>NW_008991508.1:169407-476067 GCF_000313855.2 Musa acuminata subsp. malaccensis
ATTCTTTAATTCAAGTTGATATAACACTAGCAAACTGACTGTCCAAGGAGCCAACGGTTGTGAGCACAACTTAAGCTTTATAGAATGGAATGTCTTCTCGTTCGGCAACGCTAAGCCAACAATAGAGTCAAAGGAGTGAGTAAGTGCTTTCTTTACTCGCGGGAGGAGCCGAGCCCCCACCTTTTTAACTAGTCTTCAAGATTGGACATCTATTCTTTCTTAAAGAGAAAAAGATTCTTCTTTATTAACGATCCACGCAGGGAATAAGGCAGACTAGCTTGAGTGCCAAAATGACCAAGAAAAGAAAGATAGTAAAGATCCGGGCTGTCCCTAGAGAAGAGTACGAAGTACCGAGAAGTAGGTTATGGAATCAAGATAGCGAGCTTCCGAGCAAGATCGGGGAGACGCACGAACTACTTCAATGCCCTAAGAGGACTCGGCTGTGCCTGTTGCTTAGACAGTCAATAAAGTAGTCGTCCAGAACCAAGCCGGTGCGCCCCGCGGTAAATAAAGGTGAGTGTAAGACTGAGCGGATCTAGTTGAAGAGTGAGTGGCACTGGTTTAAGCCTGTAACTACTGAGTTGAAGTCTTGGAGTTAGCGCTTGAAGTCTGGTTGTCAGTACTAAGGAGTGGTTTCATCCCCTGTTCCTGTTCTGGTTTAATACCTTGGTTCATCCCCTGTATCATCTGTGTTTGTAGTCGTTACTTGGCCCCCTTTATGAATCGACTGTTGAAGCCCATCTAGAAGAAAGTATCGGCTTTGATGCGGTAAGTAAAGGAAATCTCCGTTTAGGTCGGGCTAGAGAGGAAGGGGATTTCGCTGGGTTTACAGCACCAACTAGTAGTGGAATAGTGCTTTTGAATCAGTATTTGTTTACAGCGGAGAGAGAGGCTCGCCCCCCAGTTGATAGTTCACTTTCCCAATTAATAGTCAAGGTAGGTCTAGTCGGGGAAGACAATAAGAATAGACGGGACCGGGACCTGGCTTCATTCTTGTTTTACTGGTTGAAGTCTTGGACTGCTGATCGGTAGGCTTACTGCTGATCGGTAGGCTGTTACCCACTGGTTTCGGGCTTGGACTTACTGCTTTGACTCTTGTCCTGTATAGCTCCTTTCTTGGACTACCGAGTTACATTCTTGGATTTAGTAGTTTGATTCTAACTCGGGAACTGGGGAGTTAACTCTACACTACAGCTAAAGGCTCGGCTCCAGGTGGTATTGGTTAAGGCTTCTACTTACTAGTGCAATTCTGACTGAATAGCCTTCCACTTACCGGCTCAATTCTGATCTTAGTAGCTATAGCACTGGGTACAGGGGCTGCGGTAACAGAGTGAAGACATCTGGTAATAGGTCTAATTCTTATATTACTACTAGCTCACCTCTCCTCTTTAGCTTAGCTTTAGGGTTAAGCTACCTATCCTGGAATTACAGAATGGAATGGAGTATTTATGGGCTTGAGTTAGCAGAGAGGAGCCATAGGTAGGAGGTCGGCAAGAGAAGTTATTGGCTTTCCCCTTGTTGTTGTCAAGCAATCCGCAAACGGTAGATCCGCATGAGTAAGTATCTGCAGTAGTAAAAGGCCTAAGATTACATCATATTATAACAGGAGAGTACACTCCTTCGCCCGCAAAGTAAGCAGTTAGAGCTGTTTCAACAGAATAAGTAGTTTCTCAAGCCCACTACTAGTTATGAGTAAGCCCAGAAGAAGGGAGCTCAACGAAAGAAGTATAGTAGTTAGTAGTCAATCGATTACCCTATTCTATAGTATAGGCGAACACAGGACTTGGTCAAGAAACAGTTGTCCTCATCTAGTAGTGAATTAAGGCTATAGCTACATTCCCACTGATTGACCGATGCCCTAGGTACTATAGATAAGAATGAAACCATGAAGTCCAAGAAAGAAAGTAGTAAGTAACAGAGGGTAACTGCGCTCTCCACTCAAAAGGAAGAATCAAACCACTGACTAGCAGGTAGTAGATCAGAATGAAACCCACTGGTACTAGTATTAGAAGTAAGCCTACAGATTCCCTGCATTAGAAGTTAGCATTCAACTCAGTAGTCAAAGAATTCATATAGTTACCGCAATTCTTCATCTAGTATACGCTTGGCGGGCTTAGTTTCGAGTCTGCTTATTAGCTCCATCTCCAAAGTCAGAAATCCACTATTTCCTTCCCGCTTCAAAGCCTGGTGGTACTGCTTAAGCTTTGTCAATTAATTCCTTGCCTGTAATATAGTATAGTATGTCTGTTCTTACCTTAGTCTGCTACTTAGCCGATGTTAGGAAGAAATTCATTCGTTGGACAGTTTCCTAGCAGAAATGAAGGATTGAGAGCACTGGACTGGGTTAGTTACTTCTTCTATTATATCTCTAGCTCAAATCTATTATTATGTTTTTTACCTTGCTTGATACTGCTCCACCAGTAAGTAGATATACCTGATAAGTAGGAATACCTGAGTTAGGAGAAAGAGCCAGAGAAAGGCATTAGTGTGCATCTCCTTTTTGAAGAAACCCGGGAACATAGCAAGTAGGCTAGCCACTACTGAAAAGCAGAATTGCATCGGTTTCAAGATCTGACTTAGTTTACAGAGGAATAGTTGCCGAATGCAGCAAGTGAGAATCAAACTCATAAGTAGCGAGTAAGAGACCAACTCATAAGGTCGAATTCCAGAATGCAACTATTTGGAGCAGCTGGGCTTGTGGAATTATGAGTGGAATCCCTAGTTTCTTAGTGTTCAAGTCTTGTTTCGGTAAGAATCTCTTTTTGAATGCCCGTAGCAACGATCGAGCTACGAATGCATCAGGCTGGGAACGAACATTTCTGATTCTTTCTAATATGACAGCATGCCTTTCCTGTCTTTGTCAATAGGAATTTATTGCGGATTATTCACAATACTATGTCTTTCCTGCTGAAGTGTTCACGTAGGTCAAATAGCTTTTATAGCTCAATCCAATAGATAGTAATCAACGGAGATAGAGTGTAGCGGTTCAACCAATGCTTCTAAGGTAAGGTGGGCGGGGCACTTCATCAATGCTATTGAGCGGGGATACCAGTGTTTGTATACGAGCTATAAGCCCTTGAGTAGTCAATATCAGAATGGAGCTAATAGGTGAGCTGGCCTGTCTGCAACTTACTATAAGAGCTGCTTCTTGTGTTGTTGTCCTCTATGCTAGGTAGTTAAGGTCTAGTAGCTAGTAAGGGTATGTAGCTAAGGTAGCTAGTAAGGGTATGGGTAGGCGTGTCTTGTATGGGGGTAGGGCTTGTTTGATTGATTCCAATACTAGGATATGGGTGGTTCCAGATAGTACTATACTAGCTTTGAGGCGAGGAAGCTCTAGGTTTCGAGTCATCTTTCTCCTATATACAGAATGGGAATGAATTTAGTAGTTCCTTGGCTGTAGCAAGAGTTCAAAGAGATGAGATGAGCCGGGAGTTAAAGAAGCAAGTAATAATTCCGTTATAGGAGCCGATCCCGTAGTTGGCGAGTGGAATCCCAAACAATTAGTATAGTAGTCTATAGCCATAACAGTATTTGTAGCCTGAGGTAGACGAGCAATCATTTGTAGCCTGAGTTAGATGAGAAAGAGACCTTATTCTAATTCGTGCTAGGGTGCTCAAACATATGAGAATTAATACCAATACTATATATACCTCGGGGGCCAAGCAAAAGTAGGAGTGAGTTCAAAAGGAGACTATTTGCGTATAGGAATTCTATAAGTGGGCTAGGGATAGTTATCAGAGCCAGAGTTGCAGGTAAAGGTAGATTAAGGAGAAGTGACTTGTCCCTTTGGCTTGTTTCAAGAAGTAGGCGTAGTAGTCCAAGTGGTAGTATAGTTGCATCTTTATTTGTAGTAGTAGTGGACAAGTAGTAGAATCAGTATGAGTAGCCCGAGTTAGATTTTAGTCCAGGGCTAGTTCCTGTGATCCAGTCTGGTGAGAAGTGGTTGGCTCGGCATACGAGAGCAAAGTGGTTGGCTCGGCGAGTTGAAGACCAGATCAGATATTAGCTAGTGAAGAGTAGATCAGATATTAGCTAGTGAAGAGTAGAAGACCAGATCAGATATTAGCTAGTGCAGAGTATCAGACCAGATCAGATATTAAGTATGGAGTCGGGCCAAGTCAATACTACAAAGACATAGCAAACAACCATGCTACTACGCTAATAGGGTATGAGGAGTAGCGGTATGTACATAAGGGAATCAAAGACATAAGTCAGAATGCCAGAAAGGCGGTTAGGTTTTCATGGAGTCAGTTAGAATTGAACTAAGCAGTATAAGAATGAGTTTGTATGCCGGGGAATCGAGCTCTAAACTAGGATTTAGGTCCCAGGAAGGGAGAATCAAACGAACAACTAGGAATCGAGTACTATCCCAAACTAATAGGAATCGACACCACGACTAAGAAGAATAAAGCATAGAACAAAGAATTGCACTGAGTAGTGAAAGCCTTATTTGTATGCCCCTGCTGCCCAAGCCTTATTCAAAATGTCTCGCTGTCCACTCCTAGAGGTTAGCTTAAAACAAGTAAGTATAGGACTCAAACTCGATCTCTAAAGTCATAATTTCCGGAAATAGTATTTTGTGCTAATACGAGAGTGGTCAGCATGAGAATGAACCAAGATATACGGAATGCGACTAACGAGTAAGGAGTGGAAGAGCTGGAACTAAGGCTTTAAGGCAGGTTTTTGGGGGTGGTAACTAAGCCTGAAAGCGGGGCATAAAAGAATGGAAGTCGGGAAAGGCAGAATGGAACTTATTGGTATCAGAATAAAAGCAAGGAACGGCAGACTTGAAGGTTAACATGAATTCTCGTATATTAGAATGTGTTTTGTCATATGATATTTGCTAGTAGTTTGATTATTGTAATTCAAGTAGTTTGCTTATAGTAATTAGAGCAAAAAGCAGCTATTGTTTTTATGCTTTTGTAGCACTGTAGTTGTTTTTATCATGGAATTTTCTATGCTTGTTCGGGTGTTAAATAAACTTCCCTCTTCTTACTAGGATCTTTTCTCTTCTCTCTATTCTCTATGTAAGCACTTTTCTCTTCTCTCTATTCTCTATGTGAGCATTAGTATCCGGACTTCTTTGTTTGTTTCATTCCGTATTTACATGAAATGTCTTATAGCTCGTATCAGGACAGAGGCATCTAGTAAAGACAACATTGACTACCGACGCTTACTACCCGGAGTTGGCCTTACCCGTAACCATTAGTACTTTACTTCTTGTCTTGTTGACTTGCTTCTCTCATTCTCCCACTCACTTCTGGAATTCTGTATTTCCACCTTACTTCAGAAACTCCTTGCTTGCAAACTGAGCTTTCCCTCTCTCATTCTTTAGCTCCACTCTAGCGCTCCATAGACAGAACTTCCACTCAGTGGTTGGAGTAGCGTTATTAGACTAAAACCTGTACTAGGATAATTCCACTTGTAAGTAAGAATCAACTCGAGATAAAGAATTTGACTAATAGGAGCAAGGCCGACACTAGTGCTAACAGGAATGGCCCGCGCAACACGGGATGAAACTCTAAAGTCAGGATAACACCGGATAGGAATAAGAATAGAACGAAGGATACATCGCGTCAACAATAAGAATAGAACAAATAAGAATACAAGAGAATCAGATAAGAGTACTGTTGCGCCGAGAAGCATAAGTTATATATCTGGGGGGAGTAGGTCAAGAATGAGGAGCTGGGTATTTAGCCAGGTGCAAGAGATAGATTCATTGATGACTTTAGAGTTGAGGTCGGGGAAGAAGAAAGCCATAACACATAATTCAAGCTTGAGTTGAGGTCTAAAGCCAGGGAGCGTTAAGTTATCTATCGAGGTGAAAGGACCCGACAACTATTGAGTTATCTATCGAGGTGAAAGGACCCGACAACTAATAAGAGTCAAAGGGATCCAAATATGGAATCAATTTAGATAAGAGTAAAACGGGATCCAAATATGGAATAAATAAAGTATGGGCTTTCCCTAGAAGTTGATAGTAAGTACTCCTCCGACTGAGGTGCGTTTCCTAACCTCGAGCCATGCTCACCACTGAGATTCTGCTCTTTGATCCTTTCTACGCTTATAAAGAAGAGGGAACTTGATCTCAAAACCAAGGGTAGAAGTGAGCGAACAACTCCTTCCCTATGCCCAACTCCGAGGGGCGGCTCCGAGCTTCCTCGTCTGCCCAGTAACAATGCCTTTCCACTTATTCCGTATTTTGTATTTATGTGGGGAGGGACTCCTTCCTTTCTTTTTAGGGTGATGGGTAAGTGTAAACCCTATTGGTATACTAAGGGTGCAGGCTCTTCAATAAATAACATAGCAATTGGATCTTCCTCCGATAGTCTCTTTATAACCTATTTCGTTATGCATCCGGTTCCGTTATACAACTCTATCTCTGGCCACTTCAAACCGTATGGAAGCCGGACTTTTGGGTATAGGGTCAAGATCTGAAACATCTTACTTGTCCCTAAGGAAGTGAAACTGCCCATTCAAGGCGACTGATCTTCTCCATCAGAGTATCGGACGGCTGTGGTGTATGGCACTATCAGATTCATGGGAGTGAGAGCAAAGGACACGGCCGGTGCAGCAGTAGGCTTTATTCCTTCGGATCTCTTCCTCGTAGTGATCTAAAGGTTCAGTAATATCGGGCTTATTCTTGACTTTAGTGGTTCTGGGTTCTACAAGTCTAGCATCTGCAACTCATGATTGGCTTGGTGTTTGTGGATCTGTGTCCACTGCCCGGGGTTGTATTAGGAGGCTTTGTTCCTTGAGTAGCAGTTGATGGGCTACCAGCTAGGTCAATTGTGCTAGCATCCGGCTCTGCTAGTTGACGGCTAACAGCCTTGTGACTTTGTGGATCTCAAATGGGTCTTTCAAGTCGTAAAAGAAACCTTTTTAGACAGACTGTAGCTAGAATATAGAATCCTTAGAACTTGTCATGTCAGCAGCACGTGCGAATGCGGGGCACCTTTTGTTGAAACAACAACGTGGTCCAGGAAAAGATTTGAGGAAAGTGCTAGCTTTCGACCCGCTTGAAATAAATCCAACTAGTTAGAATGACCTAAGAAAAGCACTGGCCGTTTTCGTTGCTTCCCTAACCCTAAGAAAAGCACTGGCCGTTTTCGTTTCTTCTATCTATAAGAAAATCCAATGAGAAGTATCGGCTCGCGTAATCCGTTTCGCTGCAGGAGTCTACCTCAATCTTGGTTAGTTTAGTTTGAGTTCTTTCTATAGGAAATCCGCCTATCTACCCTAAACCTTTCTTTATGAAAGATGCTTCTGTTAGGTTCTTTTTCTCTAGAAGTTCCCATAGATGAAAACTACACTAATGAGAAATCCACTCCGGAAAGCACTACAAGTTATAGAAAAGGCAAGAATGACTATACCCATTTAGGAAGGAGGGCCGCACCATGAGCTGATTTGTATGAAGGAAGCCCGGACGGCAAGGAATCCCTCGGAGGTATCTGCAATTTGACGAGAAATTCCAGGATAACGGGCATGACCATCAGTAGCAGTGTTTAGAGATCCATCGCTTACTACCCGAAAGAGTATCTATGGCTCGGAGCACCTATTGCTTTATTAATCCGAAAGCGAAACAGCATTAGGGTGTAGATAAGCGAAACCCCCAAAACGCCCATATAGGCAGGAGAATAGTATTGCCAGAATCTCGGACAATGGGAGCCTTTTTGAATATGACGCTTTTTCTGAATCTCTTACAATGGGAGCAAACCTGTCTTTTTGAATATTAGAGAAAAAACCATAGAATATTAGAGTATAGAAAAAAACATATTGAATATGAAATCTAGGATATTCCATATCTGAAACGCCAAGTGTGGCTTTGACGATCTTGATTGATTTGACGCCCTTGCCCCTAGTCAGCGGGTTCTTCATAAGAAGCTCCTGGAATTAAGCCTGCTGTTCGAACATAGTCCTTGGGACCCGACCCGAGGCTGAGGGGAGGAAAGACTGAGGCGGGTAACATTTTTATGTCTTTCCATTTACCAAAGTATCCACTAAACATAGAAGAAATAACAAAACGATCGGGCGGGTAACTAGAATTAGGTTTCGCTTTCATTGACCTTAAGAAGCTAAGCTCTTCTATTACAATCATGTGTTTTGCATATAAGATAAGGATGAATTTGTAAAGCGGAAGGCAGACTTTCCGGTGAACTAAAGAATGTTGCTTGTCGTGCCACTTACTTGTCTATCCGTTCCTTGGCCCTCCAGTGTATTCCCTACCCGGGACATAGGTCTCAAGGAAAAGTGTCCATCCGTTTTCATCCTTCTTTCGTGCTCTGCTCCCTACTCTAGTTCCCTCTTTTGAAGGTTCTTCTCGCTCTGGCTATAAACCTTTTTCCCTATGGAGGTTCCTTGCTGGATTTCAATCTTAGATTCCAACAGTGAAAACAATACTTAGGGTTTTGCCTTGCGTCTGCATCGTCTTACTTTGACTCTCAAATACGTTTATTGAGCTTCTCGTAGGCTGGGGAAGGAGTCTCTCGCCCTATCTTATTCAAGAACATCTTCTTTTCTTTGAAAGTCTTAGTTCATAGCTTGCTCGTGCACCCCATCTTATTCACAGCAGTAAGGCCAGATAGCGGAAGGACCTGGAAACGGCAGCACGCCAAAGCAAAAGAACTTCGAGCGGGGGCACCGGATCTCAGAAGTAGAGGAAGACCGACTCAGGGCTAACGTCTGCATCGTCTGATTCTTTATTCGCATTTGTACGAGAATAGGGCGCAGGAAAAGCTACTTTTTTGCTGGTAGCTAGGAGTTAGAGAGGAAGGAGGAATAACTCCACCTTTGAATCTCCGGACGAGTCAACAGCTATTATACCTCTATCAAGGCAGCACCGGAGCGCATCTATTACGGCAGCACAAGTTCAGTCAATGCGATTAAAGAGCAGGCTTTCAAGGCCACTTCGGATCCAATTCCACTCTTCCAGCCCTTCCCCTTTCCTTGTCTCAGGCTTTCAAGGCCACTTCGGATCCAATTCCACTCTTCCAGCCCTTCCCCTTTCCTTTGTTCGGCGTCAGTGAGCTAATAGCGGCAGGGCTGCTAGTGTTCATCCGAGAATTCAATCTACCATGGAGGTCCCGTTATATGAGAATGTATTTGAGTCTCGAATCTTAGCTTTGCGCTGTTCTCCTCCTACATACGCAATTCTTTGCGCTGCTCCTAGGTGCACTCAATTCTCTTCTTTCGGGGCTTTTGAGTGAACAAGTGACTACTAATGTGTAGCGTTTAGTGGCTCTTAAAGCAAAGGAACAAAAGACTATAGCTTACGGTAGTTCCAAGCGGGGGCAATAATAAGTCAAGTACTACACTATCGAGCGAGGGTAACATTAGTTGATGTTGTTAATGCAAGAAAAGGATCAGTTTCAGTGTTGTATGGAGTGCTGAGTATGGAGCGGGTGCGTTATATAGGCTTTCATAACCTTGTGCGTGAGCTTACTCTTGGTCTGGCGGGGTGTCGTTTTTGACTTCCTAACATAATAGGTACATGACACTCGAATCTTCCCTTTACTTTGGTATAGCAGTAGCAGAGCAATAAGTGTTTAGTTACAGGATTCTATTAGTGGTACACATCATTCAATTCTGAACAGAAAGTCGGGGTCGGCAAAAGGTTCTCCTCTGCTATTCGCCCTGCTTGAACGCATGATTGAGAGCGCCAATCGAGCTACCTTACGTGCAAAGCATTCTACCATTGATTATAGTGCTAAGAGTCAACTAATACTGATTTTCTCTTTCTTGAGTCAACTAATACTGATTTTCTCTTTCTTGCCCTACTATCTACAATATAATAAAAGTGACTATTCTCAATAAGATAGTAAGTAACCATTCTCAATCTGAATAGTAACGTGTTAGTCAGAGTTATTACTGTTCTGGTTTTAGGGTTCCCTCGCTTACTCACCACTGACAGCTTAGGGACATCTACATATCCATTCTTATGGTCACCCCCCAACAGCTTCAACTCATTCTGAAATAGGAGATTAGGCTTCGGCCTTCAGATCTTTCTGAAACTGTAAACTCTCCCGTTCGCGCACTTAGTTTAGTTTGAACTGGCAGTACTCAGCGCTGGCAATACTTAATGCTTCTGTGAACAAAGAATCATATACTATAGCCGAGTCAACTCCAACAGTTAATTGAACTTCATCTGCTCTATCTTCTTCTCCTTCTTATGCTTGAGCCTATGCTCCACCCGAAACAATACTTCTAATTTCACCTATTATTACCAAGTCCTGTTTTTAGGCCGCTAGTTCCTGTGCTGTTTCTAATTGATTTATTACTTGCTATGTGCTCGGGAGCCTAATTCTGGTAAGAAAACTCAAGAATCAAACCGGTTATCTAGTATCTCCGCCTCCTTCTCCTTTAAGCACCACTTGGCCTACCTCTGTGGATATATAAGTCTTCCGTTTTCTACTTTAACACAGGACTTGCTCTTTTCACTCTTTGGTAAGAAACTGGGGATTGAGCTAGGGGTGTAATAGAATAATACGGTTACTACCCATGTGCCCTCTCTCTCTCAACGAATACTTTACTTGTTATTTGAGTTCCCCAACACAGGACTCCTTGTATGATTCATTTCCGACCTCGTTAAGGACAGAGGCGGATGTTTTACTTGCGGAGGCGGAGGGGATTCCAATCAGATAGATAAGGTAAGTCAGCAAGAGAAGAGGAGAGGGAGATGAGACAGCAGCTTGTTGAAAGAAGTTAATAGGAGCCGAGCCTCATTCAGTTAGCAGAGATTCCATAGTATCTAGAGATTCCATCTTATCTGCATTAGTAGTTGATTGGCCCATTCTACACTTGACTTGGTGGCTCCCAGAGAGAAAATGAGTATTTGTTTCCCGTTATATAAGTTGCTGAAGGGAAGAGATAGATCCAATCAATTCTGAGTTGACTCGGCTAAAGAGACGGGAGTAGTTGAAGAAACCGAATAGCTGTAAGGGAAGCACTAGTTCCGGGCTATAACCTTATTATCAGAGGAATCAGGTTGAGATTAAGTACTATTGGACTTATATACAGGAAGCACAGAGGTATATGACCCAGTGCATACAGAATAGGCTGTAACTAAAGGAGAATCGGACTGGAACTACAACTTATGATAATCAACACAAAGACAAGGTGCTGAAAGCCTAGTGTAAAGACGACTCTACCTATTACTATTGGAACTCCCATACAAGTGTGGAAAGAAGTTAACTGCGCCTTAGAATACTTTCTACTTATGATAGGGAATTGGACGACTGATGGAACTTCTCATAATGCTAAGGCACACAAGAATATAACTGCTCCTTCTCATAATGAAATCGCTGTAAAAAAGACTTCCTTTAGTGCCAACAATGCTTTCACCTATAACCCCCTCCTTAAATCAATGTACTTCCTACCTATTGATTCCAACTTCACCGACTTCACTTGGATTCTTCTAATACTGGAATGGAAACTAGCTCTACCGTACCTCAGCCTGCCCTTGTTAGCTTAAGAGCATTATTCGACTAAAAGCGCTACAGTAATCCCGGAATTCTTAATTCCACTTATTATTTGTTAGGATACAGGTCTCCACTACGCTACAACAGACCTATAAGACTAATAGCAGTATAAATAAGAAGGAGAGTAAGCACCCATGTTTGGGGTAGAGGCTGACTTTCCTAGCTATCAAATACTAGCATTAGAATACCAACCACTTATACAAAGGCCTTATATCCACTGACTCGGATCATGACTTTACCCTGCCTATGTGTCTTTATTCCCTCGCTTTTAGGCTATATCTGCTTGGTTCATTGTCTATAGCTCCTCTGTACTTTAAAAACATATCTCCGCTTTGATTCTTCTACTTGCGACTCATATCTGCACTTTTCTCATTTCATTCCAATAGTCATAGCAGTTTGGAAGCTCGCAAGGGTAGGCTAGCGCTGGAGCATAGGCTTTTTCCTTCCTTTTTGAGTCCTTTTGGGGGGTAAAGTAAGGCTCAGAAGCTATCAGTGAAGTCTCTTAGGGGCACCCAAGGGTTCGTTCTCATATCCCATGTAAACACTTCTTCTTTATTCTATTAGTAGGTGCGCTAAACCATACCTGTGAGTTGACTTCTTCTTATTAGGTGAGTTTCATCCTAGTGCTTAACTTACTACTCTTAGTGCTATTCTTGTTAGCAGATGCCGAACCTGACTATCCTAACTCCCAGCCCTTATCTACTGTCTCGCACTCTGCCACTCTGCTATCTCATCCTTATATTTTCTATTGAAACTCCCCGCTCCCCAGGTTGAGTCTACCTTCCCCGGTTCTTCTTCCTTGACTCTTTCTATGCCATTAGTCTTACTTTCCTGTCAGTAAGTCCGATTCCTGCTCTGCTCTTTGATTATGAAATTGCTTTATATCATTCTACAATTTACTAGACGCACTGCTGCTTATAGGGTCACTTGCATTGTATAGTTTACCTATGATTCTTCTAATGAGAACTATCAAACTGACACCCCGGTCAGACTCGCTACCTATTAACAAAGTCTCTCTTTTCTGCCTATGCGCCTACCCTCTTTGCTTTCGTTCTCTATTGAAACTTAGAGCCTCCCAACCCCAACTACTAGTATGCCTTTCTGTATCTTAGCCTGCCGCCCTGACTTTATACAATTCCAATCACATACAAGGGTCGATGTAATTGAGCTCAAAAGATAGAATCGAACAAAGGCATAAAAGAATGGACCTACAAACTACTACTTTGAGAATTAGAACCAAACAGCGCACTAACGAATGAAACTGTGAACTTGGAAGCCAACTAATGCTTAGCATATTGATACTAGAAAAGAGGAACTAAACTAGCAAATAGGAATTCCACTACTATTATACTGAAAAGACTACCGCTACTGTATAGGAACCTAGGTTTGATTCTCTTGCTTATCAGCTTCAAACTTATACTAATGCTACCTGACATCACTACTCGAAGTAACTGGTGCTTCTCGGAATGAATACAGGAATCCAAAAGGGTCCAACAGCTAGGACACAGGGTCAAACCGCTACATATAAGACCTTAGCTTGGAACTCGTACTTGGGACTGGTGCTTTTTCTCATTAAGCTTACAATAAGTGAGACCACTCGTACCAATAATAAGCAACCACAGAACCCAGCCCTGCTCTACTGTACCTTAGCCTCACACTCCCTTATCTCGTTCTTTAACTCATGATCTCACTTCTGCCCCATCAGATCGATCCGGTGGTTAGCCCCGTTTTCAATCTGACTTTCCAACTTAAGTGCCTATAGCTCCCAAACTACCAACTCCTTTATTCAAGTCTTTCTTCTATGAGTTAGCGCCTTCCCTCCTCTGTAGTTCACCCATTATTTGTATGTAACTAATGCCTTTCGTTCCTACGTGCGAGGCTACCTCTGTTACTACTTCACCTAATTCTGTATTTGCCCTCCAGGGGTAACTCCAATGCCTATGTTCCAGTGTTATTGTAACTCCAATGCCTATGTCCCAATGCTCGTTGATCAATCAAATGATCGGCTGGCTGATGGGAGAGTTTGTCCGTCGCACTATGAGTACTATATGGCACTACCGTGGTGGATGCCTTGTGGGCAAGGTGGTTGATCGCAATTTCCGGGTTATTGGGATTGATGCTCTCCGAGTTGTTTATGGTTCGATAGTAACTGTATCACCAGAGACCAATCAACAGGCTACTCTTTTGATGCTTGGACAAAACGATTTGCTCCATTTTCCATTTCTGAGTGTAATGCTCACTGGTGAAATCCAAATGTCATAATTAGGACCCCCACTCAATCAAATGAGATCTAAGCTTTTCCACTCAACGGAACAAGAAGCAACGACAATAATAATATAAAAGCAGAATCCTTCTAGGGTTAGGAAAGGAAGCAAAAAGCAGTGTTATTTACTAACTTGTGTTATTTACTCACTTTTCTCTATTGTAGACTTCCATTCAGCAAGCTACTGATTCCCCTGAGTTATGAGTTCGCCTAAGTGCTAAGCTAAAAGACTATTAGTTAGTTTCCCCGGACCTATAGTTTGAGGGTTGACTGAGAAGCTTAAAGACTATTAGTTAGTTTCCCCGGACCAGTAGTTTGAGGGTTGATTGATACAAGCAACTGGTATATATATAATATAATCTAAGTACTGTAGTCAGCAGTGAGTCAGCGTAGAGTCAGCAGGTGGGTCAATCTCTAATATGTGTGTGTCACACTAGATTCTATTTCATTCAGTTGAGTTAAGCGAGTAAGTACAAGCAATGGAAAAAACGAGTTAAGCGAAGTAAGTACAAGCAATGGAAAAAACAGCACAAGCAAGGGCGAACTCAACAAGCACAAGAACAGAACTCTACCTTAAGTAAAGTACAACACTCGCATTGACAAATCACAGAATGGAATTGATGATTACCCACTTATACACTAAATCAACTTGCTTCTTTCGCACCTCTCACTACCGCGCAACAACAAGTAAACAAGTCACAACTCTTTTTAGCGTTATAAGAGTTCTCGCCATCTTTCTTTACTCGCTTCTGACTCTCCATTTGCTTCAAAGCCAGTACAGTACTTTATTATTTCTTTTACTCAGTACTTACTTATTCTTGTGTTTGCAATGTCAATCAAAAGAGAAGAAAGAGGGTTTCCTCGGTGCCAGTTCCACCATTCTGTAGAGGGTTTCCTCGGTGCCAGTTCCATTAAGTAGAGGGTTTCCTCAGTGCCAATTCCATTATGTTTTTAAGGAAGAAGAGAAGCAGCTTATACTTACTGCCGGGGAGTAGTAAAACCCATGTGCTAAGCAAGAAACCCGAGTTAAGGGGACAATCTGTTATACAACAAATGCGGGAACAAGAGAAGATAGAGTTCGGTATCTTAGTGTTAAGCAATACAACCAGAACTATAAATGGAATTGATAACTAAACATAATGCGCTAAAGAATGTACCCGAATTAGCTATACGCCATATACTACCTATTCTAAGATAAGAATAAGAGTAATGGAAATGTATACATGTGCTTTTTTACTTACCTTTATCCACTGGATGCCGTACCTTTACTTAAAGTCTCAAGTCTGAGTTCTGATCTGATGCCGGGTAAGAGAGTGGGCAAAAGTCAGGGAAATATTCTCCAAGTTGGTCAGCCGAACTTCAAGTCGAGGTCGGGCGCTAAGCAAAACAAAGTGATCAGCGAGGGTAAGGGGTCTACTAGGCCAGAAGAGTAACAAAAGAATAATGTCGGTATTAGTTGGTTGCCATGTACGAGTCCGCAAAGTCACTACTCAAAAGATTCTACCCTACCTACTCAAAGGATTATACCAGGCAAAAGGATTCCTGCTTGACAAGGCAAGGCGCTTATGGAGTTTTCAATTGATGATTTGTTTTCCTCTGCGCAATCCATATTAAGGGTTTTCTCGGCGCTAATGGAGAAAGTTGGCAATGCTCTGGAATTCCGACAATAGAAGAACGTATTATATGCCTTTGCGTCGTTAAACATATATGCCTATGTTCTTAGTAGCCCACGTAACTCCTACCGCCATAGAATACAGACTCGGCTAACGCACCGAAAAAAGGACTAGTTTATTGGGCCAGGTCCACAAATACAGAATGGAATCCAGTGAGCTAAAGGGAAACAGTTAATTGAACTTACTATAGTTCAGCCTTCTAGCATAGGTTATGCCTTCCTGTAAGGGTACGAGCCTATCGATCCAGCTTATGATCTCGTTGCCAACACAGATGAAAGGGCAGAAGAACTAGCGGCCCTTTAGCCTTGGAATTAGGACTTGCCCATGTACTCGGAGTTAAGACCAAATAGTTATATAGTTTAGTAGTTATCAGAGAAGCAGACCGGTTAGTAGAAATATTCTGAATTGAACTCTAAGCACTATAATAAGTCATTTAAGAATTCACCTAGTTGTCTGCTTGCCTGGCTTTAACACCATCTTTAGAGTCTCTTTCCCCACTCTTTGAGTCTAGTAGTTCCTTGTCTATACTAAGCTTGTCTAGTTACTTGTCTAGTAGTTGCTTGGCCCGTGACTTGTCAGTTGTCGTAGGTGTCTTCTTTGATTAATGCTCGGATTACCCACCTAGTAGAGAAAAGCCATGTTGTTCACCCCCGGGCCAAGTCTTGCTGCTACTATAGTAGTCCAAGCTTAACTCAAACTTATAACTGTCCCTTCCATTCTATGTATTGCTCCTTGCACCCCTGCTTCTTAGATCTATCGCTACTGCTGATAAGAATGTGACTAACAATAAGTAATGGAGCTGCGTACTATGAGCCTTACTTGACTATTTCTTAGACTGTAGCCATAATACTAATAAGAGTATCGCTATAAACTAAGAATGGAACTAGCACTAATCAAACTTGAACACTGCCTAACGAGGCTATAACTCATAGCTGGGAAGTCTACTACGGATAACCGTTTTCGGTGTTCGGTTACGCGGAGTGTTGTTCCCAAAAGTATAAGAATCTAAGCTAGTAGCGGTAGGCTCATAATATATGTCAATGTTAAAGACAGGATCCCGATCATTAGTTAAACCAAATCGGTAGCTATAGAATAAAAGTAAGGAAATACGGAGTGAAAGGAAGGTTTGCTGAGTGCAATTCCATAATCGAATTCCATAATATATATGTTAGGCTTGGGCTACTACAGTTCACTCTGGTTATTAGTGATTTCATTCTCGCTCTCCTGGTAGTTATAGTTTCAAAGCAAGTAGAACAAGATCCAGTGTAGATAGATAGAGAATACAACCCAGTAGTGTCAGTTCGCAGCTAACAAGTCGGGGTTTTGCTACCTGTGAATAAGGCTTGTCATGTATGTGCAGATAATACTCAAACAAGTACTACATTAGTTTCTTATGAGTTTATTACCAAGTGATGTGTCTTCGCAGAATGGAAGCTATGCGCGTAATACTACAAAGAGAGCGTCGTAATGAGAACTAAGAGCGACAGAGTGAAAGGCGTTAGTTACAGACTTATTTGCAGTATAAGGAGGAGCGAGTTAGTAGTTCATTCCCATAGTTTCTAGTTTACTCATCAATACAGTAGGTTCCATTCCCGGTTCACAGTTATAATATTAGAAGCACTTGTTCCATTCTCTATTCTAGATTCTAATAAGAGCGTACCACCATTACATTAATTCTGTGTGAGTGAGCGGAAAGGTATGCCTGCCTGTGTGAGCGCAAAGAAAAGGTATGCTCCGTCGACGGGCGTCTTGCTCGGTCTAGTCGAAAGAAAGGGTGGACATCCAATGTATAAACAAAGAAAGGACATCCAATGGTAGAACCTTAGGACAACGAACGTGGTCGTGCTTGGTCGATTATATCTTTTTGATGGAATTATTCAATAGCTTTTTCTGTTATTATAGAGTCAACTTCTTTCTATTTGCTTAGCGGAATTCTGGGAAATAAGGCCTCAATATATCAATGCGTAACACATGCTATTTACTTACTGACTTTCTTCTTAGGACTTTGCTTAGGCCTCATGATATCACGCAGTTGCCCCTTCCATACCCTAGGCGCGAGGATAACTATGTCACTCCCATCGGCTTAGTTCTTATTGACTCTTATCTCAAACTCCCTTTCCTGTTTCTCATTCCTAAACTCCTGGTATGATCTAGTGCATCTAACAATTGAATAAGAAACTGGGATTTCCACTAATGCTAACAAGACCAATACTATTCACAGGGAAATCTGCTACTTACCTCAAAGCAGTCCTTCCCATCTTTTACTCGTCAACTATGAACTATAAGATGAAATAAAAGAATCAATAAATAAGTGTACTGACTTAAGTTTTGCTTTACTAACAACTAGCCTTGCCTGAGAGCTATGAACTACAGAACAAACAACGGAAAAGTACCTTCGCAAGAGAGAACAACGAAAATATCATTCAAGTAGTGTAGCGCTAACATATGAGTGGTCTTCATTACGTTCTGAGTTTTGACAATTTCCATGATTTCTCTATGCTGGCTTTCTCCATTTTGATCTTATGTAACTCCTATCTGTCCGAGCAGGTACTCCATTTTGATCTTATGTAACTCCTATCTGTCCGAGCAGGTAATAATAATCAGAACGGCGGGCGGCAAAAGAAAGCGGAAGAAGTTCTCCATAGAGGATTGTCACCCTATGGATGAGGTGCCACTTCAGAGTTTTCCATCACTAGAATCAGGGATTGAATGGGAATAATTCCCAGAAGAAGGAAGCATCAAAGATCTTTAGAAAAAGGGAGACTACCGACCTTCTAGTCTAGGATCGAGGGCGGAATCTAGAGAAGAGAAAAGACCAGATTCCATAGCGACAGATTCATTCTTTCCGCCCATACAAACTAACCTAAAACCGATGTTCGTAATGGCGGGTGTTTCGTTTGTGTTAAGGCCGCAAAGAAAAGAAAGAGAGATAGAGATTCGATTGTCTAAAAATTCTAAGAATAATAAGAAAGATTAGATAGGGGTATTTTCCGAAATTCTTATGATCGGCTCTATTCGTCAAAAGGTTGGTAGTTTGTTTGTGAAAATCTGTTTATTGAAAGTTGTTGGTGGCCTCCTACTGAGGTGGAAATACTTGAAAACTAGAAGGGGCTGAATGAGAGTGAAAGGGAGTCTATTCCATCGCCCCCCTTTTATTAGACCGAAAAGAAGAGAAATGGAAGGCGAAGGAAGGCAGCAGAAAGATAGAAATGGAATTCCATTCAGCTCACGCAAAATAATGGAGTAGAGATTCCCCTGCTAATAATGGAGTAGAGATTCCCCTGCACAGATATTCTATATTAATGGAGAAAACTCACACATACATAAATATAGGAGAACTAAATACGACAACATATAGGAGAGCTAATACGACATAAGATACTGTTCACTCAACGATAGCATAAGAGACTGTTTTGACTCAATGATTGCCAGTTCACTCAACGATTGCCTTTGCTTTGGGTCCCGAACTCTCTATTGGTATTCTCCTTTTTCTCCCCCTTTTCTTTTAGGGTCTTCGTCAGGTCTTGGAGGAGAGCCAGAATCATACTAGGAGTTAGGAGAGCCAGAATCATACTAGGAGAAGCCAGAGGCAAACGAATCCTCTGCTGCCTTACGTGACTCCTCAGGATGCGCTTCTCGGTGCGAGTTCCTAGCTTGCTCTGGGGCCAGTGAGGAAGCGCTATTGCACGAGTACAGCTGGGGATTGATTGGCAGCTTTCCAACTCCTTCGAGAAAGCCCTTATTTAAGAGGAACAAAATCAATAAGGAAGATAACATTAGCACTTTTGCTCTTCTTTTCTTTCTTAAGTGACATGTTCTATTAGTAAGTAACCGGGGCATCCTTTGATCACTCATAGTGCACTGCGCTTTGCCAAAAGTTTCTATTTGCTATGCCGATTCAAGGAATCTTATTTGGTTCTCCTTTTTCTGTATCGAATGCCAACTCATTGAGAATCATTGCTCCTCTAGAAAAGTTAATGTAAAAACTCCCCTCTCTCGATTTAGAAGATGGATATTAATGTCACTAATGTCTTTCCCTCGTGAAATCTTTGGTAGTAGTGGTGCATGCTTAAAAGACAGGAATCTCCTTTCCAAAGGAAATAAAAGATGGATGAGATGAAGACGAAGATATACGACCTGCTTTCCCTTTCTTCTCTTTCCTTCAACCGTAGCAGCCAGATCAGGGACTTACCTCTCGACCCTCGGGGTTCGTGCGTGAACTAATTAACACACACCTCGCGTTGGTCAATCTTTCGTCATGGCACACTATAGAATAAGGTACTTCCTGTTCGCAGAGAATAAGGTACTTCCTGTTCGCAGGGATAAAAGGACCAAAGATTCTTTTGGAATACATACGGCATTAAATAAGAACATTGTCTATTCATTCTCTCGACTTGCTTGAGCGAGGCGTTCTAAAGTGAGAGTGGTCTCTTTCCACAAAGCATTAGAATTCCTTTTCTCAGTATCTTATCCTCAATAAAATAGGGAAACTTATTTCATTCTTCCACCCATGTTCTTTAGCCTCTGAAAGCGTCCTTCACAAACCTATAAATACTGTGTGTAAAGGATAAGATCTCGTGAGACGGAGATTGACTTGCTTTTCGGCAGTGAATAAGGGAATTACATTAACTAAGTGAAATAACTACCTTGCTTGGTTGGGGAGAAAAGAAAGGAACGAATAGTAGACTTAGTTTGAGGCCAGTAGTGCCAGCTTGAAAGCGTTGTCCATTTCCATTCGATATTCTAAGAGACATTATTGTAGTACCCCAGTCCAGTCTCGTTAGCATTGGTTTCGGTCTTGTTAGTAGCTGTTCGAGCTTTACGAGCAACAGTTCCATTATTTATTAATAGTTCCGCTTTTGTTAGTGGAGGAGAGGGATCAGACTCAACTAGGCTCATAGGTTAGTCAAATCAGAATCAAAGTCAGTGATGGTAGGCTAATAAAGTTAGCAAGAACAGGCTCATAAGCAGTAGTGTTAGTTTCAAAGGTAACGTAGCTAACGAGCTCCGGGCTCTTATATACAGGAGTTATTGTTGAGAGGAACGTAGCTAACGATGGGCAGGCAATTTCACTATATACCTTAAGATACCTTATAAGTCAAAAGTCTAATTCAGTGGCCAGGGGAATTCACCAGTGCCTAATTAATAAGAGAATGAAAAGAACAAATACAAGGTTGAAAGTAAGATAGAAAGACTAACTGTTGGTGGAAGCTACGAGAAAGTAATGGTGGACTCAATCTAAGAAGCAAAGAAGCAAGGTGCGCCTAAAGAAGAAAAGGCAATGTAGACTAAAGCGGGAGGAGGCATGCTTAGATATAGCGGTGTCAAGCTAAGGGACTGTAAGGGCAGACTGAGCTGCGGGGAAGCGGTAGACTAAAAGGTAAGGCAATAATGCTTTAACTCGAACTACAGAATGGAAATAGTAAGTATCCGGTTTAGAGTTAGGAGTTTTTCTCTTACTTTTGGAGTTTAAGTAGTGGTGTTTGGCGCACTTGTCTATTCTTTGACTTATTGGTTCAATGCCTATTAGCAGAGCTGTGTTAGTTAAGTCGTCTTAGGATCGTCAGATAAAGTCAATCAGTAACTACAGACTCAAAGCAAGTAATGCGATACTCTTATATGGGGAAAGTCCGCCTCTCCGTCAGTACCCAGATCAGTAGTTAAGGCATGTAAGGCACTAAGGCCAAGAGGCAGGAATGTTCTAATCAAAGACAGGATCGGAAGGGTTAACTAAAGAATGAGTAGGGAGGGGCACAGCCTTGAAGTCAACAGCGGAGGTCTTAGCCAGAGTTAGTCGAAGTCTTATTAATGGTAATTCCATCCTGATTAGCAAAGGACTCAGATTTCGTTCACAGGGTATCAGGCCCAGAGATGAGAAAGTCAGACTCCCAGGCAGGAGGGAAAGGCTAATAACAAGAATAGCTAGAGTTGGAGGGTAGGTCGATAGAGGGTACAGTAAGAGTAAGAGACAGGATAGGCAGGTCACTAGCTATACCAATAGGAATGCCAGGGACAAATAAAGATGTTAGATCAGTAGCGAAAGAATCAAAGCAAGTAGAGAGACTCAAAGGCAGTCAAGCTAGGTTCCAGTTGAGTGAAGCAAGGTTTGATATCAGTAGCGACAGTCTTGTTATCAATAGGCTTTCAGCACCTTATTTGCTAGTTTAGTTTACCGGCCGGTGGTATAAATTCTTCAAGCAGAGAGCGGGCTCTAGAGGTTTTAAATATCCATATTCGAATTCCAAAATACATATTGGTTCAATTTCTTGTTTCAGTCATTAGGGGCAGTGCTCCAGTTTTACCAAGCAAAGGCAGGATCAAAGGGCTGTTTTAGGTGCAGTAGCTCATTTCTTATAGAGTCAGGTTGTTCTTAGAAGCAATAGGCTTTCAGCACCTTGTTCGATTCTTATTGATATAGTAGTAAACCCTTGTTTCGAGGTTGGTTTGTGAAGTAACCCGGGATGAGTTGTTGGTCTACTGGCGAGTAAGGCTCTTGTTCTACTCAGTGACTCTGATTAGAGTAATAGTAATAGTATAGGTATACCTAAACAAAGTCAGAATAAGGATCAGCAGCTCGAGACTAAAAGCGGAGCAGTAAGGATCCGGGGAGTGGATAAACCGAGTTTGCCTAGGTAGTAGAGTAGAGCCTTGTTAGAAGCTGTTTCAGCCTAATCAGTATTAGTGGATTTCTTGACTTTACTAGAAGATAAAGTATGGAAGTTAGTAAAGGGAGAGCGAGAGAAAGGATAGGCTGGCTTATAGTGCTGTGTTCAAGTATCCGAAGCAGTAGGTCCATTCTTATAGGTAGTGGTACCAGGCTCGTTCTCAGTGTTTGGATTCCCTGTTAGTAGCTTAATGCTGAGAAGTTCCAGTTTCGAGCTATAGTCTTATATCTAAGGGGTAGTACTCTGCTAGGTTGGGGCAAGAAAGAAGGAGTCGTTTTCTGACTTTTGCCATATTAGTATATAGTAACTTATTAGTCCGGTATCTTTACTTTGAAGACAAGAGGGAGGTGAACCACAGTCCAGCGCTCTAAACTAGTCAATTCAGAATGCAAGAAGCAGATGCCAAGAATGAAGTACCAATGCATAGAATACGCGATGAAACTAAGAAGTCGGGGGAATTACTCATTATTCTAAGTATGGGCTTGTGCCTGGTGCGGGGGAAGAAATTGACTCATTAGTAGAAGAACGGCTAGGGAGTGTGCTCAGTCCGAAACTCCTTGGTTCAGTATGATTGCTGCCCTGGTTACTCCCTTCTTTCATTCGTGTATTTGCCCCTTGCATTCTTCCCTACAGGTCTTCATTTCCATTTCTCAAACTACTGTCTGTGTTGGTCGAGCTCTAAGGCGTATAATTGTAATAGGGAGTACTAATAGGGTCCATCATATCTAGTAAACCTACCATATTGCTTGTATCCATAGCTAAACGACCTCTCTTTGGACAGTGCCAATGCAATTCTCTTATAAGACATAGTTAGCTTCCTAAGTGCCAATGAGATTCTTTCTGCGAGTCTGGCTTCCCTTCTGATGCACCCTTATCGATATTACGTTACTGCTTTAGGCTTAGTTCCAGCTCCTATCACTCCAAACCTTACTTGTGTGTTTTCATATTGTACTGCTTACTCGCATTCCATAGTTGTAGCCGAGTTAATCGACCTAGGACAAAGGTACGGGCACCTGGTCTAATAAGAAATATGTTCACTTATGAGAATGATTTGACCCAACACCAGCAAACTGAACTGAACCAAACTGCAAATCAAAGGAATTGAACCTACAACTTGGACTTTTGCTACTAGAAAGCAGGCTAACTACCCTGACCCTCTTGGGCTACTGATCAGGTTTTCCGTATGTCGATGCGAACTTCTATTCTGACTGTCCTATCTCTATGTCTCCCCGCCTCCCTGCGTCATAGGTCTTACTCCACTAGCTCTAAGAATGACTTGATTCTCTTAAAGTAGATATTTCAATTAGTAAGCTTACTGTCCTTGCTTTGGTTCTATAGCTACTGAGCTCCTAATAGGGGAATCCCCAGCTGGGGGTAGTAAGTAATCCTGGGAAACCGTAGTTTTAGGTTGAAACCGAGGTGCTGAAAGCCAAAAAGCAAGGTCAGCGTCAGCTGCTGGCTGCGATGGTTGAGCTTAATCTACAGGGAAAACTCATAGGTTCACCCCTTTATCTTACTATTACTAGACTATTTATTAGCCAATACTATAGGGTGGTTCAAGTAAGGTCAATTCAGATCTTCAAAAGCGGACTTCCTATTCTCTTGTGTAACTCTGATTGGCACCCCCCGGCTTCTACTACTTTGACTTTGGATTCTTGTTCAGGGCCCCGCACGCCCAGATGCCTATGCTCCGCTTTGATTCTTTTTATTACTCCCTTTAGTCTCCTACTTTGCTTTTCCATTCTTTTCTTTTTTGGGTATATATCCGGCTCTCATTCTTGGATTTGTTCTTTATATCTTATAATAGTAGGTTAGGTGTACTTATCTGTTCTCTTATCAAAATAGTCACATGTGTTTTCTTTCTTTCATATGATATATAATAGTTGCATGTGTTTTATTAGATTCTAGTAATTCCACTGTCTTCTTCTTATTACCTCTATTCTTTATTTAAGTAAGGATATATTCTTGCTTTTGAAGTTCGAGAGTACTATTGGCTATTGGCTATGGAGAGATAGTTTTCATTGTGTGTTGGCGCTGAAAGGTCTAGTTCGGTAATGAGAGGAAACCCATAAAGGAACACCCCAATCAACAGATATATCGTTCAATGAAAAACCACTACAGTATTTTCGCTTCAAAAAGAGAGTAGCGAGCAGGGCTCTTTTGGATTCCCTGTTAGTAAGGTCATTCTAATTGTCATTGGCCCCATCCTGATTAGTGAAGTAATAGCATAAAGGCAGACCCTAACTCTAAATCAATAATTTCATAAAGTGAAGTCAAAGAATGGGCTTGTTTCTAGAACTACAGAGCGAAACAATAAAGTCAGAACCGAGCTAACGGAACTCAACTCAAACCAAGGTAGGAAGTCAGAACTCGACTACAGTATCAAGTTAATAAAGAGGTCAAAGTGTGAAATACCGGATAAGGCAGTCAGTGGCTAAGACAAAAACTAGCAATAGCAATAATTGACTATCTATCCTGAAAGACTTACTCACAACGCTAAAAAGACTGACTTACATAACTAATACGTTACTCAGAACTGGAACTTCGCTAGTGCACCTAACGACGATAACTCATAAGCGGGAAATCAAATGCTACTGATAGGGCTTTCACCATCAAGTCAGAATCCAAGACAACAACTCCAAACTGGGATGAGGCCCGCAGGAAGGCAGCATCACATCAAACAAGAAACTAGGTATTTCAGGCAGGAATTGAAGAATGCCAATTCATACAAGTCATACAAAAGGAAGCGAAAACCAAACTATGATTTGTTGGCCAGGAAGAAAGAATGGGGTATCTCGGAGGAAGTCGGAATCAAACCTTGCTTGGGCCTACGCTCCATCTAACCAGCCTAGTGCAGTGCCCCAGCTAACAACTCTGTGGTATCCAACTCGAACAGAAGAAGTCACCTAGAAAGTCATAATGAAACAAAGAAGTAAGTAGTAAACTGCTCCTACCGCTACAGCCTCTACCTCGACTTCGAACCTTGCCTTTATTGCATGAGTCTGCCCTTTGACCCTTACGTCCATTGCTTAAAAGCAGTATTGAACCTATTAGCCCGCCTTCTGACCTTCCTCTGCTTCTTGCTCCGTTTGGTATTCGCTCGCTCTCTATTGTAGTTTGTAGATCGTGCGTCCTGCGCATTGAGAGCCCGTTTCATTCGTGCGTCTTCGGTTTGCTTTTCAACTAGGCCTTCCATCGGTTACTCTCCTCGAAAAACCTCTGTCCAATAAGTTTACTAGACTCAAGAAATGGGAATCCGCTAGTTTCCGGGAAGTGTTGTAAGAGGCAATGCGCTAATATAGAGCTTGTTATATCGGCTTTCTTTCCTCCAGCATGAAACGGGGTTGAGCGGTGACCTTTACGCATTCAGCTGACCCTAAATATGAAGTTGGAAAGTAGAACAGATAGAGATGGAGACTCGGGAAAGAAAGAAAGCAGTAAGAGAATGTAAAGCAAGCACAACTGAATCAATAGATGCTTCACCGCTACGTGGGCTTGATAAAAGAGCTAGCGATGTTAGAGCAAGAATCAAGAATACGAGAAATAAGAGTCTTTGAATAGAAAGAACAATAGGTCATTAGAGAATCAGAAGTAGAGTCATCAGCAGAAAGGGCTAAGGAAGCAGCAAGACCAGAAAGTGACGTTCCGGGAGATCCTTGTAGGCCTGTTACAGTTCCTGTTTCATCCTATGAAGAAGAAGGAATTTCAAGCAGAAGCCTTATCAGAAGTAGGAGCAGGTACTGGCTTTGATTGAAGCAGGAATAAGAGAAGGAGAAAGAGCTGTTCGAGTAGAGTCAACTCCTTAATCCGCAGCATCCTTACTGGCTGGCTGGGTTCTATACCACGTGCAAGATCTCAATTCCTATCTTATGGAATGGAGCATCAATCTGTTAATAATTCCATCCTTGAGTTGATTCGGCCCAATTCCTTAATAATAGAACATGCTCATAAGTTCCATATTTTAGAACATGCACATAAGTTCCATATTTCCATTTCCATTCCAGCGAGTGAACAGGCCAAACTAGATGTTGTGTCATAGGCGTCAGGGAAAGTAGTGGAATGATTAGTTGTGCTAAGGGAGTTTCTAGGTTACGGTGTATTCCTTAATTCTATAGTTCTAGTTCAATCTCAGTCAGCCCCGAACTCTCAAGATGGTGTGAAAGCCTAACTTAGCTTGCCTACTTTGTCTACGGGTTGTAAACTAACCTTAATATTCTTGCTTCCTTGTTGAACCGCACGATTCAAGTCGAACAGAATCTCTCTCTACTGCAACACTCGGAATCTCTTACTTTGTGAAACAACATCTTGGCGCCGGAGTTTTCGTTAAGGATTCGTCTGCCTCCAATAAGTCTAAGAAGAATAAAGAATAGCAAGTGCATTTCCTCTTTCTCTTTATAACCCCTGAAACTCCAAGAAAATGGTATGTCTCGTTTAGGCAGGCACAAATGGTATGTCTCGTTTAGGCAGGCTAGGAAAGCTTATATGTCATCATATGGCTAGGAAAGCTTATATGTCATCATATCAATAATCAAGGTAATCATATCAATAATCAAGAATGCAACGCTTAGATTAGACTGATTGGCCCGCCCCGCTTACCGCTTTCTTTTGAACTCTATCTTATCTCTACAACTTAGCGAGTGGATCTCCTTTTGACACAAGAACATCAATTTCTTAACCGGGACCTGGCAATACTTAGTCAGCTTCAAATCCAGTACTTTCTTCTTTTCTTCCCCTAACAGCTACAGCTACGCCTGGTACTTTCTTCTTTTCTTCCCCTAACAGCTACAGCTACGCCTTTACTTGATTCTTCCTCGAATTCTACTCCTCATTCTTTACCGACTCCTAGAACAAGCATCTTCTCTTATTCCTACCCCGGAAACAACCACTTCTTTATCTCCTACTCCATATACTGATCTATCTGATTCTCTTAATCCAGTCTCTTCTCTTACATCTTTTTCTCTTGTTCCGGGTTCACTCATATGTTTCGTTTTGTTTTCAATTCCATTAGTTGACTGTTGGGCCTGCACTGGCAACTGGATACTATCACTTTCCTCAACCTGGAACTTCTACTTATTATATAGGCCCGAACAAGACTTGGAGCTAGAGCGAATTAAGTAAAAGCAGATGAGACTTCAACTAGTCCTCTGGAGTTTGAAATGAATGATGGAACTTGTGCGCCAGTGAGTGAGCGCTTACGAGAAGTTCGCCGATCTAAGGATTCCGCTAACGTTGGGGCAATCAGATGGACTACTTCACTTAGGTATAGGGTCTAGACTCCAATCTTTCACTGCTCTGCGAAATTCCTATCTTTATCTTATATTACATGCAGTTCAATATCAATCTCCCTCTGCGCAAAGATCAATTCCTTCAGAAGCTAATGTAGTTAGAGTTTCCTCTATGTCACCAAGAGAATGGAAAACGGCACCCCATGTTGTTATATAGTAACAAAGCATTGCTTATTGTCCGGACTTGGATTATGCCTTCTAAAAAGCACCCAGCCAGCAGCTATCTGTGCTTTCCCTTTGCGCCCTTGCTTGTTTGCTTGTTGAGTTGATGAGATCAGTAGAGTGTTTTTCATCCCTAGTTTGATCTATCGGTGTTGGTACATTCCAAAGATGTATATAATCAGTGCAAGTTCTCTTGTTTCTCTCGATGCGCTAGACTGGATGCCTTACTTTTATTATACTTCCATGTTCTGTATTGATGTATTCTCATAGTATGTATTCTATCCATTTGCATTCTGTATTTCGAGAGACTACCCTAACAAGTGCGCTAAATTACTTACTGACTTTTTGAGTGGAATCGATAATAGAAGATAGGATCGAAGTTCTACTTTCATCATATTAATAAGCTTGATCTGGATCAGAAGTGGTTTAGTCTCTCGGTGTTGGTGCTTGTGTTGTCGGTTCTTCACCTAAAGGATAGGTCGTAGGTCGGGTCAGGGCATAATATCTGTCTTAAAGCTCCTGAGCTCTGTTAGCGCCTGCACCCTCATGCACGAGTAAGTAAGCGTTATCGCCTGCATCCTCGGCAATTGAATCATGAGAAAAGATGATTCCCCAGACTACTATTTATGATCCCTATGAAATTATGATTCCTACGTTCAAGTTTGAGTCTACCATTCCAGTTTCCTAGTGTCGTTCTTTGGTCTGTCATTCCGTATTGTTCGTTTGACTCTTGGACTACTTAGTGTGAATCTGCTCCCTCTCCGGCCCGGCTCCGTGTCCGATGCTCTCCAATGGAATTCTGCCTTTCGAGTTCAATTCAAGGAAAGAGCTTTCTTGTTACTCACATGCTATTATATGATTCTGATTCTCTTACTGCTGAAAACATCTACGAAGACAGGACTTTCTCATAACGAGTTATAACCGCCGGACTTTTCATCTTTAATAACAATTTCTGGCTTGTACACTATGGATGGCAACTATTAACTTAATGAGGCTCATCTACTCACCTAACTCCCAAACACAGAGCTAGTAGCTTGAATATAAGTGCAAGTCACAGGGCCAAGTCACTCTTCACTCTATCTTTCTTACGAGTAAGCCTGTTTGCCAGCTGCTCTATTATGAGTCGATCAATTCTCTGTTTCGAGTGATAGTTTAAGACCGCACCTACTTTATGAGTGAACCCCGACCCGAGCTCTTCTACTGGCGCCACAGCCTCAGATACTGCTTCCACAACTGATGATCTCGTTGCCAATGCTAAATCCCCTGATTCAGTTTCTTCCCCATCTAGCCTGATTCAGTTTCTTCCCTATCCCTAGTTTAGTCTCATCTTAAGTTTACAAGTGGTAGTCCTACAGGTAAGGTAGTAGTCCAGGTAGTCCTGTCTTCGTACCCGGGTTTTGGTAAAAAGTCTCTTTGTGTTCTTGTGGAATACCGAGTGGAAGTTGAATTCGAATCCCCTATATTTGTAGTAGCCAGCAGCCAGTTTCATACCGAGTAGCAAGAGCAGAGAGATTTGCTGTTTCATCTTTTATCTGAGCTCTTATACCTATGACTTAGTGTGAAGTGACTCTTTGCCTTTGCCTAACTAGTAATTGCCTGTTTTGTTTCTCTGCAGAATATAAGTAGGGAAAGGAAGCCTGGCCTGCAAGACCAACATAGGTAATTTGCCATCAAACTACATACAGAAGTTATAGGGCGACGTTGCATGTCTAGTGGTAGATCGAATTAATGCATGTCTAGTGATAGATCGAATGAATGCATGTCTAGTGGTAGATCGAATGCAAGGGCAGAATGAACGGGGCATGATAGGCATTGGAAACTGGCAACAATTCTGCATTTCTTCACAGATGCTATAGAAACTTAAGGTAGGGCTTGTCTAACTAAGAAAGCAAAGGAACCAACAAACAAGTTGTAGAGATCATCAGCAGTTGGAATACCTTTGAAGCAAAGTGCTCTGTTTTAGGAGAAATAGAAAAACTGCCTTAATAAGTAAGGTACGGGTCTGGTCTGGTCTAATAGAGTGCCAAAAAGAGCTGTTTCGTAAGAGAGGTTCCAGTTATGTATAAGATTTTGTACCTAAGTAGGTCCCTAGGAAGCTATAGGTTCACTAGAGTGAGTGAACCGGCTTCTTCTCTTGTTCCTATAGTCGCTTCTTTCTGCTCTTGTTCCTCCGCCTTCTCTTGTTATTGCCTGGCCCCTGTGAGAGTGAGAGTGGAACAGTTGACTTGAGAGCAGCTGATTCTCTTGTCGATGATCTGGACTCATAACAGTATGGATCCCATTTATCGCAATTCTCCCCGATAATGAAGAGTTAACAGCTTGTTTCTTACTTGCCCGCGTAGGTATTGAAGGGCACTTTTTTCTCTAGCCTCTTGCTCCCGTTAGCTTTGTCTCTTTCCGAACTCACTCCTACTGTTGCTACTATCGCCTCGCATCAAAGCAAGTACTTTACCACCCCGATGGATAGTTTATTGTCTCCCAGTAAAGAATGATACTTCCTCGGTAGTAGTTGTCCTGGTATCTGTTATGAAAGAATAAAGAATATAGTTGACTTACCGGTCCTCTACAAAACTAAATAATAGGAGTTGAGGAAGAATGCTAAATAATAGGAGTTGAGGAAGAATGAATCGAAGGAAGGCTGTAAGCAGTGCTAGGAAAAAGGAAAGTAGAAGACTGACACCGGGTAGGCATAGGATGTAGCTAAGGTATCAGAGCTAGTAGTTAGGGAAGGAATGTAGCTAGTAAGAGAAGGCTAGGAATTCCACCAGTAAGTAGTAGACTCAGAATGAAACCAGGTAGTCAAAGAATCAGAATTCAACTCATAAGTAGGAATTACTGTATTTGTTTACAGAGCCGAGCCAGTAGTATACGATAGGTCGGGTAGGGTAGTAAAAAGAGATTACTTACTTGTTTCATCCCAGTAGTAGTAGCTCGGGCATAACCTGGTCTGTGTGGAATACCGATCCAGCCCTGAAGTTAATGGGTAAAGTTTAATCAGTAGTTGTTAGTTGACAGAGCACTAGCTAAAGAGTATTTTGTAGGCAAAGGAAGCAGTGCCAGATCGGAGGACTTCTTGAAAGGATCTGAACCAGTCCAGTGTGGTAATTAGATGGAGGCAAGAAGAGAAGATAGCCTCATTCAGTTAAGTTCATAGTTGCCTGTTGCCATAGGTAAGTAGAAGAGCCAAGTGTATACTAGTATAGAAGCCGATCCTTCTCCTGTTCCTGCTCGAGTGCTTGTTGAAAGAAGTGTTTACTGACTAGCTTGTTAGGGGAGGCTTGTTCCAGATAGTACTATACTGGCTTTGTTTGAGGCGAGGGTAGGCTTGTTTGTTTACTTACTTGCTAGTTAGGGAAAGGGATCGGTTCACTTATTTAATGATATTACAAGGGTCGGGGTAAGAAAGCAGAATGAGCTTACTTAGGTAGAGGATAGAGGGCAAGTAGTAAGTACGAATGAAGTTATAAGAGAGGAGAAAGATCAGAGGGGAGCCCGCCGGTTAGCAAGAAAGAGGTGGGGGAGCAATCCTAGGACAATTCCGTTAGATTCAATGGAAAGGTATCGGAGCCATAGGAGAGATAAGTATTGTAGCCAGCAAGCTCATAAGTAGTAATTACAGAATGAGTTAACAGAGGAGAGGTATGATAGTTTGGAAGTAGAAGCTACGGAATTGCCTGTTACTAGGGCAGGGTGGTGCTAGGAAGTATGGGACTGATGTTGCTAAGGTATACTCAGACTGATCTGTTAGGTACTCAGACTGAAGCTAAGTAGGCTCAGAATGCACCTAAGCAGTATCGGAACCAAACCCGTGCTACTAAGACTGATGCTCTGTATTGGTACTAAGCCTGCTGCTGGGTATTTGTACTACTGCTACTGATGCTCTGTATTGGTCGCTGGGGTCTCTAACCAGTAAGTAGAAGAACCAAACACCTAACAACAAGAATCCAACCAGTGAGTCAAAGAACGGAGCTGACACCAATTAGAATCAAACCGGGCAGTGAAAGAATGAACTCAGTACCAATGAGAATGAGAGGTGGTAGTCCAAGGCTAAGAGTGGACTGGTAAGACTGCAGCTGAGTAGCTAGGGTATCTGTCTTCAACCGGCTTTCAGCACCTTACTTTATTGCTTGTGCCGGGTAGGGGTCCCGTGTTGCCTATCATGTGTTCTTGTGTCGGGTCGGGTGTTTCTGCTTGGGTGTTTCCTATCATGTGGTGTTGTTTGTTTGCTTCTCGGGCTTAAGTATAAGAGCCGATCCTTCTCCTGTTCCTGTTCGAGTGATAAAGTGAGAAAAACAATCCAATCACAATTTCTCAAATCACAAATAATCAAGAAAACTACTCGGAAATTACTACCCGAAGCTGCCGCGCAACTTACGTAGTTGCTTGGCCGAGTGTCTTGGCGCGCCGTTGCTTGGCCCTTGGCGGGTAGCGAAGGAGTTTTGCTTCTTAGGGAGATCCAAAAGACATATCTTTTCACGTTTTCCCTGTATTTTGGATAGCGCCATGAGTTTTAGGCCTTGTCCGGCTTCCTTAGTTGCTTGTCTCCTACTTTACTACTTGTCTATCCGTTGCTTGGTCGAACACATAAGAAGTTATACAAGAGGATATTCATTCAACTAGCTAGTAAGGTACGTGTCCTACAATACAAAGGCTTCTAATAGAAATCTAGAATGCAATACATCAGTCAGGGGTACTACTACTCCGATAAAGAATATCACTAACCTGTCTTTCATCCCAACACAGCTTACTTTGACTCTTTCGCTACTCACTCTAAAACTAACTACCTTGAACATCAGCCTTCCTTTCCTACAATCTAAATCTAATTAGAGCCCCCGCGCCCTTGACTTGGCCCTGCCTTTCCTGTCCTCCAATCTGCTTTTCCCCTCGATTAGTCTGTTATTCCTAGTAATATTCTGTATTGGAAGGTTTAGCCTATAACCCCGAGACACAAATACGACTTTCCTTTATCTTTCTCTCATTCCCCTTCTCCTCGCTTTTTGTCTCTTAGCTCCTGTTTTATCATTCTTTAGCTGTTCCTTATCCCTATCCGTTTAAGTCATTAGCTACTAAGGTGGGATTTCGAATTTACTGAGGGTAGCCGAGCCTTACTTATGAGTAACTAAGCCCTACTTTGCGAGGCACCAACTTGGACTTGTTCTTTCCCTGCCTATGTTCCCAGCTCAAGGATGACACTACTCACTTTCGCATGAGCCCTATCAGTATAGGATTACTTACATAGATCTAGGGCTTTGTCCCCTTGCTTTTCTTCTCTATCACTTACGCCGGTCGGGTCCTATAATTAATGCGACCAGTACTTTCTCTCAAAACAGAGAATGCAGCCATCGTCCCACTTACAATCATGAAGCTGGGAATACTGGCTTGCTCTATTGACTTCAAAGCAGTCCTTGCTCGCTATCAAACAAGCACTCTGGTCTATCATTCTAACTATCCTGTTTCTCGTTCCTTTTTGACTGTCTTTTGGTCTTACTTTCCTTCCAATAAGGATACAGCTGACGAATACAAGACGAAACCCCATACTAGGGTCAGGGATGAAAGGGACAACTACAAGAGTGAAATAGCTAGCAAAGAGCCTAAGCCCGAAAGTGATGAATAGCAGAGCAGGTTGAAAGCAATAGAGGTATGCTTTTTTTGTAGGTTCAGTTTTCTAAGTGGTAGTTGGCTTCCCAGTTAAGTTAGTGGAGTAAGTGCCTTAGAAGCACACGTTCGCTTCTTGTTATCAGTAGCAGAGGAAACAGATGGTGTCCCCAGGGTATCGGACTGATAGGCATTAGTTACAGAAAGCAAGTAAGTTGTTGAGGTTGGAAAGCTAAGATCCGGGTGCTTTTCAAATAAGTAGTGTTTTCGATCTAATAGGTATATTTTCGTTCCTGTGTTATAGTAGTCAGGTTACAAGCGAGTAAGGGCATGCCCATAAGTGAGAAATAGATACCTTATACAAGGCGAAGTAGGCTCTATCTAAGAAGTAAGATGTGAGTAGCAGAAGGCTTTGTTGACTCTTTTCCTATTATTAGATGGGCTAGATCGTACCAATGAGTTGAAAAGGATAAGAGACCAGAAGTGAAAGGCTAACTCTGGAACTAGAGAATAAAAGTAAGCGAGGACAGGCTAAGTTACTGGGATTCAGTTGAGAAGCAGTAGATCCATTCTAGTCCAAACCCTTAAGTAGAGTTTCATTATTGGTTGCCGGGGTTCAATTCTACATTCCTGCTACCAAGATTAGAGGAAAGAGTCGCATGCTTGGGTGGATTCCCGTTAGTAGCGATATCCTAAGTGGGTTCGAGTAACGCCCAAAACTCAGAAGCCATGGAAACCAAGAGCCCGATTCTTATTAGAAGTTAGTTAAGTCTATTCCCGGGTGCACTACAGCGTACCCATAGTGTAATAGTTTCGCGGGGGGGCGCACAGCTTTAGGTTCGGCAGTACCAGCTTGAAGCGAACACAAGTAGGTCTCGGCTCGGCTACCGATGAGTATGATTGTACGCCCTGCCCTGTTATTCTATATTATGTGTTTTACTATTATACCTAGATGCGCTACATCATATCCGAAGTGGAGTTATTGTTGGGCACCCTTATGAAACCTTATTATAAGAAAAGTATTAGTTATGAATTGAGTTCTCGTGAACCCATCCTTATTCGTAGAGGAATCAGATTGAGTTCAAAGGTTGTAAGCCCAACTCTTTTACTCCGAAACTGATGTCCTAAAATCTTGAGTTCGCACCTCTGCCGCTCTTTACCTTCAGTCTCATTTTCTCTTTGAAAGCTTATACTTATTATTCGAATTCTGACCTGCTTCGGACAGGGCTCCCGACTTTCCCCATATCTATTAGTATTTGGTTGAAAGGGAAAAGCCAATAACCTAGACTTAGAAAGCGCCACAACTCTACTATCTTCTTCTTCCCCAAACAATACTTTAGTTCTGAACCACCACTAGCTGCTGAAGAATTAAGGGATTATTACCCAACCGTAAAGAATGGAATGGAATAATAACAGCCAAGCGCTCTCACGCCAACTGCAGTAACTCCTTTCATACCTTAACTCAGGACTAGAGCATCTCATCTACCTATAGGAACTAATACTTATTGAAACAACCTGCTTGCTGCCGGCTTATCACTTGTATATGAATAAGTCCTGTGTGAGCCCGCCTATGGCTCTTCTCTTGCCCACCTCTGGTATTCTATATTTGTTGCTCTAGTAGCTGGGCTTGGCCCGGAGCATTAAGTTTCAGGTCGAGGAATAAGAAAGTATCGGCTTTGTTGCGAGGTGTGGTCTAGGAAAGTGTGACTTTTGTTAAGCAATGATCAATATTACACTTGGATCTTTAGTGCCCCTGTAGATAACTCTTTATTGCCCGAGTATATCTTGTATATAAGAGAGTCAACCGGTATTCTTTATTTGTTGTCAGCAGGGTTTCTCCGTCCACTCTATTCTTATTTCTTATTGGCTGCCGACCTCTGTCTTCTGGAAGTGTATTGCCAGGTCCAGGTCACAGGTCATTCTCCAATCCAAGCATGGTATCGAACCGATCTAAGACAAAGGTCTTCTACTAATAATCATAAGGGACCAGACTTGCCCAGTGACTTGGCTCTCCCCAACTCTGTAGAAAGCCCTGCTTGATCTTCTATGCTAACTTAATAAGGCTCCTATCTCTATTTGCAGAGTAAAGTACAGGCTAGGCCCCTATAGTAAGTTGCAGAAGCTAGTTCAAAGGCAAGGGAATCAAGATCAGATTGAACTCCTGGGTCAAGGTATACACTCAAAATGCACTATCACATCACTGTAGTGGTTGGATGGGAAATAGATCATGGAAACTAGGAAACTGTCCTTATAAGTCATCTATTCCTAACATCTTGATGGTTCGCACTTGAAACAGGAATTGCGGATTCTCTGTCTGCCCTTTCTTCTTCCCCGACCTATCCTTGAAGACAATGAAGACAGGCGAATACCAACGAAAGGACTTGTTGTAGTATATTGCCCCATTTCATCTTTCATAAGAGAAAATGCCAGGGGTGAAGGTTAAAGAGCTGTATCCAGAGTTTGAGCAGGGGCAAGTAAAGGAACAAGCAAATCAAGATACAAGTAAAGACATTATCCGTATACCTTAAAAAGCTCTATACCAGGTGCTCTTTCTCCAAAGTCAGAATCGAATTGATATCTCCTTATGCGCTGTACCTTATTTCTATTAGATTTATTATTGTATTTCTATTAGATTTATTATTGATTTCGAAATTGAGAAGCGGAGTAGCATTCCCTTATTGAATAGAATAGTTATCAGCACCAACAGGATAAGAGGAGGATTCCAGTCTTGGCTTATAGTCTCTTTCCGTTCTTTATTCAACAGTAACGGGAGGAAATAGAATCATTTGCCAGGGGGGTCTCATAGATGAGGGTGACTAACCATGCACTCTTCACTATCCAAAGTCAGAATCAAACGAGCTACTCTGTAAGAATTGATCTCTTTATAGGCAACCGCCGCGCTCCTTCCTTTATGAATAGAGTTGTCACTAAAGAAGAGAGGGTCCTCTACTAAAGAAGAGAGTTGACCGGTATTGCACTTAAGAATATCGTTTACTTAGCACCGTCGGAATCACTAGAGTCAATTGATAAACAAGAGCTTAACTAGTTCCATTTCGCCTATACACACAAAGTATAAGAAACCCTATCAAATTCTATCTTCTCCTTCTATAGGAAAAGGAGGATAAGAATTCCGCAAGTAATAATTTCGCTAAGTAGTCAAAGAATTCATATAGAAAGTGGGCAAGTCAGAGTGGACCTCAAAAGTCAGAGTTTACCTAGCTCTCGCCAACCTATGCACTCCTTCCTTTCAGAATAGAGTTTCGCCTGCATGAGAACTCTTCTGTTATCAATAGGAATATCATCCTTATAGAAACACACGGGTCATATACGCTTCAGATCTAAATAAAGCAGATAATATTTCTTCACCTGCCACTAGTGCCACTTATATATCTGCAACTAGAGCAGGTAATTAATACACTCACTTTATAACTTTCACTGGTGATTCCACTGGGTATTCAACAGCCAAGCTACGTATACAAAGGCATTAACTACTCAACTCACTGTTTACTTATACTTGTTCTCGAAAGAAAAGAGAAGATCTTCAGTGCAAGAAAGGAAAGATTATAGGCGTCAAAGCATTAGTTGACTCGACTCGGCATCAGGTAAGGGAGTTGGGTTATTGACTTGTTGATCTACCCGGTGCTCCATAGGTGAAATTCTTGACCTCGCCTCTGGCTCTTGCTCCTGTTAGTGCTTCCTTGCCATCTTCAACTTACTATAGAGGCCTCGCCTTCCTCCGCTTTGAAACTGGTAGCAAGGTGCTGAAAGCCGGACTGCTTTTATTCTTTACTTCAGTACTATAAGGAAGGTAACTTCCCGCTTCAAAGCATGCAATTGATTCCTCCCTTATAACAACTACTTTGAGGGGCTGGAACAACACTTTCAACAAATCATTCCACTCACCCATCTGATCCAGTAGATTATCTCTGTGCCAACCTCTGATCTTAGCACTACACTACTTATGTATCTTAGTAACCAACAAATAAGGATTCCACAACTAATGAAGGGGATGTCACTCTGGTATTTTAGTAACATTATTATATATGCTTATTTTAGTTAAAGTCATTTTAGTTACACCTCGCCGAAGAAACACTCTTTCTTTAGTAATCTACCGCAGAGTGGGCAGTTGATCTACTCTTTGGATTGGACCCCTAGCCGAATAAAGACCACTTTTACCACTACGCCCACTGAATGACACAAGCTAGGACGAACGGTTGACTTTCATCGAACTGATTCTTCTCTAGGCTCGGCTTTCTCGAACAGAAAGAAACACCACAATCAGATCAGGCAATAAGAGTAAACGAACACAGGACTTATAGTAATTTGATGAAACTAGCCAAGCTACTACAGTTCAAAGAGCCAACAACTCTACTACTTGTTTAAGTGCTCCTTAAGTCTATTCTGTAAATGGAATTGGGCTATACTAATGGAATTGTGCTATACTATGAATAAGGGCCTTCTAGTCATTTGGGAGCTAAACTCATCATTCTACCCAAACAAGAACAGTAACGGGGCAAGCTACCACTAATAATAATAATCATAAGAGATCTACTAATAAGATACTCAGAATGTTCGGCTACTAGTAACTTCATTCGGCTCCTATACCAGAATTCTTATCCTCTAACTCAGGCTCATCTAACTATGTCAACTAATACTGCTATTGCTAACTATGTCAACTAATACTGCTATTGCTAACTATGTCAACTAATACTGCTATTGCTCCTATACTATTTGCTATCAGCCAAGAAACTAGGCAAGTAGACAAGCGGACACAAGTCAAAGAATTCACTGACCATATCCATACTCCGGGTTTTAGTGACTTCCAGAAAGAGACTTGACTTCCGTACTTATAGCTTAGCTTCCTATCCTCTTTAATTCCAGTGGATTTCTTTCCTCTCCTCTTGCTCTTTCAACTAACCCACTCCTGTTCGTTTTCCACTTTTTTGCCTTCTTCTCCTCCTTTTTATACCTTCCTTCGGCTTATCTAACTAAGGCTACTAGAACTATCCTATGGCTACTACTACTTATAAAACGACTCTACTACTAGTTAGCATTACGACTCTACTACTAGTTAGGATTCCACTCGCCCCCCAAGAGTCTAGTCCACTTCCCTCTCGTCAATTACAGGACTAGCAACTCTCAACTACACTTTAATAACTTACCTCCGACTTAATATAAGGGAAACTCATACGGATGAAACTACTCTACTACACCTCTTGCTCATCCCAAGTCCTTTGTTCGCCAACCACTGCTACTGAGACTACAACCAGTGCTAGCAAGAATCCACTAGGGAGTGGCAGACCAATAGAAAGGAAAGTCAGCCCTAGGGACAGGAAAGACAGCTTTGAAGTTGGTAGTTGGCAGGGTGAAACCCAGACTTAAGGGAAGTTCAGTCACAATCAAAGACAGGAGACATAGGTTTGGTACCCGCCCCCAGGTAGTAAGGCTCCAAGGTAAGTGTTAAAGAATCCGATTTCGCTCTAAAGTCTGTATTTATTAATAGGTGGTGAAAGTATCGTTATGCACTGTTGAGAGCCTAGTGCCTCGTAATCAATGCCCGGTTTCTAGTATTATCAGTAACAGTGGCATCCTTGGCTGTAGTCAAATAAGCCTTATACGGGTTGGAGTATAAGTTTTCAGTTGTCATATGAATGTTAAGAATAGAGTTTGTCAGCACTAGCTCTAGTCTTGTTATAGCACTAGTGCAAGTCGGAGTTTAGAGCAAATGAGTCTTGTTAGGCAGTGCTTTTCTTCTTAGTCGAGAGAAAGAGTACTATAGCGGATGCGCTTTGACTTTTCACCTGAAACATCTAAGGTCGTATCTCCCCGCTTTTAACCTGATACCATTGCTAACAGGAATGGAACTACTATCGACAAGAACTGAACAAGCAGTATAAGAGTCAAACCGGCTTCCAATACTTTCTCCTCGATTAAGGGCAGCTTTAGATGGCTAGTGATAACAATAATCGTACGGGTACAACGATAGAACCAAACTCAACAGTAGAGGAATACTAGTATAAACTGGGAATTTCACCCGAGCTAACAAGACTAGAGCCGAGTACAGTGAACTCAACTCGGGCCCTTATAGTAAGTTGTGAGTCAAACACTGCCTAGCAAGACCTATACTGCTACTAGCATGAATCGAACCTGGACTAACAGGACATTCACTTTGGAGTTAGAATTCCACTATAGCCTCTAAGACTTTAACTACTACCAACAAGAATGGAGCTAGCGCCTATTAATCCCTTGCTTTGAAACTGGATCTCGTCTTTGGTTCCTCTACTCACGCCTCGCACCCTTAATATCCTGACTTAATAGAATTCTGCCATGTATTACTCTTTTTCTGGCTTTTTAGCTAGGATCTACCTTTCCTACCCATTATTCAAAGAGGTGTGCTACTTACTTGTATTGATAATATGAATGATATAGTGCATACAAGGGCAGCTTTAGATGGCTAGTGATAACAAGGCTATGGGGGAGTCAATAGGGAATTTCAACTGCCTAACACAAGGTAAACTACTGAATGAAACTAGGTTCTCTAATACTTTAACTATAAACAGAGCTTTCACTATCATCTTATTAGAATAGAACCCATGCTAGCAGGACCTGAAATAGCAACTCTGGGAACCCGAACGTCACTTTCAGAATGGAACTACTACCAACAAGTCAGATATAAAGTTAGCGCCCATCTAATATGCATTGACACTCGCATTCTCACTATCCTTGTTTGAAACCTGAAACTCCCAACCTGAACTAACTCCGTCTCTAAAAGATTCCACTATTGCACTGACGCTCTGAACTCGAAAACGAACTACTTGCATAGATGACCAAGCCTGACTCGTTACTTTCGATCCTACTCCTTGATCTTCATCTTACTAGCTATTCTCGGCTATCACTCTGACTTTATCCTCTGCCTTTACTGTAACTCAGTATGTCCCTCTTGCCTTCCGTTCTTTAGTTCAACCCCGATTCTTCCACTCATATCTTTTACTCGGACTTATTCATTTCATTAGAGTATTCAGTTCACATATATAATATTATCTTCTAGTTTATTAGGGAAATTTGGGTAAAAAACAGCAAGTTCTATTTCGATTTTGGTAGAAAACCCAGCTTCTTCACATTTATTTGAGACTATTTGTGCCCGTACCTCGCCTAGTTGCCCGTGCCTCTACCCTGGGTGACTTCTTCATTCGTATGTTCACACCTTTGATTCTTCCACTCATGCCTTAAAGTAGGGCTTGTTAAGGTTAGTCTTCTGATCTACCTCGCTGTCCTCGCTCCACACCAATAATTCTTTTACTGATTAGTTCGATCTCCTAAGTTAGTATTGATTCTTTTACAGCTTGGTTCAATTCTGTGACTCCCTAGTTGGATCAGTCATCCTATAATAAGATAATATATAATTTAGTAGGGAAATAGTAGTGATCAGAGCCCAACTAATCTCTCTTTGTTTTTCATTGAATTAAGCTATTCTTACGGTGTTAAGTCTACTCTCCTCTTTAGAAATCAACTACTCGCTTGCCCTCGCCGATTAGCTTTTCTCTTTCGATCTTTCGAAACTTGATTCTTTAATAATAACAGATATAATTTATATAGCTTCTCTTATACTGTACTTACTTAAGGCTTTCTTTCCTTACCGAATTATATCTTAGGCCTGAGTGAAGGTATTCAATGAAATACTTTTCGTTGCGAGTGTCTTTCTAAACAGAATCCTTAATAAAGTCATAGTTCTTTTCTGCTACTGAGTGTATACTGTGTTGGTATAGGAGAAAGATATCCCTTGTGATGCGGCAGGAGTTCAGGGTTCAATAAATAATGCAATTAAGCAGCTTAAGGTTGGAGCTATAAAGAGTATAGGGCTGGATTAGTGGGTGAAGTCTCCTAAGGGGTAGCTGGATTCTTACAAGCATGGGGTTCATTCCGGGCTTCCAGTTTTCTTATTGTTATCAGTAGCTACATTCTCTTATTGGTATATTAACAAATAAGATGGTTCTTATTGCTTTTATTTATTATGAAACTACCTGCCCCGGCTCCTATTCTATTGCAGTGGTTCGTACCTTGTTTTTATTACTTCTATTTTGGGTTTCCTTATTTCTATTCCAATAGAGCAGCCGTTGTTCCCGGTTTTGAGTTGAGTTCACTGGGTTCCAACACTGTGGATAAGTCTGTTAGGCATTATTGGGTTGATTCCTTACAGTAGTAGTTAGTCTTTCCAATAGTAGCGAAAGACCCCTTATAAGCAGTAGTTACATCCATGTTAGCACTAGTTCAATCCTTCTCCGTGCAGTAGTTACATCCCTGTTAGCACTAGTTCAATCCTTCTCCGTAGTGATCCAATTCCTTATGAATAAGAGAAAAGATCTTTCTCCCCCCCACCGGGGTTACAGAATACAAGTGAGGAAGAGCAGTCTCATAGGCATTAATGAAAGTATCCGACCCTAGAATCCAAGTTATTAGATCCATTCCCATCAGTAGTATCTCAATTCTCCGTTCCGAGCAAAGGTCTCATAAGCACCAGCACTACCCAAACCCCAACTAGTAAGTAACTGAGACTACCCGAGTGAAGTCCGCTGCCCCAGTTCCAGTTCTAGGTTAGGAGTATAGAGAAGCTCTTGGGGTGCTCGCTAGCTTCATAAGAGTCTCCTTTCCTTCTGTTCGAGTTAAGTATACTCGAGAATAAGTAGCAGCTCCTCACGCGCATGTGTCAGCAACAATACATTAATCCAGTTTTGTTCTAGTTTCTTCCTATAAAAAAGAAGATATCATTTCAATGCGAGTTTCATCGTATTAATAATGGAAAAACTTCATGATCAACTGCCCACGTAGCTCCCGACGAAGAAAGGACTTGCTCCAGGTGATGAAAACGGGACGGACTTTCAACTAACTAACTAAGAAAGTAAGCAGCAATCGGTTATGAAAAGGGAGTGCGAAAGTAAGCAGTAGAATGACTCGTTTAAGTTGAGTTAGCTGGATCAGGTGATAAATCCAGATCTGAGGTATTAGAGATAGCAGCAGTTCTGGTTTTCACGATATTCAGAAGCCAGAGAATTCGCAGTATCAAGTCAAGTTCATCTTAGAAACAAAACATTAATGAAAGAATGGAATCTAGCCTAGCGTTCATAGCAAGCAACCCGACCTTATAGTAATTCTCCGTTAGCGCACAACTCGTTCCATCAAAAAGGGATGCTGTGCTGAGTATAGAATAAGGGTTTTGTAAGAATCTAGTTCTATATGATCTCGGTGTGGTGGTTCAGAATAGGTGTAGCGGTGAAGCATCTCCGGACTTTTACCTTTGACTTGGATTCTTTAGTGATTGACTTTCATCGTATTATAGAAGGAATCAGAAGCTTAGCTCCCGATCAAGAAAGAACACTTTTTCCAAGTCAGGATATAATGCAAGCTCAGCGGGCAGGAAAGGATAGTTTTGGGAAGTTTCAGTTGAAGGAGATGACTGTCTTGCTTGTGCCTAAGTGTCATAAAGTGGAGTTCAAATGTCGGTAAGTTAATATGTTTCATCCTATCTGGCTTTTGTTGCGGGAAGTGAATAAATGTCATCCAAGAAAGTATCTATAAGAAGCGGTTAAGGTTTACGTAACGTTAAGAGAATTCAGAGAATCAAGTTTAGTGGATCTCTCTCGGTATAGTGGATCTCTCTCCCCCAAAGTAGACTCACCTAGACTAATAAGAGTTTGGAGGCCTAGACTGGTAACCCTGGTCACTCGTCAATTGATTGATACCTTACTTTATACTTATCCAAGCAACGAGAACGATTGGGACTGCTCGATAAAGGAGATGTCAATGCGGGTACCTCGATGAAGTAGATGTCAATATGATCCTCTCTGATCTTCTGCGCTCGTCCAAAAATGCATTCTTTGAAAAAGGGTCGGTTGAAGGTGAAAGTGTTGCGATCAGAAGTCGAATCCCAGTTAGAATATCTTCTTACTGTACTGTGTAAGCGGGACGAAGCGGGAAGTCAAGGAGAAGTAGGAAATGCCTGTGGTGCTCGAGGAAAGTGAAACTCGACTCTACTCACTCGCTTTTAAAGCCATAAGTTAGGTTAGATATGCTCCGTTTGTTTCCCGCTCAGTAGGTGGAGTTGGACATTCTGGGCCAAGCGTATACTCGTAAAGGAGTCCGGAGTGAAAGGGACTGTTCAACACACTTACATTCTATATATCATAGACTCAATATCAAATCAATAAGAACAAGCAGCAGCGCTATAACAAGCTTAGGCGCCAACGGGAAGGGTAAGATAATCTACTGGAGAACAAGAATCCGCAGGAGAAGGGTAAGACTCCTTTTCAGAATCATTAAGTTGCACCTCTACGACAAAGACTTTCAAGGAAATAGACTCTATTGAAGTCCACTCGATAAGGTAATAATCAAGGTTAAGGGGGGAAAGCAGTATATAAGGCTCTTAGCACCTTGTTTGCGTCCGCGGGTAAACTAATCTTTATTCATTTGCTATTCCTACCTTAACTGAAATAATATGACATAATAGGTGAACTCCACTCTCACTGCATCTTATGTTGTAGACTTAACTTTTACTGCGGATTCTATTACTTGTTGAAACTGCTTCCTCACCGGAACCTATCTCGGTAGACTTAGAGCTAATAACTTGACTCACTCGCATACAACCAAGCAACGGGCGCAAAGGGAAAGCCTTTCACTTCTATCACAGACAAAGAAACTCTACTTTTAGCACTTAGCGCACATTGATAGAATCTTCCCTGACCAACACTCTGTACTTTATGATTGGAAGCGTTGTTAGCGAGTTACTGCTCAAACGGAAAAACGACTTTCATTTGTGTGGCTCTGATCTATACTCAATTCAGTAGCTCTTCTGATTATATCATATAATAGGAGACTAGATGATTGCCCCAACTCGTATACTCATCTGATTGCCACAACTCTACTACTAGCAAGTCAAACTTAAAGAGACTCGTCACCAACAAACTCACCAACCTAGTAGTGGTCTTATGGAAGCAGGTAACCTCCCCTGCGCTCTAAACTAGAAATAGCAGCTTATACTCTTTCTTATCTACTTTAGGAAACGACAGATGAAACTCTATCTTATCAAGTTGAAGAAGGACTGAAACCAGCTTGAATTCTTCTCGAGTTTAGGAAGGCTGATGAAACTCTTTCTTATCAACAGATGAAACATCTCCTTCTCTGCTTTAGGAATGAGTGAAATCTTGAAACTGAAAGCTGCTGTCAACTCCACCACAAAGAGTGGATACAACATCCTTTATCTAGTACTAGAAGGGGGTAGCTTGTCGGCTTGTCCGCGTGGCGAATTGCTAGAGCGGGACAATAAGTAGAGTGTGATAATGTTGTTATAGAGTCGAGGTCTTACTTGAATTAGTAGTCCTGTTCTGGTGATTGTTTAATACCTTGGTTCATCCCCTGTATCATCTGTGTTTGTAGTCGTTACTTGGCCCCCGATGCTCTAGTGCAGTAGCTTGCCCGGGTAGCAATTTGTAGAGGAGAGGTCTTGTTTTTTCCAGAGCAGAGTTTCAATTGATTGATACCTTACGCGAGATACGAGACTTGCATTCACTATGGATTTCAAAAGGCTCTTGAAAAAGCACTTTCCAACTGCTTCCCCCAATTGAGAAACCCCGAAAAGAATTATGAAAATGCCTATATACCGTGTAGTATAGAGGTCATGAAGAAGGCGATAGATATGGCTTGCTCAAAGAAAAAGAAGCTGGTATTGGAACAGACGGCTACAATAAATGCGCTCTGGCAAACCTTCCGGGAATGACTCGATCTCTTGGATGGGCAACCCATTTGTTCGTTCGGTGGGTTTATCTTCTTCCCGGGCCTGGCCCTCTTGGGGCGCTAACGTATTTAAGCGCGTTAGTATACATGTATTAATAGCAAGTCCATAGAAACTCCTATTTGGAAGCTGTGCAAAGAGAATAAGTGTCAAAGTATATAGAAGCGGAGGCTAAAGTCAGTGGGTAAGGAAGCACTGGAAAGCAGGGCCCTTACTATTAATTGCAGGGAATCATAAAGTACTGGCTGGTCGGTTAAGGTAATAATCAAGTCAAGGCTTTGCTGCGAGGGCAGCGTCAGCTGCGATGCCTGAAGTTTCAGTTAAGACAGACGAGTATCTTTCAGTTCGCCTAGTTCGAGTGTAATCGTCAAAAGAATCAGGTTCTCCAGAAGAAGGTAAAGAAGATGGATAACGATCAGAAACTAGATAAGGGTATTCATCGGCGTCAGGGAAAGTGGTTTCTTGTTTACAGTTAAGTGATAGTACTGTTGACAGGAAGATCTTAAACAAGAGAATAAGAAAGAAGGTTCAGTGGCTGAAGGATAGGTAGGTTCTCCAAAGAGCATAGGTAGGTTGTTTCTACTCGTATTACAAAGAATATAAATAATAATGGAATTGTTAACTGACAAAGAAGTAATCAACGGCTTTCGGAACTCACATTAGCACTTAAGTTACTACATAAACGACTCTCATCTCAGGTCAACAACAACGGAACTAACGGATAAAGATGGAATGAATTCTTTGACTTTCACTTACGGAGTTTTCGCTACCCTACCGGATAGTCAGCCTTAGCTATAGGCCGCACCCGCCACGCTCAAGCAAGCAACAGCGTTAGTGAGTTTTGACGCGAAGGGGTTTCTTTTTACATACAGACTTCTCCACGTTGTGCTCTTATCTAGCTATAATCTACTCAACTCTATCCCCTCTCCCTCATACTCCAGAACTTACAATAAGGGCCTCTCCTAAAAGAATGGAATCTATCGAGCAACTAACTGGAACTCACCGTCACCGGACTTACGCACCCCGTAGAAGCTTCACTAACACACAAGTAAAAGAAGAAATAGAAATGAATTGTAAACTTCCTAAGCACCTTGTTAACTGGAATTGTACTTGTTCCAAGCACCTCTGATTCTCGAATTGACTTCCCTCGCTCACTACTAGCAGGAACATGAACTAGCCCGCTCCCACTAGACCTCGAACGGAAGGGGACTCTTATGACCCCGTTGACTTTTGCCAATTACCTGAACCTCCTTCTACCTTGACTTCATCAACTACACTTTCTCCAGCTTAGGGATCATGATCCTTCTTATCTTGCAAAAGGTAGCTAAGGATCCATGTAAAGACAAAACTCACTACTTACTCTCGCTATTAACATAAGGGCTGCTTACTAACTTGTTCCAATCTCTCTCCTAAAGCGGTATTTTAAGCATCAGAGGTTACCTGCTTCCAGAATACCTAGGCTAAGAGGAGCACTCTGATTCTTCTGTTTCAACTAATTAGCTACGAACTCCCTTTCCGACTGGTGGTGTACTAAAACTCTGCATAAAGTAAAGACCGAGCAAAAGCCTCTTATTCGGTTTCTGACTCCCCGGATTCCCTCTATTCTTGCCAGTCAATACAGTTCCGTGTTCGCCTCTACGGCCAAGGTTTTAGTAGTTGTTACTTTACTTGTCCACTGACGCTATGAATACAAAAAACAGGATTTGTTAGTGCTGGGGGCCGTGCCTTAACCCTACTTCTCTTGCTTCTATTGTAAAGACCTGATTGATAGTTGTTTCCGAAATAAACCCGGCTGATGATCTTTCAACAAAGTGTTCTATTTCTCCCCTAAAAGATCTGAATCTTGTTCCTGTTGCTTGATACCTGCATGAGGCTCATCTACCATACTTCTTTCTCTAGTTTATTTCTTTCTTGATTATATATTTCTTTATTGCGGAGGGGTTTGTGCTAGTGTTTCTATAGCTAGTGTTTCTATAGGAATTAGTCTGGAAAGTAGTAATTACAGAATGAGTTTGACTGACTTGCTTGTTAGGGTGGTAAACTAACCAAAGCTATGTAGGTAGCATCATAGTTTCTACTTGCACTGTTGCTTGTTTCAGACCTAACAACTAACTTCTAGGAGATTTCTCATTCTAAAAGCAAGAGAGAGTGCGTCAAGAGTACAGGAAAGGGAACAATGTCTAATTTGCGCTAACGGGAGCAACGCTTCAGAAGGCATAATCAAAGTCAGAGCGCAATATAGGCGTTTAGTCTTTCTTTTTCCGTTCTTGTTCCTGATCGTTGCGATATAACAAACAAAGCTTCTCATCATGCGCCAGTTCAATAAACTCCTTTAAGCGTCCTAAAGGCAGTACACGCCGAACTGACGTTAGCGCTAGGTTCTGTTGCTGAACTATTGCTTGCTTAACTCTCACTAAGGTAAACAACACAGCATTATAGCTTTCTCAACTCTGTTATTGTATGGAATTGACTCTCCCTTTCTAAGGCACCTACTGCTCATCAAGTAAGCTAACGGCGCTTGCTACCCAATGGAATTTGACTGACGACATACATATGGTATTTCACTAACTAAGTCAAGGGTCACAGAAAGAAGAGAATTCCACACTTAGTAGAACAAACAGATTTCTTTCAAAATGGAATTGAGCTAACAAAGTCAAGAGCAATTGAGCTAACAAAGTCAAGGGAAAAAGTGCAGCAAAACATTGTCTTGAGCCTCGAAAATAATATCTCTTGAAACCAATATAGGTGTGGAACAGCTTCCTTCTAAACGGAAAACTGGAATTCTTAGCTCATATGGGCAGCCGTTGCGCTAGACTCTATTAAATCATTCTTTCCCTCTTGCTTGTTCTGCGGACTCTATCTCTGTGCTTTCCTTGAAAACTAATATCATTTATTGAAACTCTGTAAGCGTAAGCGCCGAGTCAAACATTTCATCTTTCTCACTCACCTATCTAATAGGAAAAGAAACTCCTTTACCGTCCCTAGCTGTCAAGACAGTTACAGTGGAGTCTTCAGGAAAACAATCATTTCTTCTATCGAGCACAGAACTCCCGTAAGCAGAAACAGATTTTAGTCATTCAATTCAGATCAGATTGCAGTCAAAGATCTTGGCGCAGAAGATAACTCCGTAAGCACCTAGGAAAACATAGAATTCATTGAGAACTCCTTACTCCCCACCTAAAAATGTCTTGCAGCTGACTTGTTCACTGTTAAAGCAAGAAGTCAACTATCAAGTTCGAATTGACTTCCGCACCTAGCGGACTCATTGAAACTCGGAAACGACCCAACGAATGAATTTGGAGCCCTGAAAACGACACTTGTGCCAACACGTTGATACCTAACCGCATCTTCTTGTACTTACTTCTGAGTCCTGTGCCCCTGGCTATCTGTTCTCTCCTCTTCTCTTGCTAATCTACCGACTTGATATACGGGAAACTAAAACAGATGAAGCTTTACTACTCTACTACACCTATTGCTACTACACTAAAACATTCCTTCTCGCTTCGCTTGCTGCTTACTTGAGACTCAATCTTGTTTAAGCTTATGCATATGCTGCTGATTGCCTTGATACTGATTCATTCTCTCTAAGACAACACGGATTAAAGTCGAGCTGTTAGATTATTATACTATATTGAAGTACATCGCGCATCAAAGAAAGTCTGCCATCAAACACTTGACATCGCCTTTCCTTACCTTTGCTCACCTTTGCTCAGCTCAACACTTATTCTTTCCTGTATTGCTTTTGACTCTTGCTTGGTTTCATTGAAGCGTCACTATACCTAAACTTTCTTCACCGGCAACACTAGCACCAAAAGAAACTTGACTTGTTGCCCAAACTTATATAGTGGGAAAACGCCTAAAAGTGCTTTTTGATCTCTAACCGTAGAATATTAGGTAGAATATGAGGAATTTAGCTGCTCACTGGCGCACTTGACAGAGTCTTGCGCTGCGCTGTCAAGCATACAAGATTTTCCATCTTATAACTAAACTCCTGACTCGTGTAACGTTGAACGACTTGCCCCACCGACCTATCCTTGCAGAATCGTTTGCTGCTTCATCAGATCTAGTGTATTCTCCTGTATACTAGTAGGCGGAACAATCAGACCATTTCCTTTAGCGCTTAACCGAGATCGTATATAAGGGAGTAATATTACCTCATTACTCAATCAACGTCGCCAACACATCTCTAACCGAACCTAAAAAAGCACCTAACGTATGAAGTAAACCCACCGCGTCTATAAACCTCGTCGTTACAACGTGTTTCTATGCACTTTTCTTCTTTTCTGACTTCAAATTAGTTGTTGCTGGGTTTTGTTACTCGCCCCTATGTCTATGATAAGATCACCTTGAAGTTGTTGCTGTGCTTTGTTACTTACCTCCATATACAATGACATGACACAACATCCCTTTCTGAACTTTGGTAGAGCAGTAACAGTAGCAGAGTAATAAGTGTTTAGTTACTGGATTCTATTAGTGGTGCACTCACATTCAATGGGCTAACGCTCATGGAAGTTTCCAAGCACGGGGCATAGGTTTGTAGACGAGAAATAAGCCCAATTCCATAAAACAACGTCCAATATTAAGTGAAAGCGCTTACGCCGCGAGTTCTTAGTTAGCGAGTGACTATAGCCTTAGCCAGCCGTTGCAGAAGCACTTGTTTTGTGAGTGAGTGATCGCTTGTTAGTGAGCGGGCAGCTGACAACTAAACCTCTGCCTTTCCTCTCTTGCCCCAAGCACCGAGGAAAACAAAGAATAGATTGAATCTTTCGATTCGAGTGCCAAGTCAAGTGTTTAGGGCGGCTGGTTAGCTAGTCCAAATTATAGATTCAATGATGAATTAACTGCTTCACTTCTATCCTTCTGCCCTATTATGAAGTACTATGCTTCCCTTGCGCAACGGCTAACTCAACTTACCTTGCCCACCTCTTTTCCAGTGTGAAGTTACTTCTTATACTATCTTGTCTTATTCTAATTCAGTTACTTATTAGTCTTAGAATCCGCTAGCTATTATTAGAAGGGCCTTCTCCTTCCCTAGCTACTTTCCTAGACTATTATAGCTGCTCCTTTATTACCGAACTCATTCATTTGAACTGTTAACTACTTTACCTTAATTCGTTTAAGTTTCCCCTCCAGAGTTTAGGGTTGACTTTTGAACTCACTAATACTGTTACTTGCCTAGTTGCTTGGCCCCTTTCCACTGACTTTCTCACTGGACTTGTTGCGAGCAGCTCACTTACTTTGTATCCTAGGAATTCCATAAGTGGGCGAGGGTTGGTGCTCTAGCTCTAGGTATGATAGAAGGCTATCAGATTAATAAGATATCAGATTAATAAGATAATATATCATTTAGTATGTTTTCCTCAATTACTGGTTGCGAGCGGGAAGGACAGAAAGGTTGCTTGGCGAAGTCGTTTATCATCTTTGTTTCTCCATTCCTGAAGTTTGAAAGAAACTAGATTCTTTAGTGCACCTCTTTCACTCCGGGTATGTGCCTTAGTGATCCAGTATGTTACTAAGTAGTAGAAGCGTATGGGTATGCTCAAGTCTAGTGTTGTTGTATACGCTTGTCTCTCTCTTTGTCTTTGTATTAGTAGCTTGCCGGCTGTTCTTGGTAAAGTATCAAGCTCAGTTCGGAAGTAGGGTGTTGGTTCTAAAGTAAGGTGCGGAGAGAGAGCCTCATGAAGTGAATAGTTGACATAGGTGGAAGAGCCATAGGTAAGAGGTTTCATAGAAGTTATAAAGATGAGCCATAGGTATAGATGGAAGCCTGAGTTCAAAGATACTGTTTAGGAGATGATGAAGTGCTTGTGTTAAGCATAGAAGAAATCTAGAATAGAAGAGAACTCCAAAAAACATCTATTGTAATAACTTGTCATATCTATTACCTTGGCTACCGCACCGAGAGCATCTACAAAGACAGAACTTAGCTATAGCTCCTGCCGTACAACGTCTTGCGCCGTTGCTTGGCCGTTATAACTATTATTGGGCTGCCGCTACACATTAGTAGTTACTTGGCGCGCCGTTGCTTGGTCGGAACATTAGTAGTTCCTTGGCCTTGGCCCACTCCATAATCCTTATATATCATATTATAGGATGACTGATCAAACTCGGTTTGATCCATCTTTAAATAGGATGACTGATAAAACCCCTTATTAGAATTTCTTCAATCACCACCAACCAGAACCAGTGCACTAACAACGGGACTAAGACAAGTGAATTGCAGAATAGACCTAGGGCGAGCAAGACTTACTACCTGCCCGCCCAGGCTTAAACTTAGTAGTGCCTTATTATCATTTCTATCCGATCCGAGTGTAAGGCTATAGCTACTGACAAACAGAATGAAATTAACTCATCACAGAATCAAAGTAGTAACTCCAAGACTAATACCTGTGTTAGCAAGAATCCAACCAGTGCATCTCAGGCTTTACTACTGTCCGCTCAGCCTCAAACCAGTGCATCTCAGAACCAAGCACCTACCAACAAGAATCCAACCAGTGCATCAAAGAACCAAACCGGTGCATCCAAGCCTGATACTGGTGCTGCTAGGTATGTAGCTAGCCCTTATTATAATTCATTCCACTTTTCTTTCGCTTTTTTTGCATTTCTTATCAAATTATTCATCATAGCTAATTGAGAATATCTACTCTTCTCTTGCCCCCGAACAATTCTATTTCTTTGGACAGGCGCGGGGGGCCTTCCTTTCCAAAGATTTCCACTCACTGGGGGGAAAGGTCATAATGAAAGTCGAAAACGAACTAGAGTGTTCTTTATTTCAGCAATGCTCGAAAGGGAGGCAGTATCAACTTAGATAATTGTCAAGGAGGGCGCAAAAGTCTCTGCCAAGTCCCTACCTATACGAGTATACTCGCTTTTAAGCCACAATCAGTATAGTATCTTCAAGCAAGGGCAAGGGAAGACAGATCTTAATCATCAGTTTTCAATCGAATAAGGGTGCTTCACTTTTTCTACTTATCTGGAAGTATTGATTGATTGGGGCAGTGCTCAGTAAACTAATCATTCATTGAATGAACAACTTATTCAGCTAAGCCCCCTCGCAAAACAGTATGAGGTTTGTTCCCAGCAGCTCCCTATTACTTTTTACCTACAGAGCGAGGATCCACCTGTTGCGTAAGGGAATCCACTCCAATGTTAGGCGTCTCATTTCTTTCTACAACCGATGCAGACGCAAGACTCAGTACTTATGCGAGTGACTAAAGCACGCTTAAACAACTGGAATTGCCTGTTTCTTCTTATCTTCTAGGTTCTGCTTGAGTATTCTCCTCCATATCCTGAATTGAAGTTGGAATGCCACTTTACTTGCTCATAACTCTATTCAATGATGAACTTCAAGTGGTTGGTGCCCTTAATGACTGGCGTCAGTGAGTTATTCCGTTAAGAATTGCATTTCCAAGTAGGAATTGTTAGCCTACCCTTAAGGATTGCTAGTATCAGTGTTAGAGGTATAGTAGCCGAGGTTAACTCAAAGGTAAGAGCCAAGCTGTATAGTAGTTATGTTTCACCAGTATAATAGTTAAGGTTTCCAGCCCCAAGTAGTGGTCCAGAAGTACTGAGTTGTCCTCGTAATAAAACCGAAACTGTGAAATGCCCCAACCCAATCAAGTAGCTTTAAGATCCAAAAGTAGTCCAATTGAAGCAGGAGCGGATTAAGTATTAGAATAAGGCCAGAATACATAACTTGCCAGCGGATTAGAATAAGACAAGAAAGAGGGTAAGTATAAGAATAGTGATAGGGTAACTTACAGTGCTCCTTCTCTTTAGTAAGAATTCCACTCGCAAGTAAGAAAACCATAAGTCAGAAAACCAGTAGTAGCTTGGCGAGGCATGAAGAGGTATTATATAAGATCTTAGTATCGGTATATTAATTACTATATTAGTTACTATATTAGTAGTGGTAAAGAGGAAAGAAAGGGTTATTCGTAAAGGAGTTTGTGTATGTAAGTAGTAAAGAGTTCAGAAGAAAGGAGTTTTTTTCTTAGTAGAGGCTTTCAGCACCTTCCAGTTTCAGAGAGAGATCCCTACTGATGCCCTTAAGCTAATGGTTAGAGTGTCATCCCTAGTTTAGTATTCTCATCTGTTGACAAGTAGTAGCCCAATTGAAGCAGTGCCAAGCCAGAGAAAAGTCAAGGAATGGAAGCAGTGCTAGCTAGTATAGGTAGTCAGGGGAGTTCAAAGAGACAGAGTTAGATTAGATGGAGGCAAGAAGAGAAGATAGCCTCATTCAGTTAAGTTCATAGTTGCCTGTTGCCATAGGTATGGTTATCGGAGTTAGAAAGAAGCTTCCCTTAAGTAATTGGTGTTGTATCCGAGATCAGTAATTTAGTAGAGGTAAGTCAACTAGTTCAATTAGTTCAAGTAAACTCCATTCTTCAATTTATGGATTAGTGGCAAAAGCGAAAGAACTCCCTGGCAATGAGTCAATAGAGAACCTAGAGAAATGGAATCCGCAAGTCACAGAGATAAGATGGGCCAAGCACCGAACCTAGACTTAAACAATCATTTACATCTCACTACTGAAGAACCAACTATCCACTACTAGGCAAAACCCCTGACTTATACTAGGCACCGATATCCATTTCTTACAAACAAATACAGAAAGAAAGTGATAGATCTCGAGCAAACTCCTAAAAGCCTTCTGATGTGACAAAAATATACCACATGTTACTAATTTCTACTAATCCATGGTTTCATTCCAATCAGAGCAGATCCATCAGTTATAGGTGGGGCAGGATCGAAAGCTACCGGAGAAGGAGAATATAAAAGAGCATATCCGTTTTCATTAGGTTTCAGGGCATTTGTAGCAGTTGCTTGGGTCTTTGCCTTTGTATACGTTGGTAGTAGTGGCTGGGCTGTGGACTCGGTGGAAACGGATTAAACTCTAAGTGGTTGGGGTTGACTTTATTTATAAGAATTCAGTTAGATGAAATAGAAAGGCATAGGATAAAGGCGGAGGCGGACAGGACACCCATAAGAATTCCACTCAAAGCAAAGAATTCCATAAGTATAAGAAACATATTCCAAATTCTCCGATAAGTAGTGGTCCAAGTCGAGTATCCTCTTTTGTTTACTAAGGTCTATGAGAGAGAGGTTATTGGCGGAGCTGGATCTGAGTCAGCATCAGTTTCTTTCTTAAGAATAGAGTTTACGAACAGGGCAGAATCTAGTGAGGAAGATTGAGCTGTGTTTCTCTTGGGCGAAAGGAATCTTATTTGTATTATAAAGAAATCCAGAAATGTGGAAGAGGGCTGCTATCTAGATGCCTTTGATGTGAGGGCAGCGTCAGCTGCGATGCCTTTCATTCTATCTTATCTACTTTCTATCTTGATTATATAATAGAACTGATGAAACTAGCCCAGCAACAACTAGAGTATGTGTTGGTTAGTTCCCTAAAGCCAGGCCATCTCTTTGAACTAAGGCTCATCTACAACCAAGCGTATACTGATATTGATACAGATCCTTAAGATTCCTCTTCTATTGGGGAGACTAGGATTCCACTAGGGGGATTCCACTAACCACTCCTGTTCGTTTTCCACCTTCTTGCATTCGGCTCCTCTAACTCTTTCACTCCAGTACTATACTAAGAAAAACCTCTCTCTTTCTCTTACCTCTGCTCTGGGCTCCAAATAGCACTGTTAACTACTGGATTAATTGACCCCTAAGTAATAGAATATAAGACTACTAGGGAAGTACCGACTACAAAGACATAGCAAGTAGGAAAGCAATGTATACAAAAGCAACTCCGATACTAACACCCGAAAGAAGAACACCTATAGCTACCTGGCAAACAGACTATAAGGGCCTACCTCGAATAAGTGTTAACCCCGACTCGAGCTCTGGCAACTTCCAACTATTCTCTTATTAAAGCTGCTTCTCTCTTTCGAAACTCAATCCTATATTAAGTGATCCTATGTTTCCTATACAGTGTAAGTAGAGCTAGAAGATGTCGACTTTTCTTCAACTAGCGGCACTTTAGCGTAACATTAGTAGTTACTTGGTGGACTTGGTTATGCTTATTCTCGAACAGAGGAACAGGCTATTCTTAGGCTACATCTCCTTATACATCTCCTGCACCAACATTCTCTTTTGATCCAAATCTTATTCTAAGTCGAGTGCGTGAAGTGGTTTTCTTCGCGTTTACAGTGCAATTGATCTGTCTGTGCTTACGAGAATAGAGTTAATGTGCTTGACTTTCATCGTGTGGTTCATAAAGGAAAGAGGAGACTGGTAGTGACTGGGCAGTTGGCGATTAAGAAGCTAGAAGGAAATAAAGAAAAGAATATGAAGGCGCAAGTCAGGTGTCAGAGGTCAGATGAACTTCAAGTGGTTGGTTGAGGGTCGGGAAGAATCCAATTTAGCAAGCCCAAGTAGCAAGTCAGCAAGTTGATTTATAGCCATCAGTAATTATATAGTAAAGAAAGGAAGCAAGCCGAATCCATACTGCTGAAGCGCGGTGAAGGTTCTCATCTCGTCCTGCTCCCAGAGAAAGAATATAAGATTAAGGTTTTTAAGCAGAAACAAGATCTGGGTTAGAACAACGATCTGAAGCTATTATTTGTTTTCCTGACACAAGTTTAAGTAAACAAGCATATACGTAACAAGTGACTACAGAGAGAAGGGTTTGAGAAGCCTTACCAGAACCTTAATGCCCCTTACGAATTTGATGCTGGACCACTACTAAACTAAGGAAAGCAAAGCACCTATACTATACTTAACTGCTAACGTAGCTCTTTCCACAACAGGATCACTGGTGAGAATGATACAGGGTCGTTCAAGCCTTAAACGAGCTATAAACAAGGAATACAGAAACAACCAATCTCTCTCCTCTAGCTACAACTACAAATACAGATGAAACAGGGAATTCCACTTCTTCTCGAGTAAATGACTTGGGCACTGCTTCCCTTTTGCTTACTTATTAGCTAGATTGCTTGCTTCTTAAATCACTAACTATAGCTCATCTAACTCTGTCAACTACTAAAGTTATTGCTCATATACTATTTGCTATAACCATAGTTTAGGTCGGGTCGAGGAATTAATACCTTAGTGTTAGGATCGGATAGTCCCCTTTTGAACTCACTCCTACTGTTGCTACTAAAAGATGAGATTCCAGTTCCAGGTATCAAGGAAGAATTCCACCAGCCCACTGATTCCTCGAAGGGAGTTACTGGGCAAGGAGTAGGCCCACTACTAGTGAGAAAGTCTGTTACTAGGCAAGGAAGTCATATGAAGTCAGTTACTAGTGTTTCATTCTTTGACTACTGAGTTTGATTCTTTTAGTGGATAGTCTCATTCTTGCTTTGCCAAAGAGAGCAAACAAGTGGAAAGTAGTGTTCCATAAGAATAAGGAGCTGCATCGGATCGGGTAAAATCATCTTATAAAGAAGCTGGGCGAGGAAAGGAGATGCCATATGAGGAAAGGAGATGCCATATAGAACTATAAGAGTTTGCAGTGAACAACTTTACCCTTGGCATTCAAGTTGGCAAAGAAAATACATCATACAAAGGAAAGCCAGCAAGTAAGATAGTTAAAGCAAGGGTCGATGAAAGCCAGCAAGTAAGATATAGTGCAAGCAAGGGTGGATTTAGTATATGTCCTATTTATGTCTCACCTAAAGACAGGTAAAGGGCCTATAAGCTTGTTCTGTTCAATACTAGTGATCCAATCCAGTTTCAATCCTAGTTTACGAGTAATGCATTTCTCTGCGATCAAGACGGCCAGCTATTTGGAGTGGTATAAACGAAACCATCATTCATGGAATTTAGAGGATTTAACAAGCTCATCTATTCCTACTTGCATCTCTTATATGAAGATCGAGTGTGGTCCGTCCATATCCTGTGCGTGAGATGAGAGTGACCTGCCAGCGAGTTACAGTTCTCTTCGTCAAGTAAGTTCAAAACAACCAAGCAACGTTCATTCGTCTTCTTAGGAGAAAGATAAGTTACTACCCGCAATGAAAGCAGAAAAGCGCCAATAACCTCTTTCCATGACACCTTGCTGAATTCGGCTCATCTAACTCTTTCTGTTCTCTCCTCTCCTCTGTAAAATAATACAGATGATACAGGGGATGCAACTCGAGCAGGACTACTACCACTAGACTCAAAGCGAGTACTCTCTGGAACTACCCGACCCCTAATAGATTGATTCGAGAGACACATACCCACTCAGGCAACAGATACCAGTGCAGTGGTCGTCACTATTTGCTATAATATAAATAAAGGGCATGTGCTATCTCGTACCTGAGTCCAATCTTAGACCTAATAAGTAGTCTGCCTTGGTTCATTCTTGCTTGAAACTAACCCTCAGAAACAGTAGGACGAGCGGTGGCAGTTACTAGTTTCACTCTTTCTCCTCTTCTCTTGCTCCTACTTACCTGGCTCAGGCCTCTTTACTTTATGGTCTGGCCTCAACACCCAACTTTCTCACTGCCTCTAGCTCTAGATACGATGAAACTTCAACTCTCTTTTCTTAACAACTCGGCTCGTCGCCAACAAATAGGAGAAATTAGTAACATTGGTCATAGTCACTGGATTCACTAACTAGGCCTACCTCAACTCTTGCTCTACCTTCTCTGTCAACTACCCCTCAGCTCTTAACCTCACTAAACTAGTAACAGAGATAAAAGCAGATAGTTTACTTTTTAGTAGCGAGATTTCTCTACTTTATAAATGCATTATTTCTAATCGCTTGGCCGATATTCAACTCTCACAGGAGCAGGACTCTTACTTGCGCCAAAACCTTTACTTCCCGAACAAGCAGGACCACTTTCTTATCTTCTTGTCCAAACTCCTCGGTGAAACTAGATGTATCGGAGCTGGCTCTACTCTAGTATTAGACACTTGTCCCCCGCCTAGGTATTCTAGAGCTAGAGCACCCACCCTCGCTACTTTATATTACAATTGAACGTAACTTTCATAACTGACCTCCGAACCCTCCAGATTGGGGTAGAAAATGCACTATTTCATAACTTATGTAGTCTTATAGGAAATCCACCTATGAAACTAATCAACTTGCCTGAGAATGCATTTCTTCCTAACATCTTTAGGGTCGAAGAAAGGACCAAGTAAAGACAGGACCTTCCACTTTATGCTCTTTGAAACTAAAGCACCGAACAAGTAAAGAAGCTAGTTCTAAATCTGGTGTGAAAGCCAGGCAAGCAGACAACTAGCGACTCGACAACTACACTTGAAACAAAGAATGCAACTTGCTTTGCTGCTGTCAACTATACCTTAATTCTTCTATGGCTATGTCAACTAATACTTATATGGAAACTAACCTAACTCCGGCTAATATGCCTCTCGGCTCATCTACTGCCAAGCGTATACTGTTCAATGAGCCAACTACTCTACTCTACTACTACTACTACTCTCTAACTAATGATCCCAAGGCTTACTCCCTCGGAACAGCCTCTGGCGTATACTACTGATTCCACTACTCTAACAGCTTCTCCTGCCCACCTCTCTTATTAACAGTGGTTGCATTCTGACTAGCTCCTACGCGCCACTAGACCAGCGGGACATGGCATCAGCCTGTAACTACCCGGGTCGATTCTAAGTCTACTTAGTTCCCATTCTGCCTCGGTGTGTAGTATTCCGAGTCTGCTAGCTCTCCCTTTCATTCTCACTTTCCTACTAGCTCACCTCCACCTCTTACCTATGGCTCCGATACCGTAGTTAACAAATCAAGTTAGGGCTCTGGACTCAGGACTACTATACAGGTTGGGCAAGGGTCGGACTACTCGACTACCAGTTGGGGCTGTAAACTGGAAACCTAGGTGAAAGGGCAGACTCCGGGCAGACATACGACAAGCAGACGAGCAACTAATAAGGTTCAGTTCACTAAGAAGGTTCAGTTCAAGGTTCGACAACTACATAATACATTCTAATTGGAATCAAATCACAAAACCTAGAGAAACTCAAAAGAGCCAAGCTAACCTTAGCAACGTAGCTAGTAGACAAAGGCAAGGGAGACAATAAGGCTCATCAAGAAGAGGTAGACTCTGAAGCACTAAATTCCTTAATTCAATAGTAATAGAACTATCATACCTAGCTCAATCCCCTTATTATGTTTCTTAACTAGCAGTTCCGTTATTGTACTAATTGGTTTCATTCTCACTTTTGTAGTGACTTCTGGCTTTCCCTACTAATTGGTTTCATTCTCACTTTTGTAGTGACTTCTGGCTTTCCCTACTCATGAGTTTCATTCTCACTTTCAATTAAGAGAACTATAAGCACTAGGTTAGCTACCCTATTCTACTATACCTAATAAATCCTCTGATTCTTCTTACCTTAACTATACTTTGCAACTGAAACAATAACTTCACTTTCAAACAACAACTTATCTTAGCGCAGAGGAAGCACCCAAAGAAACAGGACTTGAAGACCCGCTTGCTGCTTCCTTATCACTTGATGCTTACTTTGTCTACAGGTGTGGGTAAGATTACATTTAGGATGAAACTCAGGATGAAACAAGAACCAGAGCAGTACTACTATATTATTCCCCGACCACTCCTCTGTCAACTAAGTCTGATCTTTAAACTGCTTCTTCAGTTGCTGGTTCAGAGGATCCGCCTTCCCTTCCTCGGGACAAGAAGTGGAGTTACCAACCAAAGCATAGGTCTTACCGAACCGACCACCACTCTACTTTAATGCCACTAACCAATTTGATGCTGGATCACTACACCTCCGATTCAATAGGACTCCTACTTGAGATTCCACTTTACTACTACTACTGGGCTGCTACTACTTATGAAGAAACTTCACTTGCTAGCTCAGCTCCTGCCGCTAGTGTTCATAAGTTAACCTAGTACTTGCGTCATTCTGTTACTACTTAGGTCTCTTAGTCGTTTTATAATGGTTGAATTCTTTGACTACTTAGTTGGATTCTTTACTTCAGTACTTCTAGCTTCAAAGCCTTTCCTCTGACTCTGTGAACTGTAGTAGCTTGGCTCCTCTCTTTATTATGTAGTTAATTCCTATCTTTGCCTTTCTAGTGGTTGCTGGGCCTATTGACTACCCAGGACAGGACAATCCACTCTATCTCCTATGTCAACTAATACAGATGAAGCAGTACTACTCTACTGCACCTCTGGCTAGGCGAGGGAAACAAGGGCTCCTTAAGCTAGTGTTCCGTCAACTAATACTGTTATGGCTCTGTAATCTTGTTTAGGTCGGGGCAAAAGATATAGTCGATGAGACTGGAACTGGAACTCGACCCACCCCAGGAGACAAAGAGCAAATAAATGATTTGAAAGCTTCTGCCCCAAAATCCTATGTTTATGCGCTAAAAGATTGGACTGCTTCTGTGCTTGAAAGAACAAATTCATTCTGAAAGCTACATTCCTTTTTCTCTCCCTTGTAGTGGACCGAGAAGAGAGTCAAGTTAGGTCAGGAGTCAGTTGTTAGGTAATAAGTAAGTAAGTAAGTTAGTCTAATGTGCCCAGCAAACTCCCTAAGCGCCTTGTAAACGGTAATAAGTAAGTAAGTAAGCAGTGAGGTCAATCCAAAAGTCAGTAACGTAGAAAGAAGCTCGTTGATTGACTCGTTGATTGAGTATAGTATAGACTTATTGGTAATAAGTGATAGATTCCATAATCAATTTCCATTTATGAGTGGACTCGGAACAAGAAACTAGGGCAGCGCTAAGTACTGCCAGTTCCAACTAGTAGAGTTCCTGATTAAAGGAGAGTTCCCAGGAGAAGAAACAGTTGATTGATATTAAGTAGGAACATAAGCAGGGGAAATATCTGGTTAAGTAAGTCTCAGCTCCACAGTATCCTTTTAGGAAGCAATGCTCTGTTTTGTAAAAGTCGTTGTGAATGATAATGCTCCCTGTTTTGTTCATCTCTTATATATTGGAAAGTTAGTGATAATGCTTGTTCCGTTTTGTTAATCTCTTTATAGACTTTGTCGTTCATTTTATTTCCATTCTTGGATTACTCTACTTCGAGCAGTAGGGCGAGTTAGAAGTATAAAGTCAAAAGGAAGAAGTGCACATCATATCCTAGAATTCAGTAAAAACACTGCCTATTCATGCCTCCATTCGTTCAACAAAGAAGCAGTTTGTTTACTACTATGTACTATAAGAATCTATATGTATAGAGATCTATTCTATCCTTTTCTCTTTCAGTTGAGTTCGCAACAAGCAATGGAACAAGAGCAAGTCTACAAACACTGGACATCAGGAGTTATCTTCGGCGCAACAAGACTTAGTGCGTCGGCGAGTTAGTTCAGACATGAGTTTGTGCCGGCAATAAGCTGTGAGATTACCTTTTCCTTTGTCTTCTATTCCATAAGTCAGTTGTGCAGGAAATGAATAATCCACAATAACAAGGTATCCCGAAAGGAAAGGTGCGTTAACGCGAGCGAGTGTGTTCAGTGAGTTGGGGCAAGTTCAATTGAATCTAAAGGGTGCCGAGATAATAATCTGTTCAATCTGATTCTGGTTTTAGCTCGAAAGATTCCAGAAAAGGTTGACTCGTCGCTTACGGCAGTTTCCAGTCGAAATCCATAGTTTATTCCCTTTTCCCTTGCTTCTCCTGCTGACTCACCTATGACTCTCGGGGTCGGTGCTTAGGGAGTTTACAATTAGCATTCTTTTCTTCGATGCGCAAGACCCGAAATGGATTAACCCCGGATCTGGATCTGTATCAAGTAGAGTTCTGGACCATACGTCTAAGTCTGGGTTCGGTGTCTAAGAAAGAGGTTATTGTGGCGTACTTTTGCTTCTCTTTAAGATAGAGTGACAGTTTTCGTTAATTCATAGAGTTCTGTTGCGGGAAGTGAATCAGCGTTGTCTACGAGAAAAGAAACAGGAGAGGGGTCCTCATCGGCTAAAAGAGTTGTTGACTGTTATGTTAGAGATTTCTTTAAAGAATGATTTGTTTACTTTACAGATAAAGCAGTGCTAGGAAAGTTTCTCGGGATAAAGTAAGTTGCTATTGATTCTTCAAGTGTAGAGTAAAGATCGGTATCCTTCAGTTCCATTCTTTGTTGTGAGATCACATATAGGTTCTGAATGTAACCTTTTTATATAACCATGTGCATTCCATTCTTATGCCAATATTCTCTTTTCTCTAGCTAGCACCCCGATCCATAAGCAAGAAAGCAATGCTGGCTGTGAGTTTGTTACTGTATTCCATATTAGTTACACGCTCTTCAATATTCTTTTGCACTTAGATATTCTTTAGAGTCAGCAGTCGTCATATGTTTAGATATTCTTTAGAGTAAGGTAGACGACGATATTCTTTCAAGCAAGCACAACTCACAGAACTCCACTCGTAGACTTTTGAGCTAGAGCGGCACTGACACTGATAAAGCGACTTGGACCACACCTCGCTAAAGAATACTGCACTTGGTTATAACTGGCTTACTTGTCTGCTTGCCCGGCTTGTCACGCTCTGCTTGTCTGATTCATTTCTGAAGAGAGCGTCACTTTTGAACTCGAATTTATGAAGAAAGAGAACGTGTAACATACGGAACAAGCAACGGAACAGTGCCTATAAAAGATTCTGGCACTCCACTCAATCTCTCTCTTGATAAGTTGGTGCGAGTGCGAAGCCAGAAGTTCATCATCGTCTCAGCACTGAAGAAGGATTACTGATACTAGAGCCTAAGGTTAAGAAGGATAACTACTACTATAAAGCCTATCAAAGGTTTGTTTAGAAGCTAATCCACCTCACTAGTACGAGACCGGACCTAAGCTCTTGGTATAGTGAGCCAATTCATGCATAGACCGTAAGTTCCTCATTGTAAAAGGAGTTATTAAGATTCCGGACTAGCTACAGGCATCTACTGCTAAAGAAAGAGATCCATTATGCTAACCATGGTAACTTGTCACTAGAAGCTTATGGAGATGCGGACTGGGGCGTATAGATTCGGTAACCAAAAGCCTTAAATCAAATAACAGAGAAGAAAATCCAAGAAAAGAATGGAATTGAGGCGCAGGTTTGAGTTAAGAAGTCAAAGAATCAGAGGTTTTGTTCAAGTCAGAGTAGCGTCGTTGCTGAACTAATTAAGACACACCCCCGTTTGGTAACTACACATCTTATCTTGTCCCGATTGAAGAGGATCCCACAACTCCAAAGTCAGAAGCATGTTAGAACTTTTTCTCACAATTCCTTCTTATTACTATTTATGCTTTCGTCGAGCGGCAGGGAGCTTAGGGACAAGCAAATACTAATTAAGCTTGTGCAGTTTCATCCTATTTAGAAGCTGTTTCCAGAGATGCTGTATCTTTATGAAATTCTATACCAAGTGCTGAGGCGTTCAGTTTAGCGAGGAAAAAGGGATGCAGTGTGTTTCAATTCCGGAACTTATATTATATGAGGATGCGAAAGAGAGTGAAATTCCCGATTTGATCAGTGCTCGATAAGAAATGACTGGTTGACTTTACCGCTATAATCAATTCAAACGAAAAGGTAAGAAACTGAATCATTAGCTAGCCAGGTATATTATAGAAGAAGGGAACCTCCCATGCGCTCTTCTCTTAACTAACCGGCTCTTCTCTTAACTAACCGGCGACTCTCTTAACTAACCCTGTACGTGCTCCCCGACTTGAAGAATGAAACATTGTACTAAAAGAATGCAAGTCAGAAATCGAAAAATGAAATAATGATTCATAATATAGGGTACGATCTAGCAGCCAAGCGTATACTCGATAGGCTTAAACACCCGATTGATAGTCGCCAACAAGGACAGACGAAACTGCTTTGATGCGAGGTGTCCTGCAACTTCAGAATGAGCCAGGCCAATTTCTTCTATTTATTCTTCCTATAACAAAACGGACCTTCCCGCTTCAAGTCCAATAGTTGATTCTGTTGTTGATGTCTACTTTCCTCGATCCCCCCTCGCTTACTTACTTCTGTTATTGCGCTTACTTATACTTCCTTAGACTTCTGTTATTGATTTGATTACTTTGTTCGGACCCTCACCCTTGTTCTTCTCTAACTCTTATTCTGACTCTTATACTTATACTCTGAACTCTGATATCTCCATACTTCTAGGGCTCCCCCTTATTCTTATCTTTCTGACTCCCCCCGACTCTGAACTCTTATATCTCCATACTTACTATACTCCTTAAACAACAACAGGAGATTGACTTACGGCGGAAGAGAACTCAAACAAGCAGATACTTACCTCAGACAGACAGCTACAACCGACTCGGGAAGGAATAGTTGATTTGGCCTAGCAAGGGAGCGACCTTCCTTCCCTTGTATACGATAAGTGTCCAAGTCCTACTCGAAAGATGGTGTTCAAGCCCTCTTTATCGCCTACCCTGTGCTCTCACAAATAAGTCAGAATTTCTCATTTCATGAGCAACTACAGGATCTGGTTGCACTTATGACCGCTGCTTGTTCTGTCCGATTCCTGCTTGCTTGCCCTTATTGAAAAGCTTGCTCCTGGATACAACACAGCTACACTAGTAATTGATTCTTCCCTTAACAACACAGCTAACCCAGTACTCTCTTCTTCCCTTAACAACTCTAAGGCTCCAAAAGAGATTTTCGAGGATCTTAAAGCTAGCTCATCAGAGCAATCTTAGGATCTTAAAGTGGTCAAGGATGTGGAAATGGACTTACGGAGCAGAATGGAGACTTATTTAAAGGAAAAAGGCTGGCCTCAGGAATATACTATCGATGATTTAGGGGAGAAATACCTCTTGCTGGATTGGTTGGGTTGTAACCTTTGATAGGCCCCTAAGAACTAAGCAACTGTTCCTCTATAGAGCCCCTAGTACGCAAAAAAGCTTCATGTTTGAAATGTTGAAGAGCGTGCTTAATATCTATTTTGCAGATGTCAAAAAGAACGGTTTAGCAGGTGCCCACGACTCTTACGATTTATGGGTTCTGGATCCCATTTTTGTTGCAATAGATGATTTTGTAGAGCTTAAGTCTCCTTTCCTCGAACAGGCTATTCTTCTCTCGTTGCCAATGCTCAATCCTCTTTGTTCAAGAATGACAATATTTCTATACTCAACACTGCATCCCTTTTATTTGTCTTGTAAGAGTGAAATGAATTGATTATCTTTTCTTGCTTCCGCCTCTGTTCTTATAGTTCATAATAAAGGGAACAAGCTTAGGCGTTGCTTGTCTGATTCTGCCCGAACAAGGCTGGAATCTGGAACTACACTTTCTATTGGACCTGGGCTTGTATACCCAAGCTATCTCTACCTTTCTTAAGGGTCTGTAAACCAACTCTTCTTAGAATGCGCTAGCAATTATTATAAGGGCCCTTCCTTCTATTATACTATTTCTGAGAATGCGCTAGCAATTATTGACTATGGCCCAATTCCATATCTTATCTTTCAAAAAGGCTTACTCATTTTATTACTTTATCCTATCACTATTTATCCAAGGGAAAAAGGCTAGGGTGACTCTATCAAGGGTTAGCTAGTAGCTTATTCATCATCAGGGTTTCTAGGGTTCTCACTTTCTTACGGATGCTGGGCAAAAGTCAACTTCACTTTTCTATCTCGTGGGAGCTCTCTCTCTATAACCAGCACGCTTACTTTGTCATCTCAACTGAAACTTAATCAACTAAACTTTCTACTTTACTTGGAGAAGAATAAAGAGAATCCGCAATCATATCTTCTTGTTTCGGCTTTCTTGCTTGTTAATGGGTGGGCTCATAGCGTTAGCGAGAAAACTACCTATTTCAAGGCCAGACCGATAGATTGGATTCTATAGCGAAGGATCTTAAGGTCTGAAATCGCATAAATAGCTTCTGAGTGAATCCAGCTACTTAGGGTCTTCTCTTTAATAAGTGTTTTACGTCTATCAATAACAATAGGAAAGTGCTTGCCTGATTAGAATCGTTAGGAAAGTAGTGCACTTATTTTCTTGTGTTAGGGCGGGGAAGTATATGCCGCGACACAACTCAAGCGGAAGATCTCTGGTTGTAACGGAAGCGAAAAGAGGAATTGGTTCGTCACGGGCTGCTATAGTTCCCAGTCATGTAGAAGTTATTACAATTTATGATTTAACGAGCGGCAGGAGTCCCCGGAAATGCTAAATGAAAAAAGAATTCCATAAGGATCTACACTGGCTGGGGATTAGATGTGGCTCCCTATCTCCTTATGTTGCTCCCTATATCCTTTTTGGAACGGGGAAAATAGAGAATGCATTTAAGGATCTGATCCTAATCCTAGTTCGGGACTGACGGGGCTCGAACCCGCAGCTTCCGCCTTGACAGGGCGGTGCTCTGACCAATTGAACTACAATCCCAGCGAGGTGTATGGTATACATATAATATTATGAATGGTTTCAGAAGAACATTTGATTCGTCGCCTTGTAACAGAGACACGAATGATATACTCACTGATATATAAGAGAGATAGAAATATGGATATGGACTATAGTGAAAGTGACACGGATTACTAGTAACCTGTGTTTCTTGGATTTGATTGCCAAAAAAGGCAATGATCAAAACCGCTCCGCTCCTTGCTTTGTTTGAATATTCTTTATGAAGATAGATAGTGGAAAGAAAAGATCAGAACGAATGAGAAATACATGGATAGAGAACAAAAACGGGACTCTTTCTCTTTTACGGATCAGGCATTCTAGTTTATGGAGGACTATATCATTGGCTATATTAGATTCATGGAGCGACGAAGCTTCTTCAACTGCTTCCCAGAACTGCTTAGGATTTGAACCAGCGTAGACATATCGCCAACGAATTACAGTCCGTCCCCATTAACCGCTCGGGCATCGACCTAGATCTAAACACTCTTTTGGACTTTGAGAGGGCAATTGATTGCGGGGGTAAATGAAATTGATTGCTCCTAAATAAACCCTACTCAGCATCTAGTTCAATTGATTGCTCCTAAATAAACCCTACTCAGCATCTAGCTTCATATTACTAAAGAAACCCCTACTCAGAGCTAGCTTCATATTATTAGCATACTAAGGTATATATCATGTACATCTATTATGCAGTAGACTCATAATGGAAAGGCTATTTGGAATGACAGTAGACTCATAATGGAAAGGCTATTTGGAATGAATCTAATAAGGACCCTTTGAACTCAGTGGTATAGTAACGCCATGGTAAGGCGTAAGTCATCGGTTCAAATCCGATAAGGGGCTTTTTCCACAACTATCAGGGTTCAAATACTTATTTCTTAGGAGTCATAAGACAGGTTCAAATACTTATTTCTTCCTATTATATAGTATAAGTTATAAGTATCAGAAAAGGAAGTCTAAGCCGGTCCATTGCTCTTTCCTTGTGCTTATTTCGCTTTAGGAGGTTGGTTTACAGGTACAACTTTTGTAACTTCATGGTATACCCTTTGACTGGCGATTGAATGAGTTGGTTTGCTAACACTCCACTCCTTTGAATAGTTGAGCACATTCTTAGTTGGGTCCGCACAAGAACGCAGGAAGAAAGTGATACTATTTCAAAGAAACCATATATTGATTGATTTCGAAATCATTCTACATCTTTGACTCGTTGGTGTCAATTAGGCGTGGACTTGTGTTGCTCTCCATGGTGCTTTCCGCATAGGTTTCATATTACTTCACTTACCTTACGTAAAAGATGGATAGGACTAGGTCTTGCTCGATCAGTTCAATTGCTACCTTCTAATGCGCATTCTTTGCTTGCTAACAATTGCAGTTTTCGTTTCGTTTCCGTATTTCTCTCTTTATCTACAGGGTCAATCTGGTTTCACATAGTTTTGGTGTAGCAGCTATATTTCGATGAATCCTCTGATTCCAACGGTGGAATAATTGGACGTTGAACCCTTTGAATATGATGGGAGTTTAGGAGTATTAGGCGCTGCTCTGCTATGCGCTATTCATGGTCTGTATAAAACACTTTATTCGAAGATGGTAACGGTGCAAATACATACTGTTCGTGCTTTTAACCCAACTCAAGCCGAAGAGACTTATTCAATGGTCACTGCTAACCGTTTTTGGTCCCAAATCCATCTTTAGGGGTTGCTTTTTCCAATAACCGTTGGCCTTATGTTTTTTGTATCCGTAACAGGTTTATGGATGAGTGCTATTGGGGTAGTAAGTCGGTCTGGCTCTGAATCTACGTGCCTATGACTTCGTTTCCCGTTAGGAAGATCCGGAATTGGATACTTTATACCTACACCAAGAATATGACATTTCCAAAAGAGAAATCCGTTAGGAAGATCCGGAATTGGATACTTTATACCTACACAACCAATAATATTCCATTATACAAAGGTATTCGTGCTTGACAAAGGTATTCGTGCTTGGATGGCGGCTCAGGATCAGCCTCATGAGAAAACAAACACCTTATATTCCCTGTAAGGAGGTTATACCACGTGGAAACACTCTTTAATGGAACTGCCGCTTTAGCTGGTCCAAGAAACTACCTCGCTTGGTGGGCCGGGAATGCCAGACTTATAAATTTGTCCGGTAAACTACTTGGAGCTCACGTAGCCCATGCCGGATTAATCGTATTCTGGGCCGGGGCAATGAACCTATTTGAAGTGGATCTACCAGAGAAAAAACCTATGTATGAACAAGGATTGATTTGACTGTTGCATCTAGCTACTCTAGGTTGGAGGGTAGGTCTAGGGGGGAAACCTTAGCATACTTAGTCTCTTGAGTACTTAACGGAATTTCCTCTGCTGTCTTAGGACGGAATTTCCTTTATGTCTTAGGCTTGGGTGGTATTTCTCATGCTTTGACCTTGAATCATCTTTTCCATTCTGCAGATAGAAAGATAATAACTACCATGTTGGGTATTAACTTCATTTTGTTAGGTCTAAGTGCTTGCTTTTCTTCTAGTACTCAAGGCAGTTAGTTTAGGGGCATATATTCAACCTGGGCCCCTGGCGGGGAGATGTCAGAAAAATGACACCAACTTGACCCGATGCCCAAGTGTCATATTTTGGATTGACTCAAATCTCCTTGCTTTTTAGGGGAATATCCGGATTTCTTGTTTGTGTAGACACGATTTCTATAATATTGATCTTGTTGTGAGGGGTTCTATTTGTATACTTTGTGGAATTCCATTTGTATACTTTGTGGAATTTTGCTTAACCGCATAGGCTTGCTTGCTGGTTTTAGCATCGAGTGGTTTACTGTCTTATAGTTTAGATGCTTTATCTGTCTTTCGTTTTCTCGCTTGTTGTTTTGTCTGGGTTAATAATACCGCTTATCCTAGTGAGGCCGGGCCAGAAGCTTCTAAAGCAAAAGCATTACCTTTATAGTAAGAGACCAACTGGAGCTAACGTGGGATCCGCTCAATACAGGTTTAGGGAAATATATCTAATGCAAAACCAGAGATATGATTTTCGGAGGATAAACTATGCGGGGATCTTCGTATTCGACCCCTCTTAGTTGTCATTTGATTCTTTTCACCATTCTATCTATTCGATTTGGTTACTCTTACTTATGGTGAGGCTAGTCTAAGCAGACAGTGTAATGTAAAATGACTTACTTCATATGTTAACTCAAAAAGCAGAAAAACTCACGTTAGCCGAAAACAAGAACTCACTGGACTAACGCTGATGATATAACTTGCGTTAGCGAGCGGAATCTATGCGCTAATGGAGTTCCCGGGGGACACTCACTTGCTTGTTGAATGTGAGTGCCAAATATCATATTTGATAGCTAATCGTAACTAATGAATCTAGTAACAACCCATAGCCCTGCGAAACTCACTGTTTACATTAAGAGGAATTCATATAGGCATACTAACCTCTGCCCTTACTTTAAGCTTTCCGGACTCAATTGCTAGAAAGGGGGCGATCTTAATCGTTCAATATTCTATGAGAAAGTGTTTTCAAGAAGATATCTAAATTGCTAGCTATATTCAAATAAGGGTGTTTCCTTTACTGAATTCCAGAATATGGTTTCTTAGATAAATATTACAAACTTATATATATGGTGTCGCTCGAAGCTTTTGTTTTGTGTATTTTCATATTAGGAGTTCTGGCAGAGTTCTTTCCACTTCGAGACTCAAACCCATACCTAGAAAAAAGGATGCTACAATAAGGTTCGAAATTAGCAACTTGACACCCGAAGGCATAGAGAGTAAGGAACAAATGAATATAGATTTATGAGCTATGAGCTAGTCCTGTATTCTGTAGCCCTCCCTGACTTCTAGACCTTCCACTACGGAATCTACCGAAATGACTGGGCAGATCTAATGTATGATAGCTCGCTCATAATCCTTAGGCTATACAGCATGGAGCAGGCTTGGTCGTTAGTATACGCTTGGCCGGGCATCAAAGGCATGAATTTCTTGTAGGAGTGATTTTCCAAGAGGGAAGAGGGGCAAGCTGGTCCCGGTCTCAGGCAAGTCTTATTTAGATTGGAGAAAGAGGTCGGGTTAGGACAGGAAGGCGAAAGCAGCCGTGCCGTTGAAGCAGTAACGATATGAATCGGCTTTGTGATCGATATTAGTCGTTTTTATACCCTTTATCTATATGGAGCCGGAATAGTTGTCAATCAAAGAACAGAAATGACTCAGATCTTTCCCAGGGACGAAAACGGGAAATACCATAACAAGGAAAATAGCTTTAAGTAGTTTACGAAGCGACCCACATTTCCACAGTGTTTCTTGAGAAGAAAGACCAGATTTAGCAACATAAGTGGTATTACCTATGGAAGATGCCTCCGCGAAGAAGTTATAGCATCCAAAGCAGGCGGTTAAGTGACATAAACCGGTGCAGCTCATAGACGGTGGGAAATGAAGTAAGGAATTCTCGGTCTTATAATGCCTAAAGTAAGGAATTCTCGGTCTTATAATGCCTAGTTTAAGTGATGGGTACTCCCCGACTCCAGGTCTTCGTTCATAACGAGGCACTCGACTCTCTAATGTAGCATAAGGCGCTTCAGTAAGCTTACAGAACATAAACACTTTTTTCGGCCACGTCGGAGACATCAATCCGAAGTAAAGGAAGCTTTCTTTTTGATAAGGAACTGTAGGCTTAGTCTCCTCTCTTTCTTGCTACTATACCTCTTGCCACAAATCATTCTTAAACAGAAACTGACCTCGAGTTTTTCATGTTTCAACGGAAGAAACTGTAGCTGTAGAAAAGAAAGGAGTTGGCGAAGGTCGTGGAGAGTTGGTATCAGTTCAATCAATAAGGGATGCAGATGCTCAGGTACTATTGACCACGGAGCTGTGTGTGACGCATCTCTATCTCTACTCTAATGGGATCTTCCGCTTAAGCTTCAGTATCGGGTGCTTGTGTGAAACAATGAAAGACAGTTAAGTTCTTGCGGAATCATATGATGGATCGGAAGCTCTGCTCTATCAAATGAAGCAGTTGGCGCAGCAGCAATTCAAGTCGAGTCGACGAGCAAAAATCAAGAAGAAGGTCAAGAATAAGGATCCAAAGCATAAGAAAGGGCTTCCCCTGGAGCAGGGTATCATGCAGACGAAGCGGGAGTTGGTGAGTTTACAGTTCAATTGAATTCCGCTTTCAAATAAGATTATTACATGTACATATTATGCAAGAAAGTAACCTAACCCCGTTACTATAAAGAGACTAACTCATATTATCATTCATATATTACCTACCGATTGATTAAAAGAAGCAATGCTGGTTGTTTACCAGGGTGGTTTACCAGAATGATATGTTAGGCGCTCGAGATATGAAATTCATGATTCTGCGTTAAGTATTGCTGAAGTATTGCCCGAAACAAGTGTATCAGTGGCTAAAGCGTAAGTGAAAGGAGAAGGATACGCATCTTCAGCAACAGAAGAAGAAGTGTCAGAAGAATTGCCAGTTCTAGTTTCATACTTAAAAGAGGAGGAGCCCTTTGAGAATGAATGCCCACCTCGCGCTTAAGGCTAAAGTCAAGTAAGCGGGAAAGAAAGAAAGAAAACTGTGCGGGTCAGGTGCGAGTACCGTTTATAGTGTTGGTGACAAGATAAGAAGAGGTTAAGGCGCTTGTCAGAGGAACTTCAAGTTTACGAGAATGGCCTGTGTAGTTCAGGGAAATCAAATGATACTGGTTCTTTTGTCCTTTACTAATCGGATGTTGTACGTCAGTGGCTAAAGGTATAGTTTACAGTGTTGGTAACGGGAGAGATGGACTAAGCTGGATGTAGATGAAGCAGAAACTAGGTTCGGGTTTGGTAAGAATAGAGTGCAAGGCTTGGTATTAACTTCGTTTCTATACCCAGTGCTCAGTAAGAGCTATATTCCATTTCCATTCTTTTCTTTTAAGAGCTATATTCCATTTCCATTCCATTCTTTTTAGTATAGGGAGCGCGTTAGTATTAGTGGTGATTTGGAGTTGAGTAGTGTTGTGACTTGAATTATATGACATATGCCAGATAGGCGGCTCAAAAGAGGTTTGCCCTAGTGACTTTGATAGCTCCTAGTTACAGAATAGCTCAATTCTATTAAAGCAAGGTGCTGAAAGCCCTAAAGATGAGAGGCTGGAGACGACGCTAATAAAGTGGAATGTTGCAAAGCGAGAGAAAAGTATACAAGAGAAATCCGCAGGAGACACATCTTAAGCTGCAAGGAAAGAAAGTGGAAGTGACGTTTATGTTGAAGTTGAATAGCTAGAGGACTCTGTTGCTGTTAGTTAATTGCCAGATTGTCTGTAAGTCGAATTAGGACGCTGGAGAATCATCCTAAGGATCTGAATCCATGTTGGCGCCTAGAGAATCCGCAGTTAAGTATCCCGTCCCGACCCTATGTTGGTGCAAACGGTTCCAGTTGACTCCTTTGTTACTTCCGCCCTTGAAAGGAAAGGCTTTGCTAGCGAAAAAACAAGGGGAGAAATCGATTAAGGAAGAATATCACTACTGAGAACAAGGCTACTCACTACTATTATGAGAATGAAATTACCTGCTATAAGAATCGGCTACCTCACTAAGAGTTGTGCTCGGGTAGTTTATTCCCTAGTTAGTAAGATAAGTCTTGTTGGGCACTATTTGCAGTTTGAGAAGCACTAGGACAAGCAAGCCGGATATTAGTAGTCAAAGTCTAAGTTCCGAGTTGATTTCTTTTGAGGCATAGTTTCATTCCTTTCCCCTCTTTGAATTCGAATAAGTAGAGTAAGTAGTAAGGTTATGGTAGTAATAGAGTAGCTTGACGAGTGAAATTCACTAACGAGTAAGCTTTTGAGGTCAGTAGCGATAGAATGAAAGTCAGGGGGCCAAGCTACATAGTCAGTAGCGCGGTAGCGAGCTAAAAGAGCGGCAGCCAATTCCATTCGATGTTACTAATTTGCTTGAATTCTATCTTAGAGCAAGAACAGGTCATTCTCTACTCCCCGCTTCTTATCTTTATTCCCGGGGTTACCATCTGAGTGAAGCAAAGAAGCAAAGCAGTGTCAAAAAGAACTCGCTAACCCTTAACTAGAGTAAGCACTTGACTTTATACCCTAGACTTGTTGAGTCAGCATCAGGAGTAATATGTTTTGTTACCGAAGAAGCAACAGCACCAACTGAAGAAGAAGGAGGCAGAATATGGAGCAAGATCCAAATAAGTGTCTCTTTCCCTGCTCCGCCTTTCTATAAACCAATGTTGTTAATAGATTCATTCCTTTTTCCTATCACATCTAAAGCCTCTATATCATGTGTTACTTATCTAAAATCTGACTTTCTTGTTTAAGTAGCAAGTCTACAGAAGCTCCCCGCTCAAGAAGGAAAGTAGAGTTCTGGGAAATCAAATAGTACAGGTGTTTGAAGCTCCATTTCATTAAGGGATGCTGTGTAAAAGTAGATAGAAGCTTAATGCGCGGGTAAGAAAAGAGTAAGCCAAAAAAAGGTCAAAAGATGAAATGGACAAAGTAACTACTAGAAAAGTAGAAGAAGCGACAGAGAACTAAGACTTCTATAAGAAGCGAAGCGGTCTAATACTCGGATATTCCCACTAATCCTATACTTATACTTATACTAATCAGAATAAGCGATAAGAAGCAGCAAGCGAGTCAACAGGGTTAGGAGCAAACGACTGGGTAAGGAGCAAACGATAAGGATGTTGGGCATAGAAACAGGTAATATTCCTCTACCCTATCTATATACTATTATAGGTTTAGCAAAGGTCAAGCCTACCACAAAAGAGCTTCGTGTTGGGTCAATTTCTGGTGTTTCTGCAGGAGCAGGATATAAAGCAAAATAAGGATAAGGATCTCAAGCATAAGAATTGCTAGTTCCAGGTTACTCGGCTGCAGGGACGGGAGTTGTTGACCGAACAAGATACACCCAAACTAGACTTTCATTTAATAATCCTCATATGAAATGAATCTTTATGGAGAATTACCCGCTTCCACTCAATACTACACTCGATCTGTGCCCTTGCCCAATACGGAATATCAAAATCATCTATCTCTGCGCTTGAGACTTGACTTGATACCGCACTGCTTACTGCTGTCTCTGCTCTACCAACTTACTGCTTCCTTGCTCTACCAACTTACTGCTTCCTTGCTGTCTCTTATCCACCTAATCCTGTTTCCACCTAATACAACTTATTTCGTAAAACTCAACACTCGCGTTAGTGCAAGGGCGAAATCATTGAATATCACTTGCATAAAGGAATAGCACTCTCCAATAATATATAGTATTTTCACTAAACACAGAGATAGTATCTTACTTAACTAAACACAGGTTGCTTTTCTTGCGATCTACCCGTTGTGCGCGCTTACGCTTATTGGCTTTAAGGAGGGAAGGGGGGCCGTAGCTTATCACGGTATCCTCGAGGACGTATGGAAAATCGTGTTCAAATACCGACCATGCTTTCCAAAGACTCGTGGTCACACTCTGAGTGGTCCTTCGGCATAGCTGTCTTAGGCTTTATTATCTTTCTTTAGGCTTATAGCTCTTATCTACTCAACCAGAGCTGTCTTAGGCTTTATTATCTTTCTTTAGGCTTATAGCTCTTATCCACTCAACGAGCAAAACGAAATAACGTATATAATAGCAGTACGATTACCATTGATAAGTGCTATGCTTTCTCTCAAGCATGATTCAAAGACAGATAGTGAAGCAAAGCGCTTCCTCGAAGGCGAAGTAGAGTGACAAACGTATCCGGGTAACGCATCCACAATTGGGGTTAACAAAGCTGCCCCCCCTTCTACGAAATCCCATTTCCAATTGACTTCAAATAACCGCTTGATACTTGTTTACTAGATTGACTTCAAATAACCGCTTGATACTTGTTCACTGGAATTTCTTCCAAGAAAGTTTGCTCTGCTACTTGCCCGTTAGTTTCATTTACTTCCGCTCCCTCTCATCGAGAAAGCTATTACACATACTGACTAAGGAGGCACAGGCAAATAGGTTCGTACGAAGAGGCAAGCGTTCACACATCTGTCTCCATCATATGTGTTGGGTGAAGAGCGTTTGACTATGCCTGGGCCGGGGTAAAGAAGACAGGCAGAAGGAGTCAGCAGCTTCAGCGAGAGACTTTATATAGTATAGGCTTTATATATAGTATAGGCTTTATAGGCTTATTTCTGATTCTAAAGTCAAGGAAGCTTTTCTTATTTCTTATTAGAAAGTATAAGGAAGTAAGTTCGCTAGCTGTACAAGGGGCAAAGAGTAGCATTCCGGTCGATATTGAATGCAATCAAGCACAAGCATGAGAAGCGGGATCCTTTTCTCCTATAGGCTTTTATGAGAAGCGAGATACCTTATATAGTATAGTAGATCTTATAAGCGAGATATCTTATATAGTATAGTATATTATTATAAGCGAGATACCTTATGCCCTTTCCCTTAAGAAGTTTCTCCTTCTCTCCTTATTCTCGTATAAAGAAGCAATTACCTAAAAGAAAAGGTGACAGGCAGTTGGACTTAGCTTTCCCTAGTTAGGGGAAAACCAATGATAGATTGGAAAGTAGCTGAATTTCACCGATGCTTCGATCACTGTCTTTAACAATTTGATGGCTGTTAAAAAGCCTAGCTTACCTCTAAAGCTTTTGATTATAACTATAGGGGGATTTCGTTTCTGGTTTTCGTTCCATCCGAGTCTGTCTTTATTGACCCGCAAGTTTCGAAGTGAGAGTTGGATTGATTCTGCCAACCCCTATGGGGGATCAGATTTCGCGAAAGCACTTTTGTAGGGCCTGGTGGATTCCCTTTGCTCGCTCTTTCGACTCTAGTTAGTTATCGCTCCAAGTATGTAGCTCTCAAACTCTATCGCTCCGTAAACTCTTTCCTTGGTGGCCTCCTTAGCTCCTACTTAATAACGAATTTCCATTCAAGTCATATTCTCTAAAAGAAGACGATTACAATCAACGAGTCTAAGTATTATCTTGCAAAAGAATTCTTAGCTATTCGCAATGTGAGACTGTAAATGCCTTTTCAAAACACTGTACTACCTTATACCCTTTTCAAGTGGAAAATCTTCAGGCAAGAGTATCGGCTAATCACTAAAACACTCACACTCTAGGAGAATAATTCGATTCCAGAAGCTCTTCAACCAAATCAAACTGGCTTACAGTATCGGGCATACAACAATAAAGATCGGAGAGAAACTACCGCTAACAAGGCCATGGGATTTTCCTTGTGGGGTATCAGTAAGGAATTGGAATGGAATAATATTCTCCAATTCGAAATGCAATATCATAAGAGAAGAAGTGTACGTTCGAAATCACTTGATTCTTGTTTCTTCTGGCGAACTTCATTATCGGTTTCTAGTTGATCGAGAAAGCTCCGCCCAATAGAGCCTAGCCAAGAGTTTACCGAAATGGTCCCTAGAAGCCGGTCCCCGGTAGCATAAGATCCTTTCAACCTATTTGATTTAAGAAAGATAGAATAGAACCATTTGTTTATTGAATCACAATTTGAGGAGCTTTTCAACTAGCATTACTGGGAGAAGCAATGCCGAGCTTTTCAACTAGCATTACTGGGAGAAGCAATGCCCAGGGGTGTCAAAAGCGTACATCGAAAAGGAATGGAACAGAACTCTCACTCGATTAAGAGAGCTCCCCTAAAAAGGAGTTTCAAATAGTCAGGCTTTCTCACAGGTTTGCTAATTGTATGGATTGTTTGAACTTACTTATTGCGCTAGCTCTATCATGGATTGTTTGAACTTACTTATTGCGCTAGCTCTATCATCCTTATATATCCAAAACTCTATTCCTTTCCTGCGGTTGTAGATATTCAAAGGCAAGCTAACCTTCAATGCTAGCCAAAAGGCATATGAGGGAGGGGGTTTGCTCGGCTCCGCTCGGATAGGGAAGGAATCTATTCATTCTCTTTCCAAAACCCAAGTACAACGGGCCTATAGCAAAAAAGTCTATACCAGATGGTTCGACTACTGATGGACGACCGGCCGACATACTAGTACAAAACTTCTCATTTCAGCAAGATAGGATGGATTTTAGAACATCTGATTCTCAAGTTTATGATTCACCAACTGATATCCTGAGAAAAGATCTGATATGGGGTATATGCTACAGTATAGTAAGCAATAGCTCTCTACACCGCAACTTTGGCATGAGAACTGAGAGTCGATTCGGCTTACTTATACGATTCAACTTCAACTAGTTATGCAGCAGCGAGATCAGTGATTGGCTTTCTCTTTGTTGTCTGTAATGAATACATGTAGTAGCGATATCTTCTAGCAAATTGACAGTGCCAGCTACTGCTTTCGATCTACCACTTGTTAGCGCTGTTCCCGCAACTTAAAGAGGAGAATTTGGTGCCAAAGAAATAGAAGCATAGCATAAGATAATCTCGGTAGCCGAAACGAACCCTATACACTTTTTTAGAGGACAGAGGCATACGTTGCACTAGCTTAGGGTGAAGCGAAAGAAGACGAGCGGAAATGCAAGTTGAGTTCTTGGCTTGACTTGACGCTTGACGTCGGTGCGAGTGTAATCGAAGTTCTTGTGTTGGTGCTGTCAAAGTAGTAGAAGTTAGTGTTGTTTGTTGACGAGAATCGAATGGATCAACGGTGAAAAGGCGCCGTTCTTCAAGCAACTGAATAAGCTGGTCTAAGCAGAATCTTAAGTTCGAGGAAAGGAAACTTAAGCTCGACTAAAGGAGAGGAAAGGAAACTTAAGCTCGACTAAAGGAGAGGAAAGGAAACTTAAGCTCGACTAAAGGAGAGGAAAGGAAACTTAAGCTCGACTAAAGGAGAGGAAAGGAAACTTAAGCTCGACTAAAGGAGAGGAAAGGAAACTTAAGCTCGACTAAAGGAGAGGAAAGGAAATCAAAGGCAGACCCAACGGAGGATGGCTTAATTAAGAGAACGATAATGGCAGTGATAGGCTTGGCTGCCAGCAGTGGTTAAAGAATTTCCCTTCATCCCGCCCCGTCATCAGCATTGAAAGAAAGAAAAGTAGACTTGTAAATGTTGACCAGCCAAAGAGTAATCTTTCCCCTATTATTAGTATAGGTTCAGGAAGATGGAAAATGTGCTAGGGTAACTGTCCAACTGTCCGTTGCTTCTTTCTGGAGTGCTTGAACTTCCTCTTTACCTGTTTCGGCTCGCTAACTCGCAACAAATAATCAATTTCAACAATCTATTCCCTAAGCACCGAGTCCACCAGTCATTTCTTATCGAGACAGCGTTTGTAAGCTAACCTCAATGCTTGTCTTTTGCTTGAAAACGAACTTATTGCTTTAATCATTTAAGAAAATAAGATGGATGGAAGATTACCTTATTATATACATTACTAAACACCTTTCTTTCAACCTATAGGAGCTTGTCTTTGGAATGGAACTGACAAAGGAGTGATCATCGAATTGCACCGCAACACCTCTACTTTGGCATGAGATTCGAGCTATATTCTCTTAGGCTTATGATTACTTTGACACTGATTCACTTACCTACACTAGCACTTCTATTTCTTAACCAACATAATCTGAACCCTAACCTCTCTCGTAAACGACTTTAGTACCCAAAGTGAATTAACTTAAAGAATCTCTTGCCGCTGACTTCCGAACAATACTGGAAATTGCAGCTTCCTTACTTTATCCTATTCTTTATGATTCTCTAGCTTCTGCGCAAGGAAAGTCGTATGTCTCTTTTCTTTTGGTGCGAAAGTCCAGTTCCGTTCGAGTGTTGTATCTCAGTGTTGGCGCAAGCAAGTGAAAGTCCTGGTTTCCTCTTTAGTGCTAATGCTTACTTGAGCTAGTGCGTAGAAGCCGTTGCGCCTTATAGTATTTGAGTTCTGAATCATACATATGTAAATGAGTTATTCTACTCGTATCTGAGGTTTCCCGCAGCTTTCAGAATAGAATATAAGCAGCTTTCTGAAGCCTTAACCAAGTTCAGTGGTGAGCTTGTGTCTAAGTATGGTTCTGGAAGTATAGTTCCTTCGAATGTTTAAGTAGAGCGGCTTGCTTTACCTTAGAGTGCTTTTCTTTCCCGAGTCGTGGTAGGCTTTCCCTTTGCTTAAAGAGTAATAGAATAGAGTTCGGCAAAAGAACATGTGGAGTCTCGTACAGAAGATAGATCATCAGCTGGATATGAAGCCGTATAAAGAAGCGGTGCAGTAGAAAGTTGTCTGAAGTCAGCAGCAAGCGCAAGCAAGTAAACTGCAAGCGGTTCTACAAGTCGTTCTGTTCTAGTGAAAATCGTATGAAGGAACAGGCGAAAGTAAGTCAAGCGGAACTTCAAGTCGACGAGAGAGATAGATTCAATTCAAATGAAAAACAAGGCGATCTATAGATGAAGCTAACGTTGGGGCAATAAAATATTAATGACTAACGCTTCCGCCCAAGAAAGACCAAATTATGGTAGCTTCCCCTGCCCTCAAAGTGAAATGGAGAGTTTGACTCGGTGCTAAAAGGAAGTCCGTTTCTTTTCCTGCGGGGCGCTTACTGATAGTTTGAAATTGAAATGAATTAATTGAATTCTGTTTCTCTTGTCTAGTAGTTCCTTGTCTGCGAGTCGGTCACTAGCTTGGGAGTTGACAGAGTGGAAGTTAGAATGCAACTCGATGTAGTAAAAGTAGGAGTGAAGCCAAGTAGTAGTCCTGTGTAAGGGAGTTGACAGTTACAGTAAGAGTGAAGTCGTAGAGATCCGTAGAAGAAACAAAATAAGCAAACTCAGTATCAGACGAAGCAGATGCAGTTGTTATTAACTCCCCCCGCCTCCTCTTCTTCCACCGTCCAATAAGACTAAGCCAGCGCAGGAGCCAACTTGAAACCGTGTACTCCACGCAAAGGTAAAGCACCGAAACAGTAGCTTAGCTTAGAAACCAACCCGTAGTACTGTCCCCAAACCCCGGGAGCAGATATATAAGTGGCACAGGACTCGGAGGAGAGACTTGGTAACAGCTGCTACTAATACATTATTATGTTTCTTTCTTTCTCTCTTTGCCTTTAGGCTTTGTATGGAAGGTAATAGAGATGCCCTTGTTTAACGCTTCAATTCAGAATGCATCATGTGTTGTAGAATTCATATTTCAAGAATATGGGACAGAATGCATAATCAACATAGTTATCTCTTTCTTCTTTTTACTACTTATGTGGGATACTGATCCATTCTTTTGTTTCTGATGGAAACGATCTGGGACGGAAGGATTCGAACCTCCGAATGTAGGGACCCCGCTGCCTTACCGCTTGGCCCTTTCTGGTTCCCTTGCTGGTTCAGCTAACTATCCCTTTGGTTACCCTGTTTCTATATGAAGTGCCCGAGCAGGTGAAGTTGAGGTTAAAGAATGATGTGTAGCCATAGGAGAGGTACGCAAGGGAGAAAGCGAGTTCAATAACCACTTAAGTAGAGGTAGAGGAAGCAAGGGGAGTGATTGTTTCAAGTCATAATTCAGTTATGGGAGCGTAGGTACAAGAGTTGGACTTACTGTTGGAATTCTGTGTTTCCAATTGATTTCCCCACTCTTCAAAAGTCAGTAAAGTGGATTTATGTTCTTGTGTCGGTTGCCAGTACTTTTCTTGTTTAGTGTTGTAGTGGATAATTGCCTGTTCCAGGGTGAGTGTGAGTTAACACCAAGTGCTTTCCTTTGCCCTTAAGTAATTGGCTTAAGGAGCCCCGGCAAATAGTCCTTCTTTTTGAACATTCATCTTAAAGCTATGATCCAAACCAATTGACTTAGATTGAATAGGAAGGGTTCTTTTAGGAAGAACTAAGGAATAACTATCAAACTCAAAGAAAACAACGAGGCTCCCCGCATGGGGTTTATTGTTTAGCAGAGCGAAAGGAGAGGGAGGTCTTTCTCTTTGTGAAGAATTAGCCATAGGATCATTGATCCAGACGACAAAAGGCACATGTCCTTCATAGTTCGAGCGAGGTGGGTATGAGGCTTATTTTGAAGATCCCATTTTGTTCATTTGAATAGAAGTGACATAATATAGAATTGCATTTCAGATTCATATAAGTTCTTAATAAGATTCTATTACATTTAGTAACAATACACTGTTGCGCTATAAGATTCTATTACATTTAGTAACAATACACAATACACTGGTTACATATTGATTTATGAATGAATGAAAGGGAAAGGAAAGGAAAGGTCAACTTAAGAGCCGAGCAGAGCGGCTATCTTTCTATTTTGGAATAAATGAAAGGAAAGGAAAGGCAGCCAAACCCCATACGAAAATAAAGCTGTAGTGTTTTTGTTACTTTCATCTATGAGTGGTGCACGTCATATTCCATACCTTTGATCTACTTAATGTACTTCGACTTGATACGTTACGATAGACTTTCTACTTATCTTGGATTAACCACAAGGCAGAGTTGGGCCTGTGAACAAACAAGACTCAGTGCTAAAAGGAAGGACTCCCGTTAGCGCTAAACTCCATTCAGAATTGTTGAACAGAAGCTCGCACCTGACCTATATACCCTGACCTTTAAGCTAAAGCTGTCCTTACTTTGACTCCAAGGTATGGTGAATACAGAGTTCGATTAAGTAGTAACAGAGTTAGCCTCGTTAAGGAAACTGACGCTCGAACACAACAAACAGTAGTTAGGTCTTTGCTTTGAGTTCAATTATTTATTAGTTGACTCCGGTTGCATCAGTAGTTTTGAGTTTCATCCCGATTCCTTACCTGGTGTAGTATAGTTGTCAAGAGCAATAACTGTATTAGTAGCTAGAGGTATTAATGAAGCAATAGGTATAAAAGATTCAATCGGAATCAAGTACTGGTTTAGAACTAGAGAATTGAGTTGACTAAGGAGAGGCCAGGCGCACACAGGACAATTCCGTTAGATTCGATGGAAGGGTATAGTATAAAGGCGGAGGCATAGGTATCGGATAACCAGTATCTTTAGCTAAGCAATAAGGAGTTCAGTCTAGAGTTGAGTACCCGAGTAGCCAGAGTTAGATGAGCCTCATTCAGTTATAAGAGAGGAGTTCGGGGAAGACTTACTTACTTGCCTTTAAGCGCTAAGTCAGAGGATAGAGTCAAAGGCTAAGGCAACCTTATATACGAGTTCCAATTCCAATTATGAAATAAGAAAAGATAGGCCAATGAACAAGTGTGTTAGTTTACTTTCCGGAATGTCGCCCACTAGACGCTTAAGCTGTTCGAGTTAAGTCGACTCAAGAATCACCAGTAGGAATCAAATAAGTTGTTTCAAGATCCGTCGTAGTTGCTAAGGTTAGCTTGGTTGTTAGCGATCCGAGTTTAGCTTACATAAAGGGTGTTGAAATGGAATGTTTGATTATTCCATTATTAAGTGTTATAAGATGTGCTCGAGAGAGATTCAATGAATGTTTTCGCGGAACAAGTTCAATTACAGCGCAGAAGCTTTATTTGGTGAGTAAGCTGTTATAGAATAAGGAGAAGACTCAGTTGAAAGAGAATCAGATGTATATGTATCTGAGGCTGGAGCAGGATATAGAGCAGTGCCAAAGTAAGCTGCAATGAGAGTCTTCATCCCTTGGTGGAATACTGTACTTGTTGAATACCGGGTAAGTAGTCCTGTTTCATCAGTAGTGGAGTTGTTTCCAGGGCTTGTACGAACTCCGTACTATGTATGGGGGCTGCCGCGCAACAAGGCACCTACTGACGCGACACGGGTTTACTTTACTAACTTATAAGAACTTTGTTATAACTGTCTTGATTGTTCTTTACAGAATAGTCATGAGATCTGCCTTTCGGGTAAGGTAAGAAAGAATAGCTTTCATTATTGTTGAAATTGGTACCAAAACCATCAAATTGGATTTCTGGGAAGTAGTTATCAAAGTGTTTGAGTCTACCTTTTTTGGGACGGAAACCATATGGTGAGAGCCTTTTGGCATATGTTCCTAATTGCTTTGGAATCTAAACCAGAAAGGGTGGACAGGGTCGGGTAATAAGGATTGATAAGGCCCTTTGTTCGGATAGATATTGGAACCTATAAATAAAGGAATTCGATCTTGCCTGGACCCAGCTATACAGATTTGCAACATGATTTTATGGACATGTCAGGCCGCTTCGCTTTTATTGTTTTAGAATGGATAACCGGGGGGGCAAGTAGGGAACCTGGCAAAGTGGCTTCCTGATCGTAGACCACCCTTAGTTTCGGATATTAGGTGAGAGGGCGCCTATATCATAGCTCTTACTGTGCTTTCTGGATACACCTTTCCATGCTTGAACAAGTCCGCACCCGGATCTTCTCTTATAAGCAAGTCGCTTTTATTTGGCAATAGGCATGGTATGCATTTGAAGCGAAGGGCGCTAGCGCGTCGTAATCAAATAATAAGTGGAGCGGAACACAGTTGGCTGAACAAAAGACGTATGACTTTCGAAAGTAAGGAAAGACGTTGTCGGGAAAAGGAGCTCTAATGGTACTATTTGGGAATAATAATCATAATAATAGGGCTTCATATAGACAAATCCATTATTTGAAAGAGCTAGGCAGCGACTCTCTAGCTTACTGCTATTCTTACTTATCTTATGGGACTTGAAGCAAAGTAAAGGCAGCGCGTTATAGTCAGTAAAGATATAGAACTTTGCCGGGGAAAGGAAATATTCCATAAGTGTGTTTGCCAGACCCGAGAACCTTTGCTTGGAAGCACCTTCCTTTGGTTTGAAAGGAAAGAAGTGTGTTTGCCGGAGCACTCCCCAGCGAGGCGAGCTACAGCGGCACGACACCCTAAACCGACTTACTTGCATAAAGCGACCTGCACTCTCTTAAACCTAGGTCAGTGAGAATGAGAGGAGGGAGTGTACAGCCTTCAACCAGTACCACCGAGCCAAGCAACTATCAATCTGGTCTGAAACTCTCACTCGACAAACAAGAACAGACAGATACTTTACTTCCGTTCGCACCCTAGTTCCTCTTGACTTCCGCTCGCACCCTAGTTCCAGTTCAAGTGTCAGCTTCAGTGATAGTTTCGGTTGTAAATGGAGAAAGTACTTGCTTTGAGGCTAGGCGATAGTAGCAACAGTAGGAGTGAGTCACAGTAGGAAAAGAATCAAGAGAAAGTACTCGCGATGCCCTAGCCGGTGCTCTAGCTCTAAATAGAGGCCCTTATTGGTTGTTTCGGATGCTTGTGTTAATCAATGAGGAAAAGATATAATTGTGTGGCTATGATCTATGTTAATTAACTACTTCATTCTATCTATTATTATTAAGGATTGAGTTTCGAAAGATAGAAGTGCTGTGTTCGTCTGTCTGTTTTCGTTTCTTTCTTCGTCTATCTATTTTCCCTTACAGGCAGCCTTATTAGTCGCAGCTCAATTACATCGACCCTTGTTCTCGGTGGTGGAATTTCTACTTATGGGGTTCAGGTGAAGCGGGATAATCCATTCTGATTTTCTAGTGAAACGCCCAGTTCCTGGGTTCGAGTCTGGCTTCCTGCCTTAGTCTTATGAGTTACAGTCTGGTAGTAGTAGCAGTTGTATTATATTAGTAGTTGATTTCCTAGTTTCTAGTTCCATTATTGTTATCGGTGGATCAATTCTATAATGGAGTAGGGGTGTAGCCAGTTCCGAGGTTGCTTCCCTAAGTCAGGAGTCTAAGGGTTCAAAGTAGCTACTTGTCTGTTGGCAGTGGTTTTGGTCTTATATCATAGTAGTGAACAATCAAAGACAGGAAAGTAAGCCTCTCAGCCGACAGTTAAAGGATCCGCAGTGCACTACTGGATTCTAATATCTAATAGTATAAGCCTAATTCTAATAATATGGGTGAGCGGGCTTAGAAACAGTAAAGTCCATACTGATCTTAAAAGTAGTAGCCCAAAGTGAATAAATCAGAATACAAATAAGTCATCAAAGAATGAGGGAGAATCACCACAAGTAAGTAAAAGAATCAAACACTGCAATAAAGAACGCAAGTGTTGATGTATAGGCTGGATTTGTCCATTAGAGAGAGGGGCGGTAGTCGGATTCCAGCTTTTTAGTGCATTTCTTAGTTCCGAGTTGTTCTCTTCCCTTTTAGTTCGATTCACTGACACAATAAGTAAGTCTGATATTTACAATAAGTAATGAAAGAATATGTGACGCGCTTCAGAACCCCTACCCTATTTCTCCAAGTTTCACCTATGTTCAACGTAGCCCATGTAGCGGTAAAGAAGTAACCTGAACTCGTAGACAACACTCGAACAACTCTCAGATCTTTATTCTGAATTTCGAGTGGAGCGCTGAGGCATAAATCAATTGGAACTTACCCTTAAGCGGAAGTCAAAGAAGAATTAATGGAATCTTTCGTTCACCTATCGTATTATGTTATGTAATGGCAGATATGATCTTAACGATGAAACTCGAACGTAGCTTGCAGGATACCCTGACTTGCTATACGATTCAACAATCAAGGGAACTATGTAAGCCTTAACACCGTGGTTAGTGCGCAAGAACTTCCTTAAGCCTTAACACCGTTTAGTGGGCCCGCTGATTCATTACTTTCAGAATCAATTACAGCTTCAAGTTATTCATTAGAATATCTCTCTTATCGAGCACACTTCTTTCACTTGGTATAGAATATATGGTTGGTAAAGAAAAGACTCACTGCTTACTCTCGGGCTCTCGGGAGCATACTTTCCTTACTTACTTACTCTTTATCTACTATTTGCTTGGCTCTAACTGCGGACCTCTGACTTGTGCCAAGAACAACCCCACTGGATTTCTGAACCGACCCCAAGAGTAGGAGCAACCCCAAGAGATTATCGACTTGCAGAACAGACAACAATACAAGTTTACTGCCCGAGCATCCAAACCAGATTGGAAGAAATCAAACTGTCATTGCTGCTTACAAGCGTAACTCTGACTTTAGCCTTAAGCGCTCCGGGTTTGGTATTCATTCTTCAACTTCCAGAGATGAGCTTCGGCTTTGGTTTCGGTTTTGATAGTTGTTCTTTCGTTTTTGCCTCTTCTTGCGTCTGTAGAACGCAGGAATAACACACAGGAATGGCAAGTACGAGAATCCCTAAGAGCTAAGACTAACACAGAGGAATAGAAGTATTGAGTCTAAGACTTACACTGGGACATGGGAATGTAGGGCAGCGGGGGAAGTTTGAAAGTAAGCATATAGCCTAGTGCTCTGACTTTCTCATTGAATTCTGGATTGACTATACTTGCAAGAAAGATCCAGTACCCGTTTTCATAATCTATATCTGTGTTTAAAGATTCCAGTACTGTTTTCAGAATCTGTACCTGTGTTGTTGTCGACGACCTTCTTTCTTTGCCTTCACCTTGATTATAGCCTTCTTTTCTTCCAGCACTAAGTGAATGAGTGTAATGTAATCCTATCCAGCCTGGGGCGAGTAGAAAGGAAGCAGCAAGTAGTTCTTTAAATGGAGTTACGTTGGGGGGGATAGGGATGCTGCGCGAGTAGAAAGGAAGTCAGCTGCGAGTGCAGTAAGTGGTTCTTCACTGAAGGTTTAGGTCGGTTCAACAAACAAGTTCATGAGTTATTGTTTCATAATATATAGAGAAGAAACTGTATCAGGAGTGGGAACAACAGAGGATGTCCGCTACTACCACAGAAGGGTTAATCCAATACTTAAATAGGTCAAGCCAAACACTACCTTTAACTACGCTGACCCGGGTAAACTCCCGGTTATAGAAATGCATTGTCATCAACACAGCAAACAGGTCCTTAAGTTGAAGCGGGAAGTAAAGGCTTTGAGGCTAGGTCTACTTCCATATCGCACCCTTGAGTTTCATGAAATACCTTATCCGGAGTTGAGAGTTGAAAAGGAAGCTCCCTTTTATCCCGTAGAGAGAATCTGATTGTCGCGTATCCACTTAAGTAAGTATCTCGCTCCCCTTTTCTAGAGAACACATGGATAGAAGCCTAAGTTGGAGTTTTCGGATAAGCGAAGCGGGATTCCCTTTCCATGGTAAGAATTGAAACCAGCGCAAACAAGAACGCAACAAGGACACTATAGATTGAGTCACTGCCTGGGGAATACGTCTAATAAGTAGGAGAATGAAACGGAGTTAGGTTATACTTAGAGTTAGTAGTGGTAAGCCAATAGACTGTATAGTAAGGCGGAGTAACAAACATAGGAAATGTGGGCAATGGTGCTAGTTGGCAATTCAGATCTGAGGTCGGTAACGCAACACCCAATGAAGAAGAAAAGCGATGAGCCCAAGAGTTCAGGTCGGAGAGACAGGCTTGCAGGTGATAAAGTGAGACTTAAGTCTCGGGGGGCTTGTGAATGAGAAACAGGAGCTCCGGGCTGATATAGAGTAGTTGCATACTTGGAGTTAGGAGCTACAGACCTAGATAAAGCAGTGGAATAGACAAACTCGCTCGGCATTGAGAAAGAGTGTAGCGGCTGCCTTAGACATATGTAGTTTCTATATTACAAAGGAGCCAAGAGCAAGAATGGAATACTTCGTTACCACTTAAGCATACGTGGTCAATTAAGAATAAGCGTATTAGATAAAAGGTAGGAATGAGTCAAAGTTTGAAAACAAGCAAAGGAAACAGTTAATTGAACTTTAGCCAATACCCAGATACTTTACCGCATCAGATCCAACAAGCAACGAATACTATATAGTGTTCTAAAGGGGATTCATATCCTGCATATTTCCGTGAGCAGTTTCTTCTCTTTCTTCTGTTAACTCGCACAGTGGATTCTGTTGTCGAACTAGACTTTACCTCCGCTTTGTATCCGTATAGAAAAGGGAGGTCATTGTGGAATAAGAGGCTTAGCCGTGAAGAAGAGGTGTCTCAGTGAGGAAGGGGTGTCGCGGGTAATCAACAATTCCATTCATAACTTCAAGTGCTGTTTCCGAGAGGTCGGATAGCCCACATGTAAAGGTTCGCTAAAGAAAGTGTATAAAGTAAGTAGCGCTCGGTAGCTGCTATTCAAGTTCGAGTCGACAACTTCATATTGTTCTCATCCCCAAGTAGCGGTGGTTCAGAGAAGCTTTGTACTCACTAACATCTATACTATATGCTCGATAAGACAGATAAGATATTCCATTCCAGTTTTCGGGAGCGAAACTGTTATAGTGCAGTGCATTTATTCCCAACATCTTGATGGTTCACTTCTTTATGAGAAAGTCCTGGCAAATTCTTCTTATTCTGTTTCTTTACTTAAAGACTTAAAGTGGAATTCTGTAAAGACTCTTAAAGTGGAATTCTGACTTCCGGAGTTGGAGAGAAGATCTGAATAGTAGGAGTTATGTCAATGCTGAATAGTTAGAGTTATGTCAATGCTGAATAGTAAGAGTTATGTGTCTAAGCGTTAGCCCAGTTAGTAAGAGTTTCTCATCTGTGTTTCTTGGCGACAATAGAATAAAGAAGCAGTTCCGTTTCTCGGACAGGCTCATATTGGTTGGGTATGCTCTTTTCATAGGCAACTTTCCAGAGGGTCTTCAAGCCTATAACTAGAAATCCAGTCTTATACTAATGCGCTAGATCTCTCCCTCTGCCTTCTACTACTAGTACTAAATGCTGAGTTTCAGACCGCTCCCTTAGTTCAAGTATTTAGCTAGTTGCCAGAGTTCGATAAGCCTAATTCAGGTATCAAACTAAAGATATCAAGTCTAGTACCTTAGTAACAATGAGTCACTACTAAATCATTAGCCAGGAATTGCTTCCCTTGCTGACCTATACTGTTACTACTTAGTTCCATTCTTTAAGGAGTTAGTTCAATTCTGACCCATGGAGTTCCATTCTTCCTTTTCTTCTCCTACTCCGACTCTTGCTTTTGGAGTAGTAACTTGGCCCCTACTAAATGAGATCTTATCCGTATATATGAAACAGGAACCTGAGTTTAATCCGAAAAAGGATCATAACCAGAAACAGGATTTGAAACTGGCCTTAGAATGAATTTATTGCCTATAAAACAGGGCTCCGTTGCTTATGTGTAGCAATGAAATACGAGTTCCAGTGCCCTTAAGTAATTGGTTTGAAACTAGAGACCTTTACTACTTGCCCACCTCTGCTCTGTCAACTAATCCTGTTATGGCTCTGTACTCTGGACTACTCTAATCTACCGGAGTCAACCACTATACTACTAGGAACCGCTCCTTAGCGCAACTAAAAACAAAGCTTGGCCCCGCTTCACTTCAGATCGAGTCGACTTAACGGATTACTTTAGAACAGAGCTTTCTGGTTCCCTTGCTTGAAGATCTTTGTCCTGTGCCACTTATATATCAGCAGCCTATCCTCTTGCAACAAATCATTCTTCTGTGCCTTTCTACCACGCTAGCTGAGGCTTCAGATCTTAAAACTCCCTATACAGCGGATTCTCTTTCTTCTGCAGCCGTATCAAGTCAATCAACAGATTTCATCTCTGCTGACCCGACCCCTGACTCTGGGCCCTGTCTCTTTTAGTCTTATACTTACTCGTTGCATTCTGACTTGAATACTGAGACGCTAGAACTCAACACTAAACAAGAGCTCCCGAAACTAGTACTTTACCTCGGAGCAGACTGAAAAACATCCCCCAAAATACAGGGTAGTAAAAAAGCCCTACCCTGACTTTAGGATTCGGATAATTTATACCTTTTCCACTACTCTACTACTACAAATACAGATGCTACAGGACCAACCCACTCACTAAAACCCGGCAAAAAAGGCAGCACATGGATTTCCCCTCCTGGAAGGCCTGATTTCAATGATCTTTTTTAAGAAACCCGGGAAAAAACAACGCATGGGTGAGAGCTCCCAAAAACAGGACTTGGTAATGCGAAGAAAGGAATTGTTATAACAAGCGGAGAAAGGAATTGTTATGACTAGTTATAATATATCTATGCTGTTGCTGCCGCGCAGCTTTAAACTCGCTGCCGCTCTGAACTCCTGACGCCGAAAGCATCTATTGTTATAATTCGAGGGAATTATAGTAAGCGGCCCTGCCGCGCAACGTTAGTAGTTGCTTGCCTGTTGCTACCGCCCAACGTCTTGCGCCGCCTAAAACTCACTGCCGCGCCACGTTAGTAGTGTCTTGGCGGTCGTTAGTAGTTGTTTGTCTAGTAGTTACTTGGCGCGCCGTTGCTTGGTCGGAACGTTAGTAGTTCCTTGGCCCCAGCTAGAGCACCCATTGGGAATCCAAAGTGGGCGTTTTCCCGTGTTTTTTCATAGCGACCCCGATTTCCCTGCTAACGAGGTCCAAAAGAATCTGATCTTTGCGTTTTCCCGGGATTTTGGATAGCCAAGGTAATTTCCCTCCTGGATCACCCATTTGGAATTCTCTTTTTCCGTTTTCCCGGGAAACAGCGCTGGCGCGTAACATTAGTAGTTACTTGCCTGATAGCAAATAGAATTTCCCTCCTAAAGGGTTCGATGTATCTTCTTTTTTTCATCAACCCCGTGTTTTTTGGTAGCCAATATAGACTTTCTTTACTTATAGCTTAGCTTCAAAGCCTCCAACTAAGTCCTGTGTGAGCCTGATGTACTAGATGCTTACTACTAGATGAATTCTATGACTACTTTGTTTCTTTCTTATATGTACACTTGTTTGATTCTGATCTAGTACCTAACATAGGATAATGGATACCCTGACCTACTAGTTGACAGCTGAGTTCCATTCCTTTACTTACTTATTTCATTGGTTGACTCCCTTGGTTCATTCTGATGCCCGATGTGAAGAAATAAGACTTGTTGGCAACTGAGTGAAGACTGGTTGTTAGTAGTTAGATACCTTAGCTACAGGCTTACTAGCTACATACTAATACCTAGCAGACACCGCTTCAGTCTAGTAATTAGTGGTATCAGGCTTGGATGCACAGGTGAAAGTCTCAGTGGTACCGGGTGAAGCCTGTAACTACGGGAGTGAATTCTGAAGCTACATGCCCAGCAGCACGGGTTATAGCCTCAGCAGCTGCGGTCGGAGCCTGTAACTCACTTGTTTGGTTCTTTCAATACCGAGCTCCATTCTTCTACTTACAAGTTTCGTTCTTTAATGACTTAGCCCGAGTCCCAAGTGTAGCTATAGCACTGGCAAACACAGCACTTGCACTAGACGAACTCTTTCATTTCACTCCAGTACTATACTCAGAAATACCTCTTTCTATTACACTAAGAAATACCTCAGCTACATACCCTTACCAATAGTGGAATTCGAACTTCCTGCCTTACTGGCTCCTTCCCTTACTAGCTCTTTCCCTTACTAGCCCCGAACACAGGACCACTGACTTAAGGCTTACTACTAACTAGTTCCACTCTTTCTTCTCTGGTCAACAGTTGCATTCTATAAGTTAGCTAACAAGGCTTATACCTAATAGTTGTACTCTGTAACTGCCTACTTGCCCACTAGCTCCACTCTTTAACTCCTGGGTTCGATTCTTAGTCTCTGCTTGGTTTCATTCTTGTTAGGAGTGGTTTCAGTCTGTTAGTGCAGTGATGCATTCTCACTACCTTGACTCTAAGTCTCGCTACCCCTACTTTAAGCCTGCCCAGCATCGGTATCAGTCTTAAGCACTAGCATCGGTCTTACTACCCTTGCTTTCAGACTTGGATTCACCAGCTTCAATCAGAGCGGACACCGTATCAGCCTTGGAAGCACTGATTTCAATCTTAGTCCTGTAGTAGCTAGTAGCTAGGTCAACTCTTACTTATGGGTTTGATTCTTTAGCCTTCTACTCAGCTACCTGGTTTGATCCTGATACTGCTTAGGGACATTCTGATTGGTAGCAGCTTCAGTCTGGTTAGCCCTGGCTCTATTCTCTAACACCTACAGATCGGTCCGAGCAACACTTGTTTTAGTCTGTAACTACCCAGTTGAAGCCTTGGAAGCGGTGTTTTAAGGCTTGCGCTCACTCCTCTCACTCTTAGAAGCACGGGTTGAAGTCTTGTTGTTGGCTTAGAGGCGCTAGTGGAATACCGAGTTGACGAGTTGAGGCAATCAGATCTCTGCAGCAGTCTCAGTGGCATTGGTACTAGACCTTAGCTACCCGGTTTCAGGCACCAAGCAACTACTAATGACCAAGCCGATCTAGGCGGCCAAGTAACTACTAATGTTACGCGGCAGCCAATAAACAGTCATAACGAAGTTAGTACAATAGATGCTTTCGGGAGTTGAGCTAAACGGTAGCGAGCCTTTTCCCTCGGTGAAGTCTTGTTTCATATATAAGGAGATTCTAAATGAACCGCCAAGACACGACTACACCTCTGGCTCATCCAACTCAGGTATTTTATTGAACTCCTAACTCAGGTACGAGCAATTGGCCGAGTACTTTTCTATATTATTTGTGATTTGAGAAATTGATTCATCCCACATTTCTTCCAAATCGATTCATCCATTGGATTCTTAAGCCCAGTCCACACTATTCTTTAGTTCACTACCGGTAAGTCAACTCAATCTAGACTACTCTACTGGTTGGGCAAGCTCACTCTAGACTACTCTACTGGTTGGGCAATCATCTTGCGTTTTCCCGTGTTTTTTCGTAGCGACTAAGTTTTCCCTCCTGAGTGACAAGATGGAAATGAGATTTGTGCGGGGACTCCTGCCGCATCACCGAACACATAGGGAGTAAGAGAGCAACCAAAACGGTTTATTTGCTTTTTATTATTCCAGTTGAGTTTGAGGCCTTGGCCCCGGGATTTTTCATAGCATTGTCATTTCCCTTCCTGGACCGATACAAAGTCATTCCCGGACACAGGACTTGCTCATAACTCCCTAACGTCCGTTATTCGTTGCTGCCGCGCAACTTACGTAGTTGCTTGGCCGTTTTCCCGGGATTTTTCATAGCAATATGTACTAGTCTCTTACCGATGAGTTTACCTCGGCTACTGGACCTCTCCTCTGTCTCCACAAACACATAGCAAGTAGGCAAACTAGGTAAGCGGAGGCTGGCTCTTGAAACTCTCCTCTCATCCTATATACCTCTGCTCTGGCTCCGGCTACTAATCTAACTCGACTCTGGCTCACTTGCATTCTTATACTTACTGGTTGCATTCTGACTGCTGTTACTAATTCTATGCATCTCTACTTTCTTTCCTTCCCGCAACAGAACAAGTAGACTACTTTCACAATAGTCAGAGGATCGGTAGGCAAGAACTGGGCAACTGTTTGACTCGGTGCTCGACTCAGTGTGTTAGTTAGCCTTATAAGGAAGTCCTCATTTTGCCTGGAGTGGAGACTTTACTGCTCTGTAAGTAAGCATTCGATTCGGCTTCGGCTGATGATCCTTTTTATGCTCCTGCTTATGGTTATCTACCACTTGCCTCTCCTTACTTACCTAGCTCGAGCTCTAGACCTATCCTTTGTTTTAGAGTTATGAGCAAGTCTTCCTCAGTCTATGTTTTCGGGAACTAACGCCAACAAGAATCAAATCGAAAATGCAGAGGTAAACCAGCGCTTATGAGAATCAAATACAGAAGTCAGAAGTCAACTCAGCGGTATTACCATCTGAACCAGGACCTAAACTCTGAATGGCATACTTTAACTCGTTGGGTGGGAACTAAGACGGAAAACCCTAATTATTATATTGAAACTATCAACTAGGGCTTTCATTACCGATACTAAGCTAAGATTAACCACTACTCATAAGAATAGGGCTGTGTCGTCGGGTAACTAGGTTCACTATCTTCACTCGGATTCTTTAACATTGACATAGGATCCTTGCTTGCTCTCAACCTTACACACCACTGGGAGCAAGAACTAAACAACTTATTATCATATTGATACAAGATAAAGGAAATACGAGAATGCATCTACTACTGATAAGGCTGATATATCGCACAAAACCTCGGATAACAAGATCTTAACTAGCAACAGGGAACGCCCCTGCCGCTACTCTATCCAAGTATTTCTTTATTACTTCAACAATACTCTAAGTATTTCTTTATTACTTCAATACTTTACGGGGTCCCCAACAAGAAATCAATCTCTAAAGATATTTCATTCTTTTAATCAATAGTAGGAAATCAACTCAGAACTAGGGCTTAACTAAACCAGCAATACCTTAAACCAATACAACTAAGTATAATAGGATAGGAACACCTCGGCTTTCGTTTCGCTATTGATATCAAACCTTAGCTTCTATTGCTTACTTACATGCTTTAAATACACTGATTCGGATCCTTTAACTAGTGCTTTTTGAGTTCTCCAACTAACTACTATCATTACTACTATCAGAATTGAGCACGTAACTAACAGACCTAAACTAAGAAGTGAGCCTGAAACTCAAGACCTTCAAGCTTCCAATACCGCGGGCCTTGCAAACTACCAACCACCTCTCACTCTGAAACTTCCCCTCTTTGGCGCTGTGCCAACCTGACTTTTATTTGTCCCCTTCTTATACTCCTGTCCTAATTCCTATAGTTGTCCAGATAGATTCCATCCATGCCTTGAACCCTGCCACTCATGCCTACTAGGCTTACTATCCGACTCAAAAGTCATAAATAAACTCATGACTAGGAAATCGACATAGGGAATTTCTGTAGGAGATTTCAGAATGGAACGAGTGTGCTCCCACAAATATGGAGCTCTAAGACCGCTAATCCATATTAGATAAGTCACCGTTTAAACGCAGAATGCCTATAAGGAATAATAGACTAGATGCAAGGGGAGAGGTAGCCTTGGAGTCAGTAAAGTAAGCAAGTCAAGTAATCCTGACAGGCAGTAAAGGCATACTCCAAAATCTTAATGAGAAAACGTAGTAATGGGAGAGCGTAGTGTCAAACTTTCGCTAACAAACAGGACTTCAAGTTAGTATATCAATACTTAGAGTTAGGGGCGACAGGGCTATGTAAGGTATAGTCCGTTTTCACTACTGTGCTAATAAACTCAGCTAGAGCATAGGCATCTCAGTCACAAGTATCAGTTTTGTGGTAGAAAGGAATACTTTGAAACTAATAAGTCAGGATCCGAGTCGGGAGTTACAGAAAGCAAATACTAAGTATTAATACAAAATCAATAGTCTAGTGGGGTAGCTTCGTTACATCAATATAGTCAGGGTGGTTTTACTGTCAATAGTCGGTTTTTCTATTAATACAATAATACAAGCAATAAAATAAGAATCTAATAGAATATATAGTTGGTATGGTTTTTCTTCTATTGATACAATTGATACAAGCAATAGTGGAGTGAGTGGGTTCGTTCCATCACCGCTTCCTTGCATTATGTATTGCTGCTTTCAACCTACTACTATGTTATTAACACTATTAGAATCGAACCAATGTCAATGATACTTTAACTGGAAACTAGGGATTAGATCAGATCAGTACGAGCGGGAATCCAACTCATAAGGAATAGGATGCACAAGAATATAAAGAAGCATTAGCAATAAGATCAGTATTAATGGAATACGGGGTAATTCTGGCTTATGAGCTTTCAACTGGGAACTGCTACGAGAGAGGCGGACCCCCACTTCCAAATACAGAATGAGGAGGAGGTGTCCGGAAACAGAATCTTTATTGTTAATACAATTACAACGCTGTAAGAATGGAGTGGTTCAATAAAGAATGGAAGGTAGGAGAGGCAGCCTTAGCTATGGGAGGGCACAGTAGGAGTTATTGTCGGGTGAGGTAGCCTTTGATAAGGTAGAGCAAGGTTGTAGTGTCGTGTCGTTATCCGGGTTCATAGGCTCGAAGGCAGCAGGGGAGGGTTTCAAAAGGAAAATAGGTCATTAGATAGGAAGGACAGGCTATTACTACTGAGGTCAATACCTATTTTAGATAAGTAGCCTAAGAGCGGCAGAAGCCAGTAGGGGACTCACAAGTCTATAAGCAAGGATACAAGACAAGGTAATTAGAATAGGAAAATGTTAGCTTAGTCAGCCTCATGGTAAGATATATTAGATTTGAAGCAAGGCAGGACAGGATAGGAGAAAGTAGGGGCAGACTACTAAGTTCAATACGAATATGAGGTCGGGAAAAGGCGGGATAACAGTTCGGATTGGCGTACCAATAATAGAGTAGTGGATATCCGGGTATCAAGTGGAGTTCTTCTTGGCATTGGTTGACTTGTCTTACTTATTAGTGGAATTGCTTATATCAAGGTGAAGTCAATCTTACACGATAAGGAATCAAAGCTAGTAGATCCATTCTCATCGGCGCGAGTTGGATTCCGCCCTACCTAAGGAAAGCATTCTGATAATTGCTATTGGAATTCTTTATTACCCCCCCGCCGCTCCTCCTTCTCCTTTAGTATAGGATCTAAGTTGGTCCTTCTTTCACTAATGATCTCATAGGATCTAAGTTGGTCCTTCTTTCACTAATGATCTAACCATTAATCTAGTAGTTCGCGCGAGGGACTATCCTTTCTATCGCTTGCGCTTGCTTTGAACTCTCAAGGCAATCTTAGAGAAAGCGAAGCAAAGCGTATTCCGCGAGAGAAACACACACGAACACGATGCAGGGCATAGCATAAATGAGACCAGACCGCTCATAAAACATATATTATATGCTTTACCTTTATCGATGCTTTTTGGGGGGTGACTCACCAACCGGAGTGATCGATTACAGAATGGTACGAACAAATAAAAGTCATTGCTGTTATCCATTGACTTCTCTCTTAACCCCTTTGCATATGTTTCTAAATTGGTTTGCACCTCAATAAATACGGGCTTTTGGCTACTCCCACTCTCTTATGCTGCATTTATTAGCTTAGCTGAGTTAGGTACTCTCTTATGCTGCATTTATTAGCTTAGCTGAGTTAGGTGGATCGTGCAATAGGCCTCTCTCGACCCTCCCTTTATCATACGTCTTTATGAAAGCCTCTTGCTCATCAACTACTCAGTAAGATCTTCTTGTTTGTGATTTTGCTTCCCTTAACGGATTGGATTGGCATTTCGTGCCTGCTGCCCTGCGGAATTCTACCTTTTATCCGCTGGTTGGTTGGGTGGATCGTCTAGATCGTCCTGACGAGGATTAGCAAATCTTTCTCTTTTTTCTCAATTTATCCGAAGTGCGTCTTGATCGATGGTCCCCATTAGCTTTAGTGCCAATTAGCAGCCGATCTTTGGGGGAGGTTCTGTGTGATCTAGGATTTTGGGGGAGGTTCTGTGTGATCTAGGAGAAAACCCCTCTGCCCTGAATTCCTTCAATGTCGCACCTACTATCAAAGACTGAATGATCCAAAGGGATAGACATCGCCATCGATCCCTCACCCCGCTGCTAAAACTCTGCATCCTGATCCAGCTGACTTCCCCGAGCTACGCAGAAGGAATAAACCTAAAACACTTTCTGAATCTTCCGGCAGTAGCAGAAGACATGAAAGTCACTCGCGCTGGGCATCGAATTCGGGTATCATGATCCCGTAGGCCCTGAAAGAACTGCCCGAGGACCCACCTATTTACGCTTCATTCCGATCCCGCACTGGTTTGGAGAGCTATTGAGACGAATCCGGGCTCATGTTTGGCCCTATATAGGTGTTTGCTGGGGGGTTACAAAATCCGCTGAAACGAAAAGAAAACGAGTCCCTAGTAATCCGAATGGAGCTTCGTATAGTGCGCAACAAGGTGAAAAGTAGACTTTCGCATGCAGAATCTCAGGAATCCTACACTCTATGGCTACGATGATAAAAACATCTGCTTGTTACTAGAAGTAATCATTAGGAATCATCAACCATCATACAAAGGGCTTTTTGATTTCGTATGTTAGATCCGTCCTCGTACTATGGATTGGGGAGAACATAAATTGCTCGATACGTGATCTTCCTTTCAGTGCCTTTTCGGGTCTTGTCTTCTTGGTCAAGCTTACTGCCCGGCGTGCTAATGAGCGAATACTTTCTTACTGGGGCAAATCTTCTTATTGATGGTTCCGATGGACAGGAACAGGAATTGTCATAACGGCCAAGCAACGTGACAAACGGTAAGCCGTCAGGTCAAAGTAAGTATTTTCGGATTGCCTTCTCCATGACAGCCTTCTCATTTGACAATAACAAATGCAAATAGACTTGACCTTCTGCTTGGGTAATTAGTTACTGCTGGACCCTTTGCATAATCATTTATTATTGACTTCTCCGTAATCGAACCTGCCATCCACACCGCCTCTTCCCCTGTTTTGTTTAGGACCTGGCAATGGAACTGACTTATGTATGGTATTGTCTCTCCATGATCTACGCGCACTAGCTTTCTCGGCGACTAATGCCCTTCCGCTCATCCATTGCCTATGGTCTCTGGTAAGTAGTCTATAGTGCACTTTCGTCTCTTGCCTGCCCTCTTATACTTAGTTCTTATTTATTACTTCTTTCGTGGTGCGGACTCTCCGGCTTGCTTGGCTATTGAATGAATCTTATGCTTGTCAGGTCCACTCCTGGGTCTTATCTTGACTATCGTCTACTTCGGTTACTCCAACCCCGGAAACATTATCTCTTCCACAAACCTCTTCACCTGAACTTCCGGAGTCCCTATCTAATAGTACCTAGTCTTCGTCTTTACGGTTGGCCACGCTTAAAGATGGGTGCCCCCCACTGGCTAATAGTGATGACAGAAACAGTCAATAGCAACAGTGCCCGCTTAGGCCTTCTGAAGCATATCCACGAAGTGGTATTCCCGATGTAGTAGGCTTAGCCCCAAAGAAAGAGGCAAGATGACTTATGTATGACTGTTTGTTGTTATGTTTCGTACTTTGAAACTCTCGCTCGAGGAAACAGAGTTTAGTATATGCGTAATGTACTAGCTTGGCTTTGTTATGTTCCAAAATAGGGCGGTAAGGAATCAATAAAAGTGGTTGGGAAGTGCCCGGCCATCTACTATGAGCTACTAGTAATGCTCTAACCCGTAGAATCACAACAGTTCTCCTTTCAAAGCAGTCGAGCGGACAACCAGAGATCGTAAAAACCTCCCCAATCAATAAAGACTTCCGTATGCAGAGAAGTGGAGTGGTAATTATGGAAGCAACAAGGCTAGGTTACGGTCGAAATGGGGATATATGCGTTCTCTCAAGCTGTTAAGAACAAGACCATACTATAAGCTATCGATCTTGAGATATAAGGGGAGTGCACCACCGCCAAACAATCTATCATCCAGCGGTGAACAACCAATTCGACGTTGCGTTGATTAGGAGATGGGGTTCCGAACTTAGTTGAAAAGCTAATGGGCTAATAGAAGGGGAAGGTCAAGTTAGGGACAGATGGAAGTGGCTAACGCCCTTTTCAATAGGAGAGGTAGGGGCGCTTAGTTTATACCCACCCCTATGAAATAAAGATGTTCAAACAAATGCATGACTTATAGAAATTCTCCTCAACATTGATTATTGCGAGAAAGCCATACCTCACATTCCAAGTCAGTAAAGCCCATACCCACATATGGCAATAGAACCCTAACCTTGCGTGTGGAAGTAAGCCCATATTGTATGGTCAAACTCACTCTTTTCATGTGGGGAACGGTAAGCTAATCAGTATACTAGAAAAATCCACATCGCTTGGCTGCCTTAGGTTTGAAGGGTCCATGAAACACACACCACCCCATGATCAGTTGCTTCGTAGCAAGCACCAAACATGGTCTTTCCCAATGCATACAAAAATAGCTCGAGACACAGCGCCTGCCATGCAAAACGGGATATCTCTTACGAAACTCATAATGTCAAAACGAGGTAAGCCTTTGCCTGTGCTTTTCACAAAGTATGAAATGAAGATGACATTTACTTCAGCTTAGTAAAAGCATTTTGGACATAAGGATTCAATCGCCCAAAAGTCATATTCTACCCGCTATACATCATATCTTTCGGGAATAGGACATAAGGCTGATGTAAGTAGGGATTATTCCTCCTTAACTCTTTAATGGCGCTCTCGAATTAAGGCGATCGCAGACTCCATTGATGGGCTGAAATTCCAAAGGGTAGCGCGGTGCATCTCTTGCATCATCTGTCGGCCCGGCCCCGATTCCATTGTGGATGGGATAAATAATCCCCGCAAAGGCATTTTTCCAATCTTAGGGTGTTGATACGGACCTACATATGGAACAACAATTATATAAAGACAACATTGTTTGTTATATAAAGACAACATAGTTTGTCCAGCGAAAACTCATTCTGTTGTCGCCTGCTCGCTACGATACAGGCCCTGACAGTTCCAACTTATTTATCTAGCCTCTGTTACAAATAACAAAGCAAAGTAAGTAACAACGGCTCTGTAATATGCACAAACAGAACAAGACTGTGAACTTAACAATACTAACCTTATGCTGCGAGGTGGCCTCTGCTTCTACAGCAGCAACCCTCTTCACCATCGCCTCTGTAGACTCTCCGCAACAGCCAAGGCCCTTTTTGACTCTTCGCCCTGTCGTATCTCGCCCTATTGAATAACTAACGTGTTCTTCCACATCAGAAACATGATCTTTGGGCTTCAATGTAATATGGGCAGTTTCAGATCCTTCCTCAATAGCCTCGGTTAGCATTTTCTCAGAAACCACCTTTTGGATCCAGCTCATAATGTAATGTGATTCCGACTCTGTGGCCGGGACAACTAGAATTTGAGGTTCGACGGTCGATTAGACCTCTAGCTCAGAAGCCTTCTCCAATGAAACTTATTCCACAAAGAATGGAATCTATCTTCGACTCTTAGTACTTACTCACCTGCTCTTGCAACTTGAACCACCTCGATTCCTTCATGCCCGGATGTGTTTCCCCCGAACTGGTTCCGCCTTGACGCAGCTAGGACCAGACTCCCTGTACCACAGTAGTTGCTACCGAGCCTCATCACTCATTTCATATTTCTATCTTTGCAGCCGCTTATCGGAGCCCGCTCCCACTTCGGAAATTCTCCTCTTTTGGAGTCCCGAGTAACAGCCTGTTTTCCAGATGGGTCAGCTATTCGAATGATGGGCCCATGTTTTCCCTTGCTCCTCTGCTATGTTCGTCGTATCCTTTAGCTCTAACAGCCAGATCAGAAATCAGAGTTTTTCTCAGTTGCAACAGCGCCTCTGATAGCGCTTTTACATGGGGGCCTCTTATAACCGTCTCTCTCTTGAGCGCATTACACCAAAAAGGAGATTCATGTCCTGTAGTATCATTTTGGGTCATTCCCCATACCTAACAGCAAGTCTCTCTCGCTCTCTCAAATCATCCCATTTGAACTCTCTTGCTTTTCCTCCTGAATCGAATAGTCAAAGCGAGTGTCTCCATGGCGTTTTCGTGTTCTTTCTTTCATGTGCAATAAAGTCAGAATTGGGGATCAAAGAAAGTGGGATTTGAGCGATGCAAGTGCATTAATTCTATTGTACTTTACTTTTCGTCAAATTGACCTCAAACAAGAAAAACCACTCCAAATGTTTGTTGCGGTTTAGAGCATTTTCACCTGAAGAGCTGGTTGACAGCGGTCTAGTCAGTCCCTCTCGCTCTTTGATAGAAAGATTTCGGGTTTCATCCGAAAAACTGCTTTATGTCCTTCCTATCCTTCCTTGCTTAAGTAAGGTTTATGAAGGAGTAGCGGCCTGTGTCTCCAGCTCTGGGATAACTTTACCTCTAGCTAACCTAGAGAGCTTTACTCGGGCAGGCACTCTTCTTCGGAAAGAGGAGTCGCTTTCCTTACCAGCGCAGGAAGTTATAGCAATGGGCAGCTAGGCAAACGAAGATTATATAAGAGATTTCAGGATCTGTTTTTAGTAAGGACAACCGGATTGGGACGATTAGGTCGGTAAGCCCAATAGCTTCAAAGTCTTGCTCCATTTGCCACAAAGAAGAAGTTGTCGATCTCCCGAGCATCCCGTGAACACCCACTTAAGGCCTTTGGGTCCTGACCCTTGGAGCCAATTACTATAAGTAACCCCATCGTGTATCAATCAGTTCGACCACGATCTCGATTCCTCCATACGATCGATCTATTCCAGCCCATGAAACAGCCCTAAATTCCTTATTCAAATGCACATTAGGAAAGCGGATGGCACTACTCTTCCTACTTACTACTATCAGCAGCAGCAGTAAGTAATAGGCTTGCTCAGTCTCGTATGGGGTTCTGTTGAGTAAGAGTGGAGTTCGGAATGCGTATGAGGCCAGAGCATAACAAGCCTTCGAGCTGATACAGCCTTGACTCCGATGTAACCTACATGTACTACTTTGACTTTTCATCATCTAAAAAAGCCTACTATTCTATTAAGTAGCATTCCGTTCTCTGTTTGCTAGCACCGTTCCCCACCACCCTTTTGTAGGACACCAGCCAGGTCACTAAAGTCTCATTGCGTACCGTCTTCATCTGATTGCCCAGTTTGAGTGTTGTCTCTGAGATCAGTAGAGGAAACAGAATCATTAGCTATGTAAGATAGAATTCAGGAATAATTAGCTATGCCGGATATAGAAGAGAATAGAGTCACAACTACCACTCAGTAAGACGAAAACTTGACTAGTTTGAAACTGCCCTTAATGCGTTTATTAGCTTGTGCGTTGCTTGTTTCATTCCATAATGGAGTTCTAGTTTGCATTTCCTCCTTTCCTTTACTTACAGCAAAACAGTTTGTTAACGGTACAGCACAGCAGTATGTTCAATCATACCGAAATAGGGTTTCCATTTCTGATATTATTTCTCGAAGAAAAGAAGCAAACCCTTCTTTATAGATTTGCAATGGCCAGGCAGAAGAAACGGTTTTTCGGTTTCCTTTCATTTCATCCCACTCCTCTCCGCTCTTACTGGGATTCCACCACTGTTTGGAATTACCCCCATCTTTTTCCTCACTAATGATCCGAGAATGGTTTCCAGGTATTTATGAAAAGGCTCATCTTAGTCCATATGAGACTAGAGTGGAGAAGTGTTTGGCTATCATGACTATCAAGGGGCACATAAGCAAACTAGAGGGCAGATAATCAAACCCATTGTAGTTATCATCCATTGGAAGGAGGCTTTGGATGCATGTGTGCTATAAACAGGCTCTTAGCACCTCGCTTGTCTTTGCTATTCTTTTCTGCTACATATAGTAGAGCGGAATTCTCTTTACTACTTTGGAAGGCCCCTCGATCTCCGACGCCTAATCCAATCTCGAGGTTACTTTCGTCGGGCCGGGCTTGCTGGGATTAGTTAGTTTCCCGCTGTCAACAGTCAACATCACCTGTATGCTCTCCTCATTATATTTCATTGGGTATGTGTTTAGACCATTCCAAAGTGGTTTGCTTCTGCTTTAGTCTCCTGAGCATACACCCGTATAAGGTAGCAACGACTCTTTCTTCGCATAGGTTGTGTATCCTGCGCTAACCTAAGAAATATTTGATGAAAATCACCCCTCCTCCTAATCCTCTAATCAGGTACATTGGTGATGGCAACAACAGGGAAATTGAGATTCTTTTCATAGATTCTGCCATGCTCGGCATACAATCTGAACTCCCACCCCCCTAATGAATTTGGAGTATAGTGTTGTTAGCAGCAGCGAGAGAACCTTGCATGTAAGTTTCCCCCTGCGAAAGCCTCATTATTAGCAATGTTCAATTGATCAAAAAGCCATAAATCGTAGTGGTCGTGTGCCTCCGTGAAATCATGCATTTTTCCACTAGCGAAATAGATGTTCAGTACGCTATTAAGCATTTCTAAGATGTTGCTCTTTTGCGTACTTGGTTCGCCATAAAGCAATAGCAGCTTTGTATTTATGGGCCTATGAAAGAGAAGATGACAGGCAACCCCATCTAATATCCAATACATCTCCTTTCACTCATCAATTGTATATTCCATCGGCCACCCCTTTTTGTTAAGTACTTTTGGATTCTCATCTGTAAATTGCTCTCTCTGTCTTTAATTACTCTTAGATCTTCAAAGATGGCTTTAAGAGTATTATAGCAGGATAAGATTCTGTTCCGCAACTCAGGATCCTCATATACTTTATACCTGTCCTCTAGGCAATTTCGCTTTTTCAGAATTCTTTCGTTTATTTCTGGGCTCCCCCTATATAGCTTTTGAATAATGATATCCTTCCTTTTAGGGCTCTTCCTATGTTGCTTTTTAACATAATCAAGTATTTCCTCTGAAGCAAGGTAAGAAACAAGATCTGGAGAGGAAGCAATTACTGGTTTTGCTGATCGAATATGTGCTGAGAGGCGTCTATGTGCTTAGAGGGGTGCTTCTCCAAAACAATAGGATCCTTAGAATCTGTCTGCTTCTCCAAAACAATAGGATCCTTAGAATCTGTCTGCTTCTCCCAAACGCCCAGCCCTGTTTTTCACGTTACTGAGCGGGCAGCTCCTTACTCTCCACTTTAAGAAGACGAATCGACAACACTTGATCGAACTCCACTTACATAACCGGAAGATCCAGCTCTTTCCCCAGCATCTGATCTGGTCGACTTAGCGCTTGCTGGTTCCGTTGTTTGTGGAATAGAACTCCTAACATAACGTCTTGCTGCTTCCTTTCGAACCGCTGATTCTCTTTCTTCCCTTGCCGACCTGTCCTCTTAAATTCAATGAAACTATAAGGATAAGGAGTGAATGAAACTATAAGGAGTGGCGAGCGGGACCCTACATCCACTGTTTTCTTTTGACTCTGTCAAGCACAACAGCTGCTACTGACTTTTGACTGCCCGGAAAGGCTTTCTCGCACCCGTGAGTAGTTAGTTATTAAGTAAATAGCTGAGTTGCGGTAAGTCATACTCTGATCCTCTGTTTTCTAGCTTTCCTTCCGTAGTTACTTGGCCCGGACTCCTATACTGGATGCGCTAGATCTACCCCTTACTTACTTGTCTTATGAATGCCTCCGCAAAAGCAGCATTCCCTGATATCCATACTAGAGCAAGAGGCAACTACAAGACCAGTGCCCTTAATTCATGCGTCCTCTCTGGCTCTTTCTCCTAACTCAGGATGTAGTAACTCCTATAACTCGTATAACCTATGCTTCAAAACTCACTCCTAACACCGAAGACAGGACTCGATTTCTCTTCTCCAGCTTCTGTATCAAAGCCAGTACTTTGACTGTTCGAGGTAAAGTGACAAGTGTAGTTACTATTCCATAGGTACTATAAATAGAATACAAGGGCTCTTTCCACTCAAACTATACTCGCTTGCAGATGACATGACTCCCACTTTGCTTCAAAACAGCTTACTGCTGGCTCCTTAGTGACAACACTAGTGAAACGTCTTGCAACTTACTTGCGCTACTCAGCCTTTACCGACTCAGTTGAAAACATTCCCCCTACTAATAATAATTCATAGGACAAGGAATAATACCAGAGCCAAGCAGTAGAGTAGTTCAGTTTCACCTGTAGAGTAGTTCAGTTTCACCAGTAGAGTAGTCCTGTGTAATTACTCCTACTTATACTATAATACTAATAATATGATAAGGATCAGTTCTCAAGTCATCAGCGGGAGAATCAGAATCATGAACTATAGGGGTCTTCTAGAAGAAACAGAATCATTTGCTTGGTATTCTATAAGAGGGTAACTCACCCAATAAGATAGGAGCAGGTAACTCATAGTAATTGCTTGTCACGCTCTGCTTGTTTGGTACTCAATAGACTCAATTGCATTCTGAAATTTCAATAGAAACTCTATACTTGGTTGGCGATGGAGAGGAAGTACTGTTTTTGCTTCCCTTATTGGACTGGGTATGGTACTAGAGCCGGTATTCACCTCTGATTCTTAGTAGGATCAAACTCTCCTTTCAGAAGCACCCAAAGATACTGGGAGTCATGTTCACTTGTATATAAGGGGCCTCAACTCTGGTATTTCACTGTCGCCTCTCCCTACTATATGAAATGAAACTACTTTCCTTGAAGCCGACACCACTGAGTCTGGGCCTGGACCTTAAGAAAGGGAAGATTACACCAAATAACCACTCCTGTTATGCGTGTCTGCAACCACATCTATTATTATTATATATGAAGTAATGAAGTAGCTTATCTCTTTGTCTAGCAAAATGAAGTAATGAAGTAGCTTATCTCTTTGTCTAGCAGTTACTTGGCGGGTGCTTCCGTGTTTGTTGGTAACGAGTATCTTTCTTTTCTTGTGGAATACCGAGTGGAATCTGGAAAGCGGGGCTCATCAGTTCAGTTCAGAATTCACCGAAGTAGTAGTTCTCATATGAACAATTCCATTTCCATTCAATTAAGTACTATTGGTAGGCAAGAGAACCAGTTAGAGCAGAGCCTGTAGCAAGTGGTATATTAGAGTATAGTTCCAGTGAGTAAGGGAAGCTACGGAGTGGAAATTCATAATTGTAGCCTGTTGCCTGAGGTATAGAAGCAAGATCTGGCTTTGATGCGAGGTGTCCGGAACCACTTCAATTCTATCTTATATAGTAGGATAATTGATTAAACAGCCCCGTAGTAAACAAATACAGATTCTACTGCTCTTGTGAAACTTTAGGAACAGATTGCACTCTTTCTCTCTCTTGCACCGAGTCAAACAGTTGCCCAGTTATTGCCTTTGTATACGTAGCTTGGCCACTAGATCATACCTTAGTTCCATTCATCCTTCCTTTTAGCTCGCTTAGACCTAAGAAGTTGTCTGCTTAGACCCATGTGCTATGCTAAAGGAGTAGTAGAACCTCTTCACTAAAAGAATGATTTACTCCGGTGCAATACAATAATATAGGACTTTCAAGCAGAAGAATTAGCTCTGTATCAAGGAATTGGGTAACCCTTACTGATGCTTACACTCGAACTTGAACTGGGGATTCCACTCCTAATGAAGGGTAAGATGCTGCCGCTACACATTCTTAGTGACTTGGCCGGTCTTCCACTCTGAAAGGGGAGTTTAGTTTGGTGCTTACGCTCTAGGTCTTGGTCTTGCTCGGGTGCGAGTAAAGAATCGGTGTCGGTGCTATAGTTGCTAAGGCGGCGCGGAGTCAAAGAAATACTTGTTTCTAAGGTACCTTTGATGCGAGGCGAGGCAGAATCCATTCTAAGGTGTTGAGTCAGGATCAGTGGAATCAGTAGACCCTAATTTCTCTAGCTCTAAGGCTAGTTCGGGAAGTTTAGTTATTGTACTGCACTTGAGGCTAGTAAGAGAAGAGATATAAGAGTCGGAATAAGATATAAGAGTCGGAATAAGAATGGAAAGCGGGAGACTAAGGGAAAACTGGAGACTAAGGGAAAACTGGAGGCAAGAAGAGAACAGCACAGATAGAGGTATTTTTTCCATAGGTATAGTAGCAAGAGAGGAGCCCGAGAGAAGAATAGCCTGTTGGAGGAAAGTTCACTCTAGGAGAAGTTGTTCGAAGAAAGTATCTAGTTGCGTGTCCCCTTTCCAACCTTACCTCTCCTGGAAATGCGGAGAATAATATATATGTAAGATGACCAGATCTATACACGACACCCCGCTATGCCAGGCCAGTACTTGATTCTGCATAACCAATGAGAACTGCCAAGCTAACCGCTGCAACTCGGGATAGTAATGAATTCTTATAAGGGAACCCTCAACTCAAGATTAGGGTGTAAAATGAACTAAAACATAACGGATTGAGTTTTCTGGCAAATGACCTAGGAAGTGAGCTTCAAATGGCATTTTGTAGGCTTATGGTATCTGTGAAAACCCCTGTTTCTGGTTGTTTAGGGTATAACTCATCAGTGGTGGCTTGGCTCATGTGTTTGTAGTCGTTACTTGGGGCGGTGTTAAAGCCTTAACTCACCTTCTTTCTCAAGCACACTGAATACAAGTAGAAGTCCGTTCTGGTTAAGTAAACAAAAGAAGAATCATCATCGGGAAAGCAATCTGGGGCCAACATCGATGAGTACTAAAAAGAAGGTGTTAAAGCCTAAACTAAAAGATCCGCATTAGCTGTAGGATCCGAAGCCGAAGATGGAACAGTGTTGTTACGAGAATCAGAATCCGCTGTTACTGTTTCATCCGTTAAGTCGTCAGCTGCCAGGTGTGATGTTCTTGAAACTCCATTCTTAAAGGAAGGAGCAACCAAGCAAAAACCTTAGCAACGTAGCCGAGAGGACAAGCTGTCATAATTGAACTCCGTTTCAACAAGGGTCGATGTAATTGAGCTCGAACAGAAAGAGACTTGACTTACCTTTGGAATCTCTAACACCCAGCTACCCGGTCTGAAACTAAGGAAGTCAGAATTCCACTTCAAGTCAAGAAACAGAATAACCTGACCGTCACCTTAATGCTTGGACTACTACTTAAAAGGGCTGTCAACCCTGCACGCCTGATAGTATTAGGCTTTCACACCTGATTGAGAACTGGCTTCTTTACTTGTCGACTTCCCTTAAACCCAATTAGGATATTATGTATTGAGAGAAAGAGCACTACGGCGCACTACTAGGAGTTAACCTGATTCCTTTCCTACAGGTAGTTAGTAAGTTGGGGAGCTCAATTCTCATTCCCAGGAGTGCGCTATTACTTAAGGAACATAACTTCCCGCTTCCCTTTCTGGTTCCCTTGCCTACCTTTCTTTTTGTCTAGTAGTAGCTTGGCTGGCTTTCCGTCAAGTGCGCCATAGACATTCAATTCTATCTTGTAGATAGTCAAAATGCCCTTCCCTTGTCCGTGCTAAATGAAAGGAATGAGATAGGCCGCTTACACACGCGGAAAGTATGCGTATGAAAATGAGAAAGAACTTTGTGTGGTAAAGCCGGGGCCCGGGTCATAATATCTTCTATCTCCGGAGATCAGGCAGAGCCTATACTATTCCTTTGCCCGGGTATTCCTTCCTAAATCATGCATTTACCTTTCCTTTCTACCCAGGCGATCTCAAGCAAGAACCAGTCATTACCAGGTAGGAGAACTGGAATCTAGCTAGGGTGGGTGTCCTCGTAAAGTAAGGAAATCCAGTTTCCGTCTTAAAAGACCGAGTGCCAGAAAGCAGATGAGCTAACCGTAGCCCTCGTCTCGTAAGGCCAAGAGTTCAGACATTCCTCTCTGGTAAACTCTAAGTCTAAGGCTATGAACTTGCCATTTCAAATAGGCTCTTCAATATGGGATGGAGAGCAAATCTTCTGTAAATGAAAAAGAGTTCCCACCGTATACTACTCAAAAGATACTCAAAGCGGCAAGAGAGCAAGTATCTTCCATGCTTTATTAACTCATAGTGATAGCTTTCTTCATAAGTGAGATCGGTCCTTTTCCCCTAAATATTGAAACTTTGTATTAAAACGCCTCCCCTCCCTTCTAGTTATAGTTGCCCTTCTTCCTCCAACCCTGCAAAAGTTCCAGTGAGACCAGCCGAGCCAAGGAAAGCGAGTCCAATAACAGCTTCGTCAATCGCAGGGAATACCCCTACCCTAGCTCAATTGGAGGATGGCACTTGCACTTGGATTGGGAGCTTTCCCTTCTCTATGGGAAATTCCTCGCGAGGCACAGACCGACAGCTCAGAGGAATTATAGGAACGATCCATCTTATGTTAAAGAAAGGAATAAGTGAATCTTAGACTGGGTTAAAGAAAGGAATTGTTAAAGAAAGGAATAAGTGCATCTTAGACTGGTCTCTTTTAAGAAATTCATAAAGAAACAATAGGTTGAACTTTAGTGCTTACCATAATCTAAGGTCTGGTCCGGTCCCGTAATATGGAGGTAGATTAGCAGCTTGAATATCTTATACGCTATAGGCTTATTCAGTGCTGAGACGATATAAACCTCCATAGGCGAGTCGTTATCGTACCAAGTTTTCACGAAGAAATGCCACGTTTAGATCGAGCTACTTCGATAGAAGAAAACCATCCGTATGCCTTTATCCTCACAAGTCTCTTTCACTTCCAAAATACACTCTAATAATCAATTCCTTCGGTCCTTCGTTTGATAGTTATAGTATTGAACCCAATAGAAAGAAACCATAACCCTGCGAAATCTCTAATCGAAAGAAAGGCTCTGTAAGAATGAATGTTTGATACCTGCCTTCTTTACCTTTACACAATGTTTGATACCTGCCTTCTTTACCTTTACACGTCAATCCATGAATATGAATCCAGGTTGAAGATCCTATATAGGTGGTCCTCTTTCTTTCAAAAAAGCATTTTGGACATCCAGATAGAGCTAATACATACCCTCTTGTGATATCCGACAACCTCGAAAGGTTCAAGGCTCGATAATAAGGTCTAAGTCTTAAGCCGTTTGTGATTGGTCCATACCTCGGGGAAGGCTGCGAAGCTCTGAGCATGTGATATACAAAAACACTTTGAGAGTATTGGCCATGTTCCCGGAGAAACCCCATTTTTTCCTGCTTGGTGCGGTCTTTTAAGATCGTCGTAAATCAACACGTATCGACATCTATCTCGAGAGGATATTTGTGGAAGGAGGAAAGTAAGAAAGAAATCCAGCAAGGGAAGAAGGTCATCCTAATGCTACTAAGACTACTCTGTCTTAGGGCTAGAAAGCACAAGGCTAGTTCCGAAAACGGTGGCAGACTCATGACAAACAGAGCTATTGACCTGAGTCGTTTTCTATTTGACAAGCAAAGTTCTATTATAAAACAAACGGTAAAGGATAGGATTTCCCTAATACTGGGCGGGACCCGCGCTCCCAGACTGGTGCTCTGAAGCGAACTCTGCCTTTCAAGCATGGGTTGGTTTTTTCCTCGTATGAAAGGCTTGAACCGAACCATAACTAACGGCTCACTTCTAGCTCTTTCGAGTCATTTCTTGTATAGTACGATATAGGAAGCGCCCTTCTTTTTTATAGATGAGAAAGTCCGTTCACTGTCGCTACGGTTTATTTGGATCTTATGAATTATTACATGAGGAGCTCCCCTGTGTCGGCTATAGCGACTAAGCCGCACTTGAAGGAAGTTTGGGAAGGCATTCTTTCTTAGTCGAATAATAAGCAAAGAGTCAATGTTATAGAAGATCAGCTCCTGTGGCCTCTCCTCCCGTTACCTTGGCCTTTCTTCTTTCTGATTGTAACTCCTTTCACATAAATATAGGATTAGGGGAATCTCCTTTCACATAAATATAGGATTAGGTGAATTAGCAGCATTGGTCGAAAACATGGAACCAAGCATTCCCTTTGGAGTTTGGTAGCCCGGGTCGAAATGAAATGAGGTTCTATAGACTACAAATAATGTATTGAGACGCTCTACTACTTTAAGAAAGTCGATTCGCACGGAAAGTCTATTCTCGTGGGTTGCCTTTCAATCCTACATTCTTTCTGTCTTTGTGTTATCAAAAAGAATTGTGTGTTTTGAAACATAGTCCGACTCACATGTGTGAAACCCATAGCTTATGAGCGCTATGCCTCGCTGTCTCCTGTCTCCTCTAGCAACCTTTCCCTTTCTGGAGTCCATGACATGCTCTCTACCGCCTTCTCCTTAATGGAATAGTCCAAGCCTTAGGGCAATGATAAGATCCAAAAACCCCCTCCGCACCAAACCTATGTGCAATGGAAATTCGTTCCTCTCCTTTCAGTCTTTCATTCTTACATAGTAGGATTCTTTTTGATTCAGTGACACTGATCCTTGAGACGAAAAGGGGTTGTTCACGAAAATCCTATTTACAGTTGATCGACTAATCATGCAATTGGAGATGAAAGAGATAGAATACCAACAATTAAGGAGATGAAAGAGATGGAATTAGAAGAAAGCAATGCAAACCAACCACTGAAAGAGGAAACCAACTGATAGACTTAAACACGCAGGATAATACATATCTCGTTGCTGACAAAGGTGCGCCTTATAGAAATAAAGGCTGATGAGGATCACTCTGATGCTTTGCAGAGTCGGCCACGGAGGTCTGAAGATAAGATATCCGGTGCTGTGCCTTAGATCCATAAATAAGTAGTCTGTCCATTTGGATGGGTACAGGAATTGTGAATTGTTGTAAGCCAGCATTGCTTTAAGGAAGCACCGCAACTTCATCTCTGAAATATGGAGGAGGGCAGCGACCACCCAGAAAGCCTTTAGACCAGCTAGTTGCATTCAGAGAGTAGAACTTCCTTCTGTAGCAGTAAACTAGAGTAGGAAGCGTTAAGTATTACCTAGTCTAGAGTGGTGGAAGGCATAACATTTGTAAGAAACTCTGCCGTTCCTCTCGGTCTCGGAACCAGAGATCCAAAGGGTAGTCTTTGATAGCAAAAGCGAGCAAGCTTCAGGGGGGTTCCAAGTCAAACATATTAAAAAACACAGATTGGGTCAAACACACGATATCTTCAAAAAGACAGACTGGGTGGGAGCTATTCAAACACGATCTGGTGTTTCATGTAGAGTATGTTAGGAATAATAGGCGGTTAACTCGAGACCTTCTGAAAGCCTTAACCTTGAAAACCTTCTTTTCTGCGGCATCCCCTGCTATCTATAGTTTCGGGGTCTTAAGAGAGAAATCAGACTCGCTAATGCGCTTATTTGCCGTTATCCTTGCTTGTTTACTTGTTTGCTTAATCATAAATAATAATGCTTGTTTCTTCCGTATATATATTGAAGTTTGTAAAAACACTCCTGACTGCGAAACTCAGATGGGCATACGAACCCTATAGACTTTAGTACTCGCTTAGCTAACTTGCTTCTTGAATATCGGCACTCCGAAGCTCAGATAAAGAATCCTTCTTCCCTTGCTTGTTCGCACATGATATAAATTGTACTCTCAATAGAAACCTTCCTTGTTTGTTCGTATATGATATTTGTTCGTATATGAGATAAATATGGGTGGGTAACCTTCACTCTCCATAAACGTTACGAGCATCTTTCTCTCATTCTCATTGCTTCCTGAAAGCAGAACTTTTGCTTGAAAACGGACTTGTTTACTTTCGTCTTCTCAGTAGGCGTCAGGCCGGCGGAAGGATGCTAACTCACTTATGGAATGGAATCCGGCGTTCCACTTATAGAAGATAGTCACAACCACTCTGGAAACTCTCTTATTGCCGTTGCCTATTTACTTGTTCGCACAATATGGGCAGTTTTGAATCTCATCTGCTTGTTTAAACCTGACTGCTTACTATCTTTACGGAATATAGTCTAAACTCACTTTGGATTCGAACTCCACAAGCACCTATAAACTAACAAGCAACTCAACAAGGGAACAAGAAAATCAGAAAGGGCTTTCACATACTAATACACAGGGGAATACGCAAGGTCAGAAAAGATTCCGCGGAATATGCGCAATTCTTTACTAAAGGAAGGTAGTTTCGTAGAGTTTATGTATCCTTCCGTTCAAGTGTAGCGGAGTGGAGTTATTGGTTTGACCTAGTTGTGGTAGAGTAAGGTTTCAAGTTGGGTGCTGCTGACTATGATTATATCTGTGCCCTCGCGGGGATACCTGTAGAGCTATCTTTTGAAGTCCTATTAGCATCATGCACCATTTATGGAAAAAAGGCAAGAACAAGCAAAAGAACCAGAAAATATGATAGATAGCCTTCTCCTAAACAAGAGAATCTGATAGTGTTCTCCTAAACAAGAGATAGAAATAGAAGGTGATGAAAAACTCTGCGGAAAACTCACGTAAGCACAACGTAGCTCGCGTTAGCTAGAATCCACTCCGTTAGCTATAGGGTTGCCCTTACTCTAAACTCCTTGACTCGATAACTTCACTGCTGACTCAATCCGGTACTTGTTCTCGAAAGAATGGAATCTATACGCTATAATCAATCATATAGGATATTGTAACTCCTGACTGCTTATAGCTGGAACAAGCTACTCAATACTTAAGCTTAAGCGCTTATGCGAGTTCTGACCTTTTCCATTCTATTTATGGTTATGGTTTTCTTGCTTCACACATGTTGTTAGAATTCCGAAGCTTGTTGAATTGAGTGCACCACAGCTTATAATTGAGTAATCTAACATACCTCCCATTACTAATAGGAATAGGCCCGAAATGAAACTCACTCCTGATTTGTTGAACGAATAGAGTAGAGGCTGTAAGGCTTAGACTCAAGTACTTGACTTCTGCTTTTGTTATCTGCTGAGACTTTTATGGAATTGTTAACTTACAAAGAAACGAAATCTGTACTATAGGAATACAGCTCATAAGGGATGGAACTAGCTTTGATAGGAGAAGACACACTTGAGCCCGAAGCTACTCCTCTGGCCGAAACAGTCTTGTTCCCGGAGAAAAGGTTCTGGCCGAGACACTCTTATTTCCGGATAAGGAGTTTCCTGAGCAACCATTAGGAAGAGAGTGAGAACTCGTGAGCGTAACCTACTGCAAGTGGGAAGTTTTCGGAGGAGGGCAAAAGGCAGTGGGTCAGCAACGAGGGGAAATGAGTAGCTACCCGCTCTAATGGGTGGAAAGACAGTAGTAGGAGCACCAGCCGGGAAGTTTTAGAGATATAGGTGCCTTTGAATAAAGATATCCATGTCTCAGTCAAGAGGAAGAATTTCAGAAAATACATTTGATTAACTCAGTCGAGAGCCGATCAAAAGCCGCAGAGGGAAGCCATTACGAAAGAAGAAATTGTCCTAAGGATGACTACCGCCTTAAAAGCTTGCACCACCATTGTTGTGGCAAAGTAGGAGCATCACGAGAAGGGGCATAACTTTCATATTGGTATTTTAAGCGACGAAAATGGTGTACTGCAGAGTGAGCAAGCGGTGAAGCCGAGGCAGTGCGAACGACTCCTCAAACTCGGCGACAGGGGTATGCTCAAGACACAGAGGAATCAGCTCTTTAAAATAGTACTAGCAGAGAAAGCTCTGAAGCCAAAATACTTGGAGTGTTAGTATATTCACTTTTAGGCTCAAATGAGAACTGAGCAATTGCTGACAAAGCGGGAAGAGCTCAACGGTGCCCTAGTGTATAAGGATTAGGTGTTTTCTCGCTCTTGGAATTTGTATACGTACCTCTGAAGCCGCAGCTGGAGATTGATGTACAGCTAAAGAAGTACAAGCCGGTTCTTTGGCAACAGTTCAATACCTTTGAGAGTCAGCGAAGACCCTTTCATGTTGGACTGCTGGGAAATGCAAAAGATGCCAAAGCGTACCCGTGAGAGGGCATGCCTAGAATTCATTAACCTGCTAGCACAGTATGTTCTGTTCTCTTCTTGCCCCGAAGCCTAGTCCGGTGTTCGTAGCCTTTGCCAACAACTAAGTCAGAATGAAACTCGAATGAAACAAGCTGCGGGCTCTCTGTTAAGAGTGGAACAGCTTTACTAAAGTAGACACAGTATTGTTAGTTCATTCTATCTATAATAGGAGATAACACTGGCAATGCGAAGCTCTTTATCGGGTAACTAGCAAGAGCCGAGAGCTGTAACGAACTCTAAGTTCTCGCCTTATTCCCCTTTCTACTCTTGCAAGAATTGGAAAGCTTACGAGATCATTTCCACTCCACAGCTGAAAACGAAACCTCTATACTAGGGCTCGCGTAATCATATCAACGGAACTGTGCTCCAATTCCATACTGGTCTATAAACCTTCTTCTATTACACCCCGTACACTAATAGATTGATTCGAGAGATGAAAAAGTCAGTAAAGTGTCTTTCCCTACCGGAGTAACAGAGCCAGAGGGTAAAGATTATAGGCGAAAATGCATTTATAAAGCCGAGAAGTAGATTGAATAGGTAAAAACTCCCACTGGACTAAACTCGACCATAACGCTCAGGAGGTTAAGAAACATAGCACGCCTCTTCTCTTCTCTCATGTCTCTGTCTTCTCTGGTCAGTACGGGGTTTCTCACAATCATCGAATCATGGCACCGGGAGTCGAGGTGTAGCGCAGTCTGGTTAGCACATGAGTTTTGGGTAACAAATGTCATGCATTCCAATACTTTCATTACTACCTATTACTTTCATTACTACCTATTACTTCTCTTCTGGGCAGTAACGAGGGATCCATTGAGTGATAACATCCAAAATCCTTTTCTTAGACCTTTTCTTTACTGTGAGAAGATCTTGACAGTGAGAAGAAATATACCTCCTTTTCTTGACAGTGATAAGAAAGTGTGACAGTGATAAGAAAGCGCTCAGTTCGGTAGAACGTGGCGTTCGACATCCTACAGAGCGTGATTGCTTTATTGTGAGGTCTAATTACAATGAAATAACTTAACTAACTTGAACCCTGAATTTCTTAATAGTAATCAAAATATACCTATTCAATATGCTAGATTCATCGATTCAAAAGGAAGATATAGGTTAGGTTTAGTTCAAAAGGAAGATATAGGTTAGGTTTAGTGCTTTCTTCCATCGACCGGAGCTCTTGTTATTTCTCACTTTTCTCCTAGGAATTACTGCTGACTCGGGGCCATAGACAGTAAGTCATATCATCGGGCAACTCCATCGACGACAAGGTCTCATGGGTCTTGGTCGTGGGCTTCGACCCATAGATAACGTTGAAACACATGTGGTATGGTCTCTCTTTGTTTGAATACCAACCCGAGTTGGATCAATGAGGATGGTGTGATCTTACCTCTCTCTCGTGGCTTTCCCCATCCATATGAGGACTCCCTCGCCTTTTTCTTTCCTTTCGGCATAGAGTTGATATTGAATTTAGAAACTTCAAAGGAGTACGGGCATGCTTTATTAGTGGTTTTGAGTTTGGCAAGAAGAAAACCCTCCTTTTCGAAGACTACGAGCAAAAGTCCACCTTCATTACCTAAAATTCATAAAAATCACCCATGCTACGACAATCTGAGATCCCTCTTCGATAGACATGAACCAGGTGCATTAGCCTTTCTGTTTTGTCAGCTGATCCTATCCTACTTAATTAAAGCATATATTCTAGTTCTATTAAAGCCTATATATATTCTAGTTCTAGTGCGTATAAGGAGGGAAAGATTGGATTCTCTGTGCTCTTTGACCTACCATAGATCCTTAGTGGTGGACCGATCGACCCTTCCATTCAAAAGCCCTGACCCCTCTATTCAAGCCCTATCTAAAAGCCTTATCTCTAACGGTTTTGGTGCAATGAGAGAGAGACTTTCACATCCGGTGGGTTCCAAACCTAAAGCTGTAGGGCGACAATCCTGAGCTTCGTCAATAGGCGTCCTGGGGGAAAATCCAGTTAGGTTAGGTTTATGGGGGCGGTGCCGCGCGCTTGGTGATGTAGTACATCGAGCCCCCGGTTGTGCATGCAGTACTCCGTCACTCACCGAGCCGTAGATCTACCCTCGTACCATTCCCTTCTGCTGCTATAGCCTCTATAGATAAGGTTGGCACAATTCCTGCTACTATGAATATAAAGAACCAAAATAGATGAAATTCTAGAAAGAAAATGGGCTACTATAAAGAAAGAAAGTAGATTAAGTGAACCAAGAACCTATAAGGTGTGTTGGACTTATTACTCTTTAACTAAGAAGGTGGGATTGTACCGGTCGACTGAACGATGGGAGGAGAAATCCGGGCGCGTGCCTATTGACTATTGATTGGATTGGGCTTGCTTGGCTTTATCGTAGCTTCCCTTCACTTGTCCCATATACTTGGAGCAAGAGTCATCGGGTTCGGGTAAGCAATGAATCCACTCGCGCTTACTTACTTTCATTTCATTTGAGTTTGAGCTCGCTTCTTTCTAGTAACCTTACTGCTTGCTACTGCTTGAGTAAGCTCTCTTTCCCTTGCTAGCTTGGGAAAGGCACGAGATGCTTGAAGCCGGCTCTTCTTAAGATTCCAGTATTTGCTTTTTGATTCCTTTTTGGTTGACCCATCCTTCCTCAACTGTCCTATCGAACCAGCTATTTCACCCTTGTACTGTCCCTGGGTAGGGGGGAAGGACCAACAATCCATGATCTTGTTCATTCATATCCACCCGTCCGCTAGCTACTAAGGAGGAGCGGAGCGGCATCTTTTCCTCCCCGGGCATCCGGATAATGCATTATTTTCTGTTTCGCATGCATTGGATCGCCCTTTCTCGTACTGTACATTGTGAAGATCCCTATATGCATTCTAATACTACGGTCACACTTAAAGAAGTGAGCTACGGGCTATTCCCTCTCGACATCTGTTTTTCCTTTAAAGCAAAGCGGACTTAAAGTGCTTTTCTTGAGCTTATAACTAATACTTTCTTTCTTTGAGCTTCACCTTATTACTAGTATATATATATATACGACCGTTCTGGAGTTCGATCCTAGAGTTCGCTATGATGAGCTACTTCATATGAACTTCGGACAACTAACACAGCACCGTGACGTGCTACTTGATCTTTCTACTAATGAACCTGCTCACAACCTTACTTTCTTCGTGGACTTGATTGTAGTTCTCTTTCCCCGCCTATCGTTGACGCCTAAGCATTCCTTTTCTCGATTTTAGTGAGAAATGTGTTTGACCTTGGCACCTTGCTTGAGCACTTGGCCCAGGAACTACCCGCCTATGAAGAGAGAACTTGCATTACCAGTGAGGAAGCTTGAACCTGTATTTCAGACTCCCTGAGGCGCACTATGGACTCTAGTTCTTGACTAGTTCAGTTCACCCTAATCTAAGTTCCGTTTCACCCCTTATTTCTAATCGAATAGATTCTAGCTATCTTTCTCCGAGCTCCTACGACTGCTGTCTTTCTCCATTTCGCGTTCAAGCGGTCGACCGCCTCCATAATGAAAATATCCCTGTCGCTAGTCAGTCAAGTAGTTCGTCGAGTGGACTCTCTGGGAAAAAATGTGAATAATTTCGCCTGCGCTCAGGAAGCGAGCAAGAAGTTCAAAGACAGCGCAAAGGGCACATAAGAACGTTTTCTATAAACTGGATGAGCTAAGCAAATCAATCCCCTTCTTGGATCACTTCCAATGGATATCCATCGGGCAAAGATCAGACATTCCCCTACGATCTGGAACGAAATGAGAATCTACTTTTCCATAGGGATCGGTACTCTCCAATCAATGGTCCTAGTCCTAAGTCAAGATTCAGCGACGGAGAAGTTCAGATAATCCAATGGAACAAAACTCATTTGATCACGGGTAAGACGTGGGCTATCCGATATGAGGGAATGTAAAGGGCGGATCGATTCGATTTTGGCTTGGCTTTGATTCTCACTTTAGGGCAGTGTCCCTGGAGTCGTCTCCCACCTCAACTGAATTTTCCAATAGAACGCTTTCTCGAAGGCGAGGGTTGCTCAGTCGACCTTTAGAAGATGAGGCTCAGGTGAAGGCAGAGGTTAAGGAGCATGGCTAAATGGAATTTATAAGTAAGCAGAGCTACAAGGGGAGGAAGGTCTAAGGAAGATCGGTGGGCTCCGACCGGATGAGGCTATGGAATTCATAGGTTTTGTCCGTTTAGTAACTCTTTGGGAATTCATAGGTTTTGTCCGTTTAGTAACTCTTTGCCGGTTCCTTAAGTTTCCACCATTGAACATGTGAATCCTCTAAGATCAAGTCTCTATCTGAACATATGAATCCCCTCGAAGATAAAGTCTCTAGCTCTGGGAGGTCTCCCGCATCGCCATATGGTTGGCCATGACTGGGCGATGCTAATATGAAAGAAAGGGAATCTAGCTTTCCTCCGGAGCTAAGTATTCGCGGAAACCAAAGAAAAAGAAGGAGATAATCCCGCCTTGAGCGCTGAAAACATAGATTGTAATAACTTCGTAATAACTCGTACTTGCTGCCGCGTAACATTAGTAGTTACTTGCCCGTCTCCCGCTCCTCCATTAGTAGGATCGTCATCTCGATGAATAAGAGTATTAAGTGTATTGGCAGTCGCCTCCTTGTGTCCGTTGTCTTTCAGACCCTCACGCATTCCCGCCATAACCGTCCTTAACCTTTACCCTTCTCCCTTCTGTAGATCGAATTGTTGAACCCCAGAGAACCAAACCCGGGGCCCCTTATACTACGCAGCAGCAACACAACAGCGTCTTTGAAGGCTGGCTTACTCACACAAGTATCAACAGCTGTTACGGGATCACTAGTCTATTATGGCAGTTCATGTTCTGGGACATTTTGGGGGAATCCCCCTAAGTCCTACACGGGCAAAGACATGTTTTTGTTTCTTCAACTTGAACTTTCACTCTTTACTCAATAAGAGCCGACCAACTATCCTGATTGAATGTTTGAGTACTCAGAGACTCTCGTGAGTCTGGATCAAAAAAGTACCTTCCGTCCTTTCCACTACTTATAAAGAAGAGATTTCCCATCAGCCTATCCAATCGAATTCCAGACAGAGTCAGTAGACACAACGGTGGTAGTATCATAGAATATCTCATTATTGATCATCTGTCGTACAATCTCTTCCTCAATGCTAGTAGCAAATATGGAGTGTCTTTTAGAAACCAACCCTTGGATACCAATCTTTCTTTTCTTTGTTACTATTGTCGTTTTGAATCCCAGAATGGACTTTCACCATTATCGTTATGAAATCAATGTACGAACCAATCATAATCATATCAATTTGAGAGTCAGGCTTACTTAATCCCTATTTGTACCGGGCCACACCCCAAACCCTTCCTTAGTTAGATAGAGATATGGACTTTATTTAAGGCATAAGAACTACGGATTCTCAAAAGAGAGTATTGATAGAAATGAACCCTTGAGAAACGAAAGAGATGCTGTGGCTGAATCACTCACAGTCCTTATTCCAATTCTGACAAAAGACATTTTTCAACAAAGATGTGAATTAGGAAGGATTGGTCTAGAGGAGCTAATTCCAGACTTACTCGAACGATTACTCCACCCTTGAAGAGAGCACACTGCCCCTGTAGTAGTAGGGAATGGAATATAGCTCTATCCACATATATTGAATTTAGTAAGAAACTCGAAACTTCACCTATTCCTTTGACCCTTACTATTCAATAAGCAAGCAGTAGTTCCCGAACCCTTACTATTCAATAAGCAGTAGTAGCTTGTTGGAAGCAAAGCGGTGTTCTTACTTACATTCTATAATGGGATAGCACTCAGAAATGAATATAACCTACTTTAGGAGCACGGGCCTCAACTCAAATGCTTGAGCAAAATAAGTCAAGCTTTTGGCTTTGAGCGAGTCAGCAGTCAGGAGTTAAGTAATACATGTTTTTCATCAATTTATAGAATAGTGAACTTCTCTTTAGAGTCAAATAAGAAGTTGTTTGTTTACTTTAATATCTTTTCTATATTAGAGAACTACTCTCTATTAGCATAACAGGAGTGTCTTTCCTCTCATATATCATATGATAGCTATATTCAATTCCGCCCCATATAGTCAGTTTCACAGGTCCTACTTACTTTTTCTTGTTGCAAGAGAAGTGGAAAGTAGCGATTCCATTCAACAAGTTTAGAGCGTTATTCACTCATATCATGAACTTTACAGGTTACTGGTACCTGACTCCTATTACTATTGAGAATATCGGCTTACTTAAGCTTACTTAAGAGAATATCAGCACAGTTCTATACAATCAATAGTCAGCGGCACCCTAACTTTCACCTACTTTTAGCACTTAGCGTTTCATAACCCCAACAAGCAACGCGCTAAGATGAGCGTTTCATAACCCCAACAAGCAACGCGCTAAGAGAGTGGAGTACTTTAGTCTAGGGATAGCGGTGGCCTAGCTTAGTGATTCAAATCTGAAATGAGCTTTCAAGCAAAAGGTGGATCAAAAGCCGTTCTTTAAGTGTTGTGAGTCAGGAAGTAGGAACTAAGTAAGCGCTTAACCTATTGTATAGAAATGGGGAATATGACTCGACCTTATCTACTTTAGCTCTTAAGTCTGAATGGAATTGATGATGTCGGCGTTCCACTTGGGGAATAAGCCTTAGCACCACGAGAATAAGCCGGACTACCCGCTCACTCAAGTAATAGCTAGCTATATGCCGTACCCGCTCACTGAGCTGAGAACAGAAAGCATATAATTGAGGTTCCCCTGCGTTCTCAGGGAATTGCCTGATCCGATTTACAGCCTTAAGGATGGATTCTTTTCTTCAATTCCATTCTTCACTCTACCTCGCACTAGGATTACACACTTGGACTCATATTCTTTACACCGCGCCATTGATTAAGGCTTATTTCTCGGTGTTAGCAGTCCTTCTATCTATGATTAGAATGTGCCTCAATTGGAACTTGAAGCTTCTTGATACTCTGGATTCACTTATCTACCCCTCTTTCTAGCTTTGCCCCTTACATCCACTCTACTTTCCGTTCCGAACTGCCCTTTTATTCCCGTTCCCGCTTCATCACCGGATCAAGCTTCTGCTTCATCTGTTGCTTTCATCATGGAATCTATCGTTACTACTCTGGAAGATGGGTAAGGAAACTCGTATACAACTAGCATCTATGAATCTCTACCCCGGAAAAAACAGTCAAAGATCTTAGCTTAGCGCAAAAGCGGAAATCAATTGCAATTTCACAGATGTTCTATATTTAGTAAGGAATGTCAAAGAAACTCCGTCAGCGCATCCAACCCCTAATGCTGATGAAGACAGGAACTCAACGTAAGCGTAAATACTAGGGTTGAGCTCAAATGACTCTGTTAGTGCAGATCAATTTGACTGACCCGCTAGCGCGAAAGGCGCTTAAACTGTATTCATGGCGTCAGGAGTGAATACCTTGTAAACAAGTGCAGTTGAGCTCGGAACGGAAAGTGCTTTTCCAGATTCCAGTATTGTTCCAGAAGCCGTTGGTTGAAATTCTCTTCTTTTTTATTACCTTGGACTTATGGAATGGAATTGAATGCGCACATGATATACTAGGCCAACTCTAACCTCAATATACTAAGGTTACCCCACTCGTTGCTTATTTGCTTTAATAAAAGAATCCATCTTTCTGGCTGGGCATGAGAACGGATTTCTGATCGCTCAATCAATTCCCGGACTCAATTGCAAGAAAGGTTGTTTTGTAATTTAGTGCATAAGAGAATTGAGGCAAAGAAAATCATATATAGCGTGACACTCATATAATATAATAGAGTAAACAAATAGCTTCCCTTTTGATAGAGTAAACAAATAGAAATAGCTGCCCTTCTTCCCTTTTGATAGAGTAAACAAATGGCTTCCTGCTTCCAGACTCACTAACGCTTGTTTCGTTAGCTGCAAGTGCTGCAAGTGGTGGTTCTGTTATAGTTTCATCATATAAAGAAGCTGGGCGGTCATAGAGATCAGTTCTTGGACTCTCCGTCTTGATCTTAAGCTTGATAAAGATCTAAGTGCGCCCGGTATCAAGTTCTTGTCCCGCAAGAGAGATTCCTGTTTGACCTGACCTCGGTCCAAGATAGAGAAATTTACGTATTTGTTGCTGAAGCCCAAGAAAGAGAGATAGAATTATTGACTGCCCCCTATTGCTAAAGAAGAGGGGAAAGTGGAAGTTGGAAATTGAAGTGAGTTCTTTGGCCCGGAGTTGCTTGTTTGTTCCCTTGACTATTGTTCCCTTAACTATTAACTTCACTATAAGAATGGAGGCATAGGCTAGACACCTACTCATATGGGACACACCACAACATTTGGAAAGCCTAGAGGAAGAGGCAACACACCTGATTAAAGGAAGGAGGCGGAGTTTCAAAAGTCTTCTATTGGCAGCCTAACCCTTATACTACTTAAAGGACGGGGACTACCCTATTGTAAAGGACAGAGACCAGAGGCACTATAATCTAATCTAAGTTTCTACTTCGAACGAACAAGTAACAGCTTTTGCAACACCACTGACGCTTGCTTAGTTATACTTGTGTGCTAACTATACTATTAGTTTGGGAGCGCTGCGCTAATGCTTATTTCATAAAAGTCAGGGTTAACGGGAAATAATCAATGAATTACTCTAACTCTCAGGTTACTTTTTCCATGGCTAAAATATGATTTGAACAGCTTTTCGGGTCCTCAATGAAGATATTACGCCATAATCCAAGTTGAATATAGGAGTTACGACGTTAAAGAAGCCTTATCAAGCGCACTAAAGTGGTCGGTTCAGTCATTGTCCCGCTCGTCGCAAGCAGGTTTAGTTCTGTTCACCCTGTTCGCCCTTTCGACTTTCAGAAATCCTATGACTTAAGAAATCCTATTAAGAAGTAAGATAAGAGTGCGTTTAAGGTCATCTGCAAGCCCCTTCCAGTCTTGTTTCGGGTGTGAAAGAGTCTCTTTTGAGTTAGCAAGATCAGATGATGGATTAAAAGCATCAGCAAGATGAGAGGCGTTAGTTAGCAGTGCAGGTGCAGTTCCTTAAGCCCAAGTCAAAGATTCCATTAATGATGAAGACAGTACAAGTCCAGGTCCAGACCACAAATGCATCAGTGCAATCTCATTCTGGACTCAATGTCAATGTCAGATACGGCTTATGCGCTCGTACCTTATCTAACTACATCTTAAGATCTCGGAGACAAAGCTGCTCTAACGGACTATTCTTCTCGGCTTAAAGGCAAACATGCAATTCATTTCTTTCTAGTGTACCTACGGAATATTCTATGTTTTCAATTTCCATTATGTATTTCGAGCACATGGCATAGAGTCTTGTAAGGTGCTGAAAGCCTGACCTATTCTATGAAATCCGACTTGAACTTGGCTTCCCTTTTGTCTCTCGTGCTACTTTCCGGGAACTGCAACTTAACCTAGAACTTGAAACTCGTATTGAATCTGGAAACAATACTGGAATCTTGAACTACACTTGAAAACTCCACTGGACTCGCCCCAACATTAGCGGAATCCAGCGCCTCACCTCTTGCATCGCATATAAGTTATGAAAATGACCCGCGGAAAGAAATCTCCACCCACCCTATAATACGGATTACCCTATATCTATCTCGTATTACTCAGCCTATAATAAGTATTTACCCCCTAATAGAATTATATACTAAACTATCTTAACAGCGAACTCCTTGCTGAACTCCTTAACTCCTGACTCGTTGTTCTAACATTGCTTACTATCTTGGGGCGCGGAGCTCGAAAGACACTCTTTTTCTTTTGCCTAAAAATCCAAGAAGTGAGAATTTCCTCACACTGCTGATTCTATTGTCGATGAAACTCAAACTAGACTTTGCGCTTTATACTCTTGCTTGAGAAACTGCTTATCTGCTTACTTTCGCCTTTCTTTCGACTTCTCCTTTCTACTACTCTAGTTCGGATGCGGGGACAGTGACTAGTGAATCAGCTTCTTCCCTTCCACTTGATGCGAAATAAAGGGCTGCTTCTTTGCACGAATAAACTCCAAAGAACTCGATTCGTCCTGTGTTGTGTGGTAGATAGAATGGTTTTCCCTAAATGGAATCAGAAGCATGGAATGTGGCTAGGGCACCTTATTTGATGAATAAAGGTAGGGTAGAGATTCATCTTTCGGCCAGTAGAAGAATTCCCTGTGGGACTTACTTGTTGAGGAATAGAGTCAGGAGGCTTTCAGCACCTTGCTTGTTTGCTTGTTTGTTCTTGGACCGCCATCCTTCCTTTTATAGTGACCATCTGGATGGAGCTCGCCTTTCTATTCCTTTCCTTTTGAAAGATCTCTTCGTTCTCTATACTCACCTATTACAGCTGGCTCTAAAGAATCTAGCGTTCCACTCATATATAATAGCGGAACCAGACTCCTTACTCTAAGCGTAAACACCACATATGACTCCACTTACTCTACTTACTGCTTACACTGCGGACTCTTCTCCACAAAGGCTTACTAATGCATCCCGCCCCCGAACAACAACTCGCTAACAGCCGATGAAGAGTAGAAAGGGGGTAAAGGTCGCTAACTCACTTAGAAAGGGGATAAAGGTAGCTAACTAACTTAGTATAAAGGGGGTCAAGGTAGCACTTAGAAAGGGGGTCAAGGTCGCTAACTCACTTCATTCACGTTAGCCGTTGCGTTAGCCGTTGCGAGAGCCTTAGTTTTCAAGAAAATCATATATATCTATATGGGCAGCTGTTTCCAAAAAATCCTATTTATGGGCATCCTCACACTATACTCAAGTACTACATTATTTTCGTTGCTTGTATAGTAGTGGGTTATCTTCCTTAGCTTATTGGGTGCGTGAGCTTACTCTTGGTCTTGGGAGGGTTTAGTTTGTTAATCAATTACACATTGGGTCAACTACTCATAAGATTCTTTCCTTTCCCTCCGCTCTGTACCTTAGTTATGAAAAGAATCCGTAATGCTGTGTTCTTACACTAAATGGTGATGAACGCTCTCTTCTCTGTAATGATAGTAGGCTGTTTTGTTACTGTGCTTCTATAAGTAGTAGTGACTCATATGATTTTCTTAAGTATAGTATCAGAAAGGGCAAGGGCAAAGTGCGCTAGTGAGCTTTCGGGGAACAAGCTTAGGGCAATAAGTCAATCAAGTACTCTAGTAGATTTGGTACACTGCCTTCCGATGTGTGTTGTATATCTCTCTTCACTCTACTATGTCTATGTCCTTTAATAAGCGCTGGCAGGGTCTAGGGTTACTAACCAACTGATGGCCTCCGTCCTTTAATAAGCGAGCGCTGGGTGAAGTCTAGGATTCCAAACAAACCAAGTACTAATTTCTTGCCTAGAGCTTTATTGCGCTAACCAGTAAATGAAACAGATTGTCACTAAGGAGCACTCCTCAATGCATACAGTATCTCTTCAACTCTTTCCCCAAAGCCTCCTTCTCTCTTCCGCCATCTTATCTTAGTAAGTTCTACTTAGTTCAATCTTATGTGCTTTTTCATCTCTTTCTTTCTTTGCTTCTTTATTGAGAGTACTCTTTTCTTTCGTATGCTAATTCAATTAAGGAGTGATAATTATTATTATTATTTCTATGGAATATTGTGATTGCCTGAGCGAAAGCGTCTGCATGTTCACTACAGGGCAACGGTTTGATGCTGTAGTTTGGCCGATCCGCTGCTACTGCTCTAACTGGTGCTTGCCCACTACAAGGTAAGTAAAGTAGCAAGTAGAGTCTAGATAATGGTGCCCCCTCCGGATGTTAAGGGTGAGGGTGCGAGTGTCATTGTAGCGAGAGGTTCGGTGCTTGTTTCCTTGCTTTACAAAACAAACTAATCACAATCAATATATATTGGATATAAGAGCTTAGGGACATATTGCTAAAGATGATGGTTATATGACTGCTTCCCTTTTTGCTTCCAAACTCACTTTGGACTTTTCTCACTTATATCAGCAGCCGAACCCAACACTCAAGTACTTGATTCTTGCCTTAAGCTTCTTTTCTCAACTTTCAGAAAATCATATTATTTGTGACCTATGATAGAATAGTGGAACCTTCACTTTATTGACCTATGATAGAATATATGCACCTCACTCCTATTACGAGCCACTGCAAATAGCATAGCACTCCTATTACGAGCCACTGCAAATAGCATAGCACTCCTCACTCTACTGTCATTAAGGAATCGAACTCTTAACTCGACTTATGGCCCTACACTCTTAACTCGACTTATGGCCCTACAGAATATATAGAACACTTCTCTTATGTGATATAATCGATGAAAACCACTGCATCCATTATGACTACTGCTGGCTCTAATCTTTGCTTAGCTTGTTTCTTCTATTCCTAATGCGTTTCGATTCTTCTTTGCTTCAAACTGACGCTGGACTTAGGTACTCTCTTATGGCCCTTGCTTGTTTGTGACTCACTTCACTTCATTCACCTTAGTGTTTCTTTGCTTGTTTTTGGGAAATGGCTTGTTGAATGGAAGATGGGCACCTGAGTTACTTGTTTGAAATGAATTGAGTGCACCACTTATGGATTACAGTAAACAACCTTCAGACTGAAAACTCATGTAAGCCCTTGCGCTTGTGTTGAAAAGAATTAGGCTACACCACAATTTGAAAGAAAGTAAACGTTACGCCTTTGCGCTTGTGTTGAAAAGAATGAAGCTACACCAACCACACCAACATGGAGAATCAGAGTACACGTTAGCCCTTACGCGAATTAAGCTAACCAACACACATATAGAATACATAGTCAACTTACTCCTTACTGCTATCATCCAATTAGTGTCACTCCTTACTGCAGAATCAAGTCAACTTACTCCTGGCTGCTCATTCTATGCATTCCCTAGCAACACTGTTTACTGTGCGAAACCATCAAAACTCACCAATTTCTTAATACTCCAATAACTTAGGAGCATCACCGTAATTGCTTGTTCCTTTGACTCTAAAGACTCTCACTTAGGCAATAGTCAGTAAGTCTCTTTTCTCTTCTGTATGATATTTTGCTCTTCTGTATGATATAGTATAGGGTTCATTCTCTTATCTGAGTAGTAGGTTAGTGAAATAGGGTTCATTCTCTTATCTGAGTAGTAGGTTAGTTAAGCCCACTTATCGGTATCTTCTAGCTTGAGTTTCTTCTAGGTTCGGGGCACAGTGAGTTCTATAGAAAGAGAACAGTTCCGAGATGCTTCAGAAAGCACCAACATCTACTACATGCGCCACAATTCGATTCTTTAGAGTAAGAGGAAGGAGTCAAGAGTAATGGAGATCCATATAATGGGAAATAGGATCATGAACCGCTTTCCAAATAGTGTTTCATTTGAATACATTATCTTTCTTCTCTATGTTCAATATATTGGATTAGTATAGTCTCCTTGGAGTAAGCTGTTTTGTTACTCCATTCATCTTTCTATCTATTAGCACACAATACGCAAGCAATAGGGACCATTATAGAATCAATTTCTTTCCCTGAACCCGCAATGGGTACCATAAGATTCCACTACTAACACAGATTTTCTTCCCTTAACCTTAAAATGAAAGGTGCTTTGCTTTCCGAACCTAACCTTTCTATTCCTTTCCGAACCTTCCGAACCTAACCTTTCTATTCCTTTCCGAACCCTAGCCTAGACAATAGTCGTTCTGAATTATGGCCCTTGCTTTAATAATATCAGCATCCTTTTTCCTGGTGAATAGTCGAGTTTGTTGTTCTTTCGCTGTTGCTCGTTTACTTGTTTAATATGCGCATCATATAGAATTTCTAGTTACCCCCCCTTCTGACTCTAAGCTCTAAACCAGATTACTCCTCTGACTTCCAAACTCACTCGTACCCCGCACCCCAAAACTAGAAAGAATCGAATTGAACTGACAACTAACTACATATAAGAACTTAACATTACAGCCTATAATCTTAGCTTATTAGTTTCGTTTTTTGTTCCCTTGCTGACTCAACATATAGAATTAAGGAACCTTAACAGCTGGTTTCTCCAAAGAACTGCTCACTACTCCAATGCTAACAAACCCCGCTCCGCTAAACTAGCTTTGTATAATAAAGGCTAAAGTGCGAAAGAGGAACGCCCGAAAACTTGAACTCATGAAACGTAAGCACAACGGCGCCGGCAAACTCACTAACGCCAGTGCTCAGTAAACTAAAAGAATTCCAGAAGTTCATGCACACCTACAAAAGAATTCCAGAAGTTCATGCACACCTCATATATACTCATATATAATAAGAACGGACATGCCTATCAATACTCATATATAATAAGAACGGACATGCCTATCAATATTCACGAACGAGCTTCTTACCTTTCATTGGGCTTCTAAACTCACTGTTTCTACTTGCCCCGTAGTCAATACTTCATTGAATCTCTCTCGCATATGATCTCCGTGGGTCACCTATAACTTCTCTGGCGCCCTAGCTTGTTTTCGTGTTGCCATTATGGAATGTTGCGCAGCTTCACCCTTTTCACTTGCAGGACAGAGGACCGTGTTTTATCTAAGATCGCTTTGCCCCACTGGCACTTTCGAAAAGAAAGCTCTGTTTACTTGTTGCACTCAGCTAGGCTGCTTCACCCAACACTCAAGTACTTTACTTATTGCCTAATTAGCATTCGAGAGATACCAGATACTTTACTTATTGCTTAATTAGCATTCGAGAGATACCAGATACTTTACTTATTGCCTAATGAACTCCCGTAAGCAAAACTAGCGTAAAAGCAGCAATAGGGTTCATTGAATCTACCCAGCATAATATATAAGGTGATTAAAAACACAGTGAATATAGTGCACAAGCGGAATTGATTCTATTCTATTCCATTATTGATTACCTATTTGATATTCTATTCTATCTATTATTTCTTACTGAAATCATTACTCAACTTATATTATTACTGAAATCATTACTCAACTAGAACAGGTCGAACTGAAGGATACTCGTATTCAGCCCCGAAACTATAACTAGCACTTGCATCTGACCCGACCCAAACTCCATGACTCTTTAAGCAAAAGCAAAGGGAAAGCCAATCAAAGAAGCTCTGTTAGCGAGCGGAACTCCTTGACCTGGACTTGCACTTGACGAAACCTACTCCACTCTCCCTTTAGCCACTGAGTCTTGACCTGGACTTGTACTGTCTTCAGAGGAATCCTTCGAGCCCTAGTATTTCATTTGGTAATATAGCTTGTGGTAATATGACCTATCATTCATTCTTGGTAATCTTACCTATCATTCTATTATACCTTATTGCTGCTGACTTGCTTGCGCCCAGCTTCTTTTATGGTCGACATGAACTTTGCCCTGACTTGAGATTTCATTAGCTAACATGGAGCTCACTTGATACTGAACCTTGAGACTGGAATTGAGCAGTTGACTTGTTTTGTTCAACACCACCGCTTACCACTTACTTTTATACAGCATATTTTCTCTCTTTTCGCCTTGGAGGCGGGACAATCCAATCTGTTCCATTTATAGCCCAACCCAGAGCAGAGGTTTATAAGATTCCCTAACTGCTTCTATACGATACAAGCATTCATGAAATAAGTGTGTGGCGTCCGTGATACTTTCTCTTAGGAGATTCTCTTCTTTATACTACTTTCCTAGCAACGAAACAATCAACTAACTGCGTACCCTTACCCGGTTCTAGTTGAAAAGCACCTTTCCTTCTCGCTTACTCCTTTGCCACTGCTTGTTCTCCACTTGCACTTTCCTTACCGCTTCTAGCTGACTTTTGCACTTATGCTTCTGTTGCTTTAAGAATATCGGCACCCCGAGTTGCTTTCATCATTGAGACCCCGAGTTGCTTTCATCATTGAGGGACGGGACTCGGTTGAACTATTTCTTGTTCCCTGAGCTGAACCCTGCTCCGCCTATAAGCTATTTAGCCAGCAAACAAAGTGAGCGGTCAACTCGCTTTCATTTGCACTTTCCCTCTCTCTCTTTATCTTGCGCATCGCCTTGGTGAATGGAAATTGGACTGAACAACTCCATTAGCGCCGTCTCAAGCCTCTCATCTTTATGGTTCTCTTGCATCGCATCCACATCTAAGTTGTTATTATGATTCCGCCCTTTACCTTGCATTCCAGTCCATTCGAGTTGATTGACTTTAAGGCTTCTAATCTTTAGACTACTCCAGCTCCATCTTCGGCTGGAACTCTACCACTAGCTTAAAGAAAAGAAGAGATATTTGCAACCACCCAGCCTTTGCTCGTTCTCGTACACTTGCTTATTCCCTTATCCGCCATTATGTTTTAGGGGGCTACGTATAGGTGTTATGACTCTCAAGATGGTGTTCAAGGCAATATCTAAAGAAGGGAACAAAACAAGCAAACGGGCAACTACCACCGTTGCCCTAACTTATTAAGCGCTAAGGTACTACTTACTGGGCGCAAGATCAAGGATGCGCTGGGCACAAACATGTACTTTATCCCATTGTCTCGGGTCGGGTGCTTGTGTGAAGCTATGAAAGTGGAGTGAGGTGAAGAAGAGGATTGGAAAGTGGAGTTTCGAACTGAAAGTGGAGAGTTCAGAGTTGCAGCAAAGGGAGTTAGTTGTATTTACATCAATATATACTAGGCTAGGTGCTCGAAATACATCATTGCATTCTTTAACTGAAAGTGGATGCAGTGTATTTGAATCGGTCACTTTGATCTTCCTCTGTTGAAACAGCTTTAACAGCATACTTTAGATCGAACGGATCTTGCTGATTCTACAGTCCTAAGCTAAGTCACTCGATTCTTTCCCGCTTGCAGATGACACAGATTCTTATCCCGTTTACTTTATTCCTCTATGACCGACACAATCATCTCTCTCAACCGACCCGACCTCAAGCCAATAACACCTATTAACTGAACAAGACTTTCTGTGGGCTGCTGACTGACTCTCATTTGTTTATTCTTTCGGAGACTACTTTCTAATTGGAATAACTCCTTGTGTTCTAGGTCTTGTCTAGTAGTGTAGTGACTTGGCGGAACAGGAATCCATTTTCTTCCAGAGGATTTCCCCACCCCAATGAATGCTAAATCTTTAGATCGTCGAGTAAATACTTTCTTTAGAACTCTTTACGTTGATGCCACTAAGTCTGGGCCTGCTTATGGTTATCTACCACTTGTGATTGCGCCAAAGACAAGATAAGATCTCTTTCTTCCCGTTAGCGTAGTGCAACTCATTCATTGAAATAGGACGGAACTGTCTAGGAATGTAATCGCTCACCTGTTAGAGTCTTTCGATCGACATAAAGTAGAATTGTTTGTCATATTACTAGGTTTCTATACAATGCCTTGCTGCAGACTTTCTCCACTTCGATCGCCCTCCCCTCCCTTGGTATCATTGAAGACGCTCCTTCGTGTCCGCCCTCTTTCAGAACCTCCCTTCAATCACTGGATGCCCACTATCAATGAGTTATTAAGAACCTTGTTATAGGAAGGGATGAACTAGTAACTAGTCTCTAACGGAACGGCTAAGCCCAGCAAATGAACCTTCTCCTAACTAATTCCAACTAGCTGCACTTTCCCAACTCGACATCTTTCAGGCTAAGACCTTACTTGCCTCGGGACATGCCCTATCTTGTTCTAACTAAGGCAAAAGTTCTTTTACGGCTCTGTCTCGTCCTTTATCTGACTTCTTTTAACATTCGTGTTTTCGTTCGTTATATAGCGATAATCGCCCATTCATCCTTTAGTTCTTTCTTGCTTGCATTCTCTCTTTCTTTTGACTTCCAAGCTTGGGCTTGTAATGTCTCATGCTATGATGCTTTGGTTCATCTCACTGCTTGACGCTCCCGCCCTTCCTTTCTAAACCTTCCTTCCTTCGATGTAAAAGTTAGATTATGCAATTCCACTATCCGTAAGGGCAAGTAAAACAGTAAACCCATGAATTTGGATTTCTCTATCTCTATTAATTGAAACTACTTGACTTGCTCATAACTCCGGTACCAGGGGCATGGGGCTTGCTCATAACTCTATACGTGAGAACTAGCTACCCTTAAGCTTTGAACTCGCTATCGCCGAACACAGCACTTGGTCTAACTACGTTGCTTGGTCTGTAGTAGGAGCTTGGCAGTTGACTTTCATTCTACGACTACTAACTAAAAGAATGGATCTATCCACTAGGAACTCTGCTAGTGCTGACAGGACTGCAATCACAAACTCCTCTTTTATTACTGACATGCCGACCAGCCCCATTCTCTTGTTTCAAACTAACGCTCCTGTCTCACATTCTTTTATTGATGGGATAGCTTTTATTCTTCCCATGTTCACTCCCAAGCTGACAACCTTTGTTTTCATTCCCATACTCCTGCTTTGCATTCTGAAATTCCTTATTACGTTAGCTTAGTTTAATACAATAATGAATTAGCATATATTGGAATGGGTTTGCTAGTCGTTTGATTATCGTAATTCCAATAGCATTTGCTTCTAGTTTATTGGTCGAAAACAGCAAGTTATTTCTCTATTAGATTAATACAAGCAGTAGGGTAGCTTCGTTCCATATGCTGATTGATGGGGTTGGTTTAGTGAAATCAATAGGGTTATGGTTACGTACCATACACGTGGTTGTTGTTTGCTTGGGCACTGTTGACGTCTCTCCCGTTAGGGCACCTCCTTTCAAAGAAGGAATCGAATTGGCATCTTATAAACTATATTATAAGAGAATAGAATGGAATTGGCATCTTATAAACTATATTATAAGAGAATAGAATGGAATTGGCACTTAGGAAGCTATCTCCTGTTCTTTTATTGTATTGATACGGAGCTATCAGACTACTAATAGTTGGTGTATAGGATCTAGTGCATCTAGCTATTCACTAAAAGAATGGAAATAGTAATAGAGAATATGGGTACGATCCCAAGCTACTAAGTAGTATCAAATTAGCTAGGGATTTTCACTAGTAATACACAGAATAATAAGGGGAATAAAGAATACAGGTATGATGTAGCGCCTAAGAAGTATTTGTAGTATAAGTAAGGTACGATCTATTGCATCTACTATAATAGGAAAAGAGTAGTCCAAGCCTCACTTTTGTATTTCACTCTTCTAGTGGCCCCTTCCAATATGAAATAGAACTCTTTCACTGGCAGCCTAAGAGCCTGTGCTACTACGCCAATAGACTTGACTAAGAGCCAAGCAACGAGCCAAGGAACTACTCTACTACAAATAGGGTAGCTGGCAACCATCCCTCGAACAAACCAGTTAGTAGATCCCTTTACTTGTCAACTTCAGACTAAACAAGGGATTCCACCAGAACAGTATTGGCAAACAACCAATAAGGGCCTCTCTACTTCTATAAAAGAAAGGAATGCGCTAGCTGATCACAGGACAAAGAAAGCAGGTAGGGAGTCAGAGTAATCAATAAGAATTAGTTGACTTATCGAAATGAATTAAGGGCACAGGACTCGTTTAGTATCCGCCTGTCTCTTGCTCTAGTACAGTTGCTTGCCCGGCTTGTCTAACTGACTTGAAACTAGTTGCATTCTTGGACCACTGGTTCAGGGACGTTGAAGAACAGAACCCTTATTTTAGCGGAATCTTTGGAGCACATAGGTCTTACCGACGACCACTACTGAACCACGAGCGGCAAGCAAGCAAACCAAACCACCAGTTCCGAAGCTCAGAACTAATACTGACTTCCTTGAGAAAGGGCTTTTTTGCATTCCATTATAAGGGTAATAGATCTGTGCTAACCGAGAGCAGAACTCCAAACCAAATAATAACAACCTTCGAAAAAACGATAGCCCACCACATATAGGGTCGAGACTCACCACTGAGTATGGTCTCCAAAGTGTCTTAAGCGACCTCGCGCTTCCAAGACCACCGCAAGCAAAGAACATGTGCCTCTGACAGCTCTTATCTTTCTGGATCATAAGAAAACTTCGAGCTGAATACTTTTCCACTCATGTACAATTCAATCGCTATCGACTATTTGACTTAAGATTAAGAAACAGCGTCTACGTCTTCTGGTGTAGCTCGGCCACCAACCTGTGAGGGAAGGCTGGCTCCTCTCATATAGAATATTCTCTTCTGGGCTGGGTGCGGTTCAACCCTTTGTATTTCATAAGCAGGGGAGTACCCACTAGTTCCCCATTCTATTCAAAACCTATGTGATTAAGACCCTGGAATGTAGATTAGCAAAAAAAGAAAGCAAGGAAGAATTCATTATATGAATCGAAAACCTCTCGTACTCGTTATCAACCTCCAATTTCAGATACGTTAGTAAACAAACCACTGGCCAAGCGTATACTTGTAGCGGGGAATTAATACCTTAACTACTGAATCTGCATTAGTTGACAGAAGAATCAAGGGAAGTGTAGTGACTTGGCTGACGAAACCCGTGAAACAACACTGCCGCTACACTTACGTAGTTACTTGGCAGGGCAAGTCTGTTTGTCATTAGCTCTATTCTTTTGCATTAGCTCTATTCTTTTGATTGGTGTTTACTCTTCATAGTAGTAGCCCAATTCCTTATTCCAGCTTAAAAGATTACTCGCGTAGGGCAGAGTTTTAGGAGTTGCTGGACTCTTTCTTTAACTAACAGGTCAGGATGCCAGAAACGCTACATAGAATGGAAGACCGGAAAGGAAGCTTAAGTGCCCCAACGGGGAAGATCTGTTTGCCAGTAGATCGATTCTTATGAGTATGGGTTTGATTCCAATAGCGGAGAGGAGGGGTCAGTTTCTAGTTCCTTTCTTTTAGGGTAGTTACTCATTTTTAGACTACTTAGTTGATTTCCCACTTTGGAAGTTGAGTCTAGATTCCTTTATTAGTATCCGGAGAAGTATGTATTAGTATCCTGATCGACCTAGTGCTCCATCCATCAACTCCGACTTTATAATGCAATTCGGAGAAAGCCCACGAGCAAGTCCCTTATCTGTTAGCTTATATCAAGAAAGCTGTTTCCCACGAACAACGTATAGACCTTCTCATCTCATATATAACATAGAGCCAGATTCTGGATAAATGTTATATAAATAAGTCCTCTATTAGCAAGTCCTCTATTAGCGCTCATTTGGTATTGGGTTTTCTTCGATTCCGTTTTGCAAATGGTAACACTAGGAAAAAGATTCACTCCATAACCCTGGATTGTCTTCATTGACAACCTGTTGATCATTATAACTTCGATTAGGGCTTACTTAATATACAATGGCTTTCTTTTCTTCTATATACAATGGCTTTCTTTTCTTCTGTTTTTCTTTTTCGAGTTAGTGTTTCAAAAGAGTTTCGTTTTCTCTTACTTCTGTTACATTTGTCCCGAAAACCGCCTATTCCATCTCTATCCCTGCCAGCTATAATGAAAAGCAGAAAACCATATAATTACTTTCATGGCATTTAATGGCATCGGTCTTATCCGTGCGTCTATGAATCCAAACCTCCCAAACACCGTTCTTTCGTGGATTGACTATTGGATTCTTCCCCCCCTTCCTAAAGTGCCAAAGCAGATTTCATAGCAGCTCCTTCTCGGCATCAAGTCAAGACAAGACCGACCCTGGAAAAGAAAGGTTTGCATCCACCTCAGGCATTCAACCACAGGAAACAGCCATGCGATTACCTTATTACTGGCTTATCTGCGAGGGACCAAGCCTATAGATCATACCTATTACACTGTATGAACTCAAGCAGCTTTACCATTTGACTTCCATCCTGACATATCTTATCTGATTGCCCAGCTTTACCATTTTCCATTTCAAACACGCTTGGCTTGCTCGGAGAGGAAAGAAAGCGGAAGGAAGCTAAAGCTCGAATGACAAGAGAGGAAAGCGGAAGGAAGCTAAAGCTCGAATGATAAGAGAGGAAAGCGGAAGGAAGCTAAAGCTCGAATGACAAGAGAGGAAAACGAGGAAAACAACACCAACTTGCTAACTCGCGTACTTGCTAACAAAGATACTTGCCCTTTTTGAGCCTATCCAATACCCAAGATTCCAAAAGGGCAGGCAGAGGGAAAGGAAATGGCGAGGAGCTGAAATGGGACAAAGACTTCCTGAGGCCTTAGCTTACCAATCCAAAAGAAAGACAGAAGGCGAAATTCTCTTACTACTGGCATGGAATTCGGTTTCTCACAGGAAGCAGGAAAGAGGACCCGGTGGAATCTGCTCTTGGTGCCATTTCACTTCTTGTATCTCCCGCTTGCTTTCATTCAAAGTCACTGGCCAGGAGAGAAAGCTCAAGCATATGCCTATACTTATCCCTGTAATTGTATTAAAGAGAACGACATGCCTATATTTTCCTTCAAGCTTTACTTAAGAGAACGACATGCCTATATTTTCCTTCAAGCTTTACTTGGGAAAGAATCCTATTTTCGAACTTCCTTGCTCTAGCCCGCCGCTCTATGATATTCTAGCTATAGACCCAATCGGAGAATCTCTTATCCTTTGCCTAGCCCTTGTTCGTGTTGCCCGCTCTAACCCTATCTCGTTAGCCTTCTTCTTACTTACTCTCTGACTCGTCGCCTCTTCGTTGCAAGCGGATGTGCGATATACAGCGGATCAGCAAAAACCTATATGCTAAGCAGCTTCTTATGGGACTGCGGATATACTCCTGGCTTTAGCTTACAGAGCAGTGGCTTGTCAGAAAATCCCAGCACTCTCACTAATTCCGCAGCTTGCCATTTTCAGAGTGCTTCCTGCAAGCTATCATTTGCTTTTGCACGAGAATCCGCTATCCCTGAGGAACTGCTTTATAACAAGTCGAAAACTAGAAAACGAGTATCAAACTAAAACACCTAAACGGCTTATGGTTGGTCTTACACTGACTTTCTCACCACCACTAGATGCCCTTATTATTTGGATTAAGGCTAGTGAGAAGACTGAGATGAAACATAAATATAGCCTGCTAGAATAAAGACGGAAGGCTGTAGAAGTAACGGATGTTTATGGGAGCATTGACGCAAAGGAGTTTAGCTTAGTTCCCGATCTCGTGTTACCCCCGAAGTATAAAGTCCCCGAGTTTCAAAAGTCTAATTGGGCTGGATGCCCCTCAACTCACTTAGCGCTGTACTGTCGCAAAATGACGGGGTATACTTATGATGAAAAACCACTAATCCACTGCTTCCAGGACAGCTTATCGGGATCAGCATGGAAATGGTATGTTAAGTTAGATCGTTCGCTCATCTACTACTGGGCAAGATTTGGCTCGTTCCTTTATGGTACAATACAAGCATGTGGTCGACATGGCTCCAGCATGTCTTGGATTGAGCTTTCACTCCAGAACATAGAGAAGAAGTCGACCGAAGAATTCTAAGAGTATGCCCAACGATGGCGAGATCTAGCTGCTCAAGTTCCGCCGCCTTTGACGGAAAAGGAGATAACAGTAATGTTTGTGAATACCCTTCACCGGTAAAGCTCTTGGGAAGTGCTACCAAAAGCTTAGAGTATATGGTAATATCGGGAGAAATTCTAGAGACAGCTATCCAAAGTGGAAGAATGGAAGAATTCTAGAGACAGCTATCCAAAGTGGAAGAATGGAAGTATAAACCACAAGCACCAAACGTGTCGGACCTCCTAAAAGAAAAGAAGGGGAAGCCCGCAATATCAGTCTGCAACTAATCAATTCCGTTCCTCGAACATACGCAGAAACTCATAACCTCTATCGGCCATCTCAGTCAGGTTCGTCACCAAGCAATCCACGACCACCAAAGCCATAGCTGCTAAGGCGAAAATGAAACCCCATCCCGATGTCATACACAGAACTCTACCCTCCCGTTGCTGAAAAACCATTTTGTAGCCCCTGTCTATGTAGAGCCGTTTCACCCTCCATACCCAGCAGCATGGTATGATGAGAATGCCCGATGCAGCTATCATTACAATGTTGTTGGACACAGCCTCGATAACTCCACGGCGCTAAAATCGAAAGTAAAGAATCCATCTTCTTAATGCTGAAAGTAGAAAATCCATCTTTCTTATTAATGCGGGGCTTCTCTCCTTTGGGGATGAACAAAAACCGAGCGAGCGTGAATGCAAATCCTTTAACGAATCACTGCGGAGGATCTTTTCATGCTGTTGAGGGTAAATGAGAAGGTAAAGATCAAGACAAAGGTAGAGGAAGCTCCATTCGAAAAAGGTATATTACTTGTATAATAAAGTAAGGAATACTGGTCTGGTCTCTACCTAGTTCCAAAAGACAGAGGATGTAATAACGCCACAATGAAGAAAGGATAGTTTCCGTTGAGTCGACAACTTAAGATGCTATTTCCAGAGTGTCATCCGTGTCCTCTACCTCGGGGGTCTATTGCTAAGGAATCAGTCAGTATATTAATGGGGCTTTCCTTGTTAAGTAAGTATATTAATGGGGCTTTCCTTGTAGGTTTCGTAAGGTTGAAAGTCATTTGTATTGTCGAGAGGAAGATGACTCCTATCGCCATGAATAAAGGACTTGGGCCCAAGAAACAAGTCGTCCAGTGCTAAGGCGAGAGTTGTGGAATGATTTGTTGCTTTTTATGCGAGTTATCAGATATCTTCATAGCAAGAAAGATCCGTATTTCTTTACTCTGCGCTCGCCTCTAAAGATTCAATGGAATTCATAAGTTCAAGTAAAGGGGTATTATATAGAACAAGTCATTCTTGGGGAAGAGGTGGAAGTTGCCATTAAGTCTGAAGTAACGGTGAAGTAGGCTTTAGCTCCTCAGCTATGAAGTCATTGTCCCGACTCCTTGTCGTTGCGTAGAGAGGTTATTGGCTGTTGCAGTAAGATCAGAAGACTAGTTAAGAATTTCGTAAATAAGATGGATCTTCAGCAAACAGTTCTGCAAGTCGAGTTCTTGTCGGGGAATCAGAAAGGGAAAGGGAAGCTATGTATTGACTTTGTTTCTATACAACCTTCTAGATATCTTCATCCTCATCTTATCTTTCTCACGGTGGAATAATCTGCGCAAAGGGGAGTTCTAGTATTGTCTGCAGCAGAATTGCCAGTAACAGTTCTGGATCATATGCTATTACTGGCTTTGAAGCGAGGTGTCAATCAGTTGCATCCGTTTGTCTTAGAGAATCGTGTATCTAGAACGAAGAGGTTAAGCGGTAAGTGAACGAGTGCCAAAGTCAGCCGAAAACAGGTGCATTAATTAAGGGCACAGGACTAGCTCAAGAGAAGATAAAGGATCCGGAGTAGAGCAACTGAGTAGGGGAGAAATAGGTAGTAGGGGAACCTATGCTTTAAGTAAGAAAACGGGGATTCTAACCAGAGTTACTGCCCCCAGATTGAATCTTTCCTGTCGATAGGTGAGCCTGTCTCCACAGCACGTTAGCCTGTCTCCACAGCACAGCTCTTTTTAGGTAGGATGGATTCTTCTCGATGTCACATACTAAGAGAACTCGAGTCTTCCTCAGTCGATCGAACAGAACAGCACTCCGGCCTTGATCTCACTTCAGGCATAAAGAAAGACCGACCCTTTCTCTACAATATACTCGGGTGTTTTTGATATCATGAATTGAGCTAGCTGGAATTCTCTGTCCTTAACGACTTTCATTCTCTGTCCTTAACGACTTTATTTGATTACTCGCTAGTTCGTTTAGTATGTTTGCTAATCTAGCCCCGGATTTATTCTCCTACTTAGCCGAGTTCTGTGTATTTCACTCACTTATTGGTCTGTGTATACTAATGATTGATTGTATTGCTTGTTTCAAACCAAACCTAGCCCAGCTGTACCTTAGCCTGCACCCTCGTCCAAGGTCTCTGTTCTAATGAAACTGTAGCCATCGCTGCCAGCAGCTGACGCTGACCTTGCTTATGGCCCTATTAGCCTGTCTTGACTTTTGATCGAATCCTTTCTTACTGGCCTTCCCAGCTTACCTATTACTTTCAAGTTTCATTATTACTTGCCCTATCCCTTTTCTTATACCTTATACTTATTATTATACCTATACCTATAGGCGCTAGATCACATACCCTTTCTTACTAGTTTTGTTCTCGGCTCCACTGCCCTTGATCCCTAGGTTCTATTTTCATTCTGGAACTTTGATTGGCCCAATTGTTATATGCCTTTGTTTCGTTTGTTAGCATCGTAATAGTAGTTCACTCCGGCACTGATCTAAATCTGACATTCCAGGTATAGTATAAGAGCAATACAGCCCTACATTTACCATAGTGATTAAGAAGAAGTTGCAGAACGAACTACTACCCGCACTAATTAGAATCAAAGAAATAAGTAGGAATCTAAACCTGGCAACAAGATAAGAAAAAAGCCTGACTTATGAAATAATTGACCTCGACAAGCAAATACTAGGCCCTATGCTCTTATCAGATACTAGGCCCTTGCTCTTCCTCACAGTTTACCACGATAGACCAATAAATCTACATAGCTTTATTGAAAGGTGGAGCTTCGCGGTCAGCCAAGGCCTTAGGAGCGCTGCAGGTGATTCTCTCCGCTTCTGTTAGTTCTTTCCCTTCCCTCCTCGGTGCCTCTTCCTGGCTACTCAACTCCAAGTCGGGATGGTTGCAACAGCTTGTACTGGCTAAACATCTCCTATCTTTCTATAGTCTATCCCACTCTGACACTACTATATCAGAGGAAAAGTATTGCCCGTCCTGTCCTCACTGAGTTGATCTGGTGCCCACACTGTTGTTAGTCCTCTTTGCTTTATTGGCTAAAGCACATATCCTGTCCCTTGACCGATTCGAAATGCACAAAAGCATTGCAGAAAGAGATGATCGAGTATCTTAAGCCATCCTAGGCGGTTCTCCCGTAGCGTCTCTGCCGGATACTTTCTAAGGTGTTGGTTTTTCTTCCTATCCGAGGTTATCATCTTCTACAACTAGGGTTTTCTCTTTGGGACAGATTGGATCTCGTCAACTCCTTAGCTTTACCCTCGGGGAACTCCCTTTTCGCCTTCGACATATGAGAGAGATTTCTACCAAATACAAAACTCTGGAGTATACCATAGAACTCCATACTCTCGTTTTACATCGACAATTTGAACCTCACAGAACTTTGACAAAGTGCAGATTTCTTTCATTCATTTAGTTAGTTATGTGCTTCCCCATCAGGGAAGGAACGCACCCTCTTGCATTATCTTCCGATTCCCTTATATAGGTTTGGGAAGGATACATTGTTGCTTCCCTTATATAGGTTTGGGAAGGATCCATCAGTTACTTCATGGCGAAAAAAGTGAACCTTGGGAGGAACGAAAGCCAGACATATCAAATGGAGGTGCCCAGATTAGATATGAGCGAGGATGGGAGAATCCAGTTAAGGAAACAAAGAGGGAGGCCTTTTCGCTAAGGTCATCTTAAGGATTACAGGGCCTAGCTTACTTGCGTGCTAGCGTTACTGCTTATGTGCTTGCCCTCCCCTCCGTCTTTAACCAACTCCCATTTCATCTAGGCTAGTGCTTTAGTCCTTCTCCCATTTCATCTAGGCTAGTGCTTTATTCCTTCTTTTCCCACCACAGCAACAGGAAACTCTCAAATAAATGGTCAAAACCCAAATACCCCGATCTCGCTCTTGACTTTCGAATAGGAGATATTTCCTCCCAGGATTTCCAAGAGGAAAAATGCATGGAAAGGAAAGCGAAGACTACCTGAAAATAACCCATCGTAACGGAGACTCCTACTTCGAAGGCTCCCACGTTATAGACTGGAAAAGAAATAGACTATTCACAACTAGGGCCCCGGCCCGGGGACTGAGACAATGGCTTACAGGGCTTCTGACTTCTGGAACCTATTCGTCCTACACAAGGGTAAGATTCCAGATGTTAGTAGAAGCACACCAGCTTGATAGGCAGATGAAGAAAAGAATAGTTCGAAATATGCTGATAGTACCTAGTTAGGCTTTTTCCAATCCTCTGCTAAAGAAAGAGCCACTTCACTTATGCTAGCTTTAAAGAAGTATTTCTATTTTATAGGTATGGATTCAGACTTCATCTTATAGGTACTTCTGGGCCTACTTGCCCTCAGTGGATACTCTCATCTCAATACAGAATATACTTCATAGTCTCAGACTGTGCTAAAGTGCACTTTCTCCTCAGGCAATTGTGAAGAACCAAATCCTTATAGTTCTATTGATAGCTTCCTTGCTTTGCCTTGTAGGGAACTCTTAGGATAATCTCTTATATCAATCAAGCAAGCTTCTGTCTTCTTGTGTGAGCTTTGCCTTGTAGGGAACTCTTAGGATAATCTCTTATATCAATCAAGCAAGCTTCTGTCTTCTTGTGTGAGACAAGAAATACCTCGATACTTACAAAGATGGGTCCGTAACCTTACTTTTGTCTTTTTCTTTTTTAGCGAGATAGAGTCAAACAAAGTCAAGCCAAATACTCTTAGAAAGCCTAGCTCTTTGATTTTATTACCGCTCCCCTTGGGATTCCATCCATCCTTTCTTATGATCTTTCTATACCACCAGATCAGGGCTTTCATAAGGTTCCACTTTTCCTATTGCCCACTACTATCTTTGACCACTACTCACTGATTCACTGGGAATCTTTTTGCTTCTGTCTAGTTAGCTCTCTAGGCAGTTACTGATGCAATTCTTTCGTAGGGCGGGCGAGACGTAGAGTCTCTATAATCTAGGTCTCAGTATACGGCTGGTAAAGCTTGATAGGTCTCAGTATACGGCTGGTAAAGCGTGAATTCAAATACCCTCTGATAATGCTCTCCCACTTGCAGGAAGTAGAACTTTCACAGTTGGAGGGGCTCCCTTTACTTCGCTTGCTGCCCTATTGATCCCAAAAGGTAAATCAACCTCAAAGCAAGCCCTATTCCGATATATCCACCGGGGGACATGGTTTGTGATCTTACGTGAGAGAAGAGGTTGGATGGTATAGAGTCGGTGATGCTTCAAAATGCATGCTTCAGCCATCACCAAGGCCTTATCTTGCAGAGGGGGAGCTTTGTCCTTTAGTCCAAGTCGAAAGCGCTAGCCTTATTAGTGGATGGTTCTTACCGACCCAAAAAGCCTGATTCACTCCTAACCGACGAATAAGGAACGATCTTTGATCACAAACGGTACTAGAAATAGAAAGAAAGCGAGATTGCACGATAGTCAAAGTAAAGCAAGGCCAAGCAACTAGGCAAGTAGACAAGTCGTTGCGCAGGGATGCTCTTACCGTAGTGCCCCCTTCTTCCAGCTTTGTCGGCTTTCTTTCGTATCGGCCTCGAAGCCAACTCACAAGCTTTCGTATCGGCCTCGAAGCCAACTCACAAGCTACAGCTAATCTCCTAATTTCCACTTCGGTATTTCGCCAAGTGCGATTATATGAAGAAGTAGAGTCAGGAACTACCTTTCATTCTATAGGGCCGTTCTTCTCCTCCAACCAGAAAGGGGGTTACATTCAATCCAGTGCCATCACACCCACAGTTCATTTTCTTTCCTAGGATAAACCCAATCTTTCTTTTCTCGATGCCCTTTTTCGATTGGTTATGGTTAGAAAGAATGGAGGAAAACTATCCCATACTTATAAGTCTAACATGCTTGCATCACAAAGTCAGTCTAACATGCTTGCATCACAAAGGGAGAATTCCACTAAGACATACAAGAGGTACAAAGAAAAGAGAACAAGCTAAATAGTCCAACATCATTTTCCAAAGTTCTATTCAAAAACTAAGGGTGGAAGAAGAGTGCAAATGTTTACTTCAACAAGCCATATATAGAAAACAAGCCATATATAGACTTTCTTATTATTTCCCATGTTGCACCTTGCCGGCCACTTCGTTCACTTGGCTTTCTCCAAAGGCATAAGAAAGCATATAAGATAGGCAGAACCCATTCACCAGAGGCTTCTAGAATGTCTTATTTGGTAAAGCCAATCAACGGAGATAAGGTAAGGTACTCTTAACTCTCGACAAAGAAGAAAACGAAAAAGCAAGAAGTACCCTCAGAATTTGGAATTGACCTCTCCTCCATCCTGCCACCCTAGTGCTCTGTGCTCTGAACTAGGAATTGAAGAATGGAACTGTAACCAAAAAAGCAAGAAGTCACCTAGAAATGAAGACTGCAACATAAGGTAAGAGATAGCGCATTGGACGAAAAGGTAGAGCAAAAGCAGAGGAATCAGAATGTAAAGTAGTCTACTGCAACATAAGGTAAGAGATAGCGCATTAGATAAGAAGGAACAGAACGGAATCCGTCCCCCACTAGGTATGTTCTTGTTACCCGACTAGAGGTATATTATAGAAGCGGTAGCGAGCGCCAAGTAACGCAAAGACAACTATCATAATCAACTTATACCACATATATACGATTTATGAGTGGTTATTACAACACCTGTGCCCTTCCGTCAAGGCGACAAGCTACTACTAGACGAGTCACTACAACCTTCGTTTTTTCTCTACCACTTGCTTTGACTTCGACTGAAGATAAGTATTCTGATCCAGCAGATGCTGATTCCACTGGCTTAAACTCATTCTGAAAGAGGAGCTTATGTCACTATACTAGCATGGCTTCACACAAGCATCCGAACCTACATCCACGTCTTGTTGGGACTGGCAATACTTAAGCCTCAGTAAATTCCAAAATAATCATATATCTAAGCTTAAGGAATAATCATCTGTTTGTCTACGAGTTCCATAAGCCGAATCTTCTCTTTATTTTGATTAAATGAAATGAATAAATACCCACACCCCGCATTGCAAGGATGGTGAGTTTGTCCGGAAGGGCTGCACAGTGTCTTTCTTTACTTGGTTCTATATCAAGTGCTTCAAGAAAGGAGAGTTTCATCCGTTTCTATGCCCCATGTGCTCAATAGATTCAAATAAGAGGTAGAGCTCCATAAGCTAAGAGGTGGAGTTCCATAAGCTCCTATTGTGGAATTAGTTAGGGTAAGGCCTAGACTCTGTTTCCATAGAATAGGTAGTTTAAGGAAAAGAAGCAATAGTTAGATCAGGTGAAGGTACGCGCAGGAAGTAAAGGAAATGGAAGTGATAGTGAAATCCTAGTCGACTCGAATGGACTGTCATGCAGGGTTAAGGTAATAATCTAGTACCTTCTTTTCCGCTAATTCCGTTTCTGTTCTCAAGTATGGTTCGGATGTGTGTTTGTGTTGTTGGTGAAGAAAAAGGAGTGCGTATACGAGTGAAGTCAAGGTAGAAAGCATAAGGGGCTTAAGGGTGTAGATCCCCGTTAATAAGAATGTGTTCTTCTATGCGATGCTCGAGAGTCAAGAGATGGCAAATTCCACAAGGCGCTCAATGGATTCCGCTAATACTCCAGTGCCGTTTCCGCGCTTTCCTTTCCGTATAGTTCCTTCGAGTGAAGTCGACAAGTTGTTGCAAGCTATGTGGGAAGTTCAGTTGAGTTCGGAACGGAAAGTATTGTTTGGTGCGACGAGCTTGTGAGAAAGCTTAAGTTAAGTAGGCTGTAGCTCCGCGTTCCTGTTCTAGTTCCAGAAGCAACAGAAGGAGAAAGATCTGCTGAAGAAGGATAAGAAGCCTGAAAAGCAACAGTTTCAAGTAAGTCAACAACTGGCTTGGCTCACTAACGCGTCATAGTGACTTGTTCCATTATGCTTCTTTCTCTCCACTCTAGTAAAGTATAGAACGGAGTAAAGTTTGTAGAACAGAATTGCCAGATTGACAGCTCTTTCCCTTTGTGTTAGTGCTTCCTTCAGTAATTGGCTTTCCCTTTGTGTTAGTGCTTCCTTCAGTAATTGGCTTTTCCTTTGTTCGTCTGTCTACATTTCCGTTTGATTTCGTGTTCTGGTCTGGCCCCTTAGACCTCTGAGATTGTACCTTGAGAGTAGTTGCTCATTTGCTCTTGCTCATTTGCACTATTGCTTGTAGGAGTTCCTGTGTTCCTAATCCTGCTCTCATATAATAAAGTCATCTTACCTGCTTGTTAAAACCTATTCCCCAGGACAACCAACCCTCTTCTCGACCTTAATCACTCTGTTAGCGCGCTTATTATTCTAAGCTTGTAAAGTACTAGATTATTGCTTGCCTTGCATCTTGGTCTGCTGACTCACTACGGACTCCTCGCTTGATTGAAGCTTTTATCACTCTGTTATGCCTAACGAAACTCTAAGACGGATAGTACTATCGAAGCGCCCTACCCAATAGAATGAAATGGAAAATCATCTCTTTCGCATAAATAAGTAAACTCACTGTATTGCTTTCCCTAACCATTGAATATCGGCAAAACTCACTCACTACAGCGCAACCCACAGTTTGATGCTTGTTGGCTTATGGAAGATGGTGCACAACTGATAGAAGATAGGAACGAACCTAATCTCAACCTTAGAATCACAGAGCAGAGGACCGTAAGCGATTTAAAGGACCTGTTTTCTAATCAAACACCGTAATGCGACACTCAAAAGCTCTATTACTGCTCTGGTCTGGCTATAAAGAATATGCACGCACATACACTAATAGAGTAGAGGAACGTAACCTAACGACTGACTAAACCATTACTACTGAGGCAGGGGCATCCGAACCTTTAACTAGACTTGATAAGGACAAAGGCAGAGGAGAGGGTGAAGAAAGACAAGGAGGGTTCAGAAAGAAAGAGGCCCGCCGCACAGATGGAATTGAACTACTGATTCTCTCGTCGACTTTCGGTGAATAAAGACAGAGGTTCAGGATGAAGCGAAAGAAGGGAGATGTAGTAACAAGTACCCATTTCTTTGAGTATAGCGAGAGTTTAGGGCGAACTCACGTAAACACAACACTTCTGATTCGTTGCTTGTTCCATTGCGCCTCTGTTGCTTTTGCCTTTGACCTTGCGCTTGTGGCTTCTGGAATTTCATATATTCATCTAAATGCACACATGCTATAAATCCAGTAATTTGACATAACTCCTATCTATGAGAAAGACTCACACTAACACACAACCTCTGGCGCCCTTGCCAATACTCAATTGAATATCTAGCTACCACTAAATTGATTATGGTAGAAAAATGGATTATGGTAGAGCAACACTGCCCGGACTCTGAAGTATTAAGGAAGAAGTCACTTCACTGCGAAACAACAAATAGCGTTAGGGCCATCGCTATTGTAATTGAATCTGATACAAGCACCCCGCCTTGAACGAAATGATTATTCCGCTTCTTCTGTGAGTTTACAGTGATGTTACTGTATTCTATTGAGTTGTGTGCACTAGTATTTCAGATATTTATAGAACTAGCAAAGGGGGTGAGGAAGCATCTCATATATGGAACTCCTCATTTGATCTAGAAGGTTCCACTCTTCATTTGGATCGATAAGGTTTTTCACCCAAATTACGATTAATCCACTTATAGTTATGTGTATTGCTATTAATATACCTGAAAGTTGTTTGTATTGTATATATGAGTTGTAGGGTTGCTATTCTATACCTTTGTATAGTATATGTCCAAGTCGTAACCGCTGTAGCTCCTTGTGTTTTCGTTCGGTTCTTGTGCGAAAGAACTCCTAACTACGTACTTAGTGTTGTGCCGTTGCGGAAGAACAAGCAACATTGATTGAGCTCCGTTAGCGAGCTACTTAAACGTTAGTGAGTTGTGCGTAAGTGACCCTTTTCTCTATACTTAATACTTTCATTTGTGCACCGCTAGCCCTATATGAACTTATAAGGTCTATGAGCTTGCGTGTTGGAACGGGTTAGAACCTTACCATACCTATGAGAGCTTGCGTGTTGGAACGGGTTGGAACCTTACCGTAGTATTCTAGGTTTGACCCTTACCTTGGACCCTTACCATAGTATTCCTGGGGTAAAGGATATGAAGCATCAGAAGTGCCAGTGATAGGGTGATCCTAGTCTTAGAGCGGGTCTTCAAGGGTAGTTCGGTGCTATAGGTGCTATAGTTTCATCCAATGGTCAAGGTCGAGTTCATTGCTACCTATGCTATGGATACAGGCAATATAGTAGACTTGTCTGGTGGTTACTTGGCTGATAGCAAATCCGCCTGCCTTAGTTTTTCACCTAATTCTTATATGCGTGATAGGACCTGACTTTGGAGTTTCATTACGAGTTTCCCTTCCGATGTACCTTCCCTTCCGATGTACCTTCCCTTCTTCGCCTCGGCAGCAACTCTTTCATTTTGGCAATGGAACAGCTCTACTATTTCTCAAGAACTGTATGACTATTATCTTTCCACTTGATAGCTCTTGTACCGGTGTGAAGTCAACATCATGCTTATTATTTTCCTAGAAACATAATTCTTATGATGCCAGGTGCCCCTGCCTTCGTCCAAAGAGAGTAAAGCTGTGCCCAATGACTTTATGCCTGTGGTCGATTAACTTAACAACAACTATTGGGATGAAACTATTAAGTAGGAACCCAAACAAGGACATCAATAATTTCACTAAGTAGTAGAGGAGAGTCTAAGTCTAAATCAAGGATGAAATAGACAATGTGGAATTCCAATCAATAGTCAAAGAATGACCTGCCCGCTAGGGGATCCGAAGTCAGCTCATTATAGGCGTAGTATCATGGGGTGTTGGGTGGGCAGCCAGCGCTCTCTCTCAAGTAGTCAAATTCTACTTAGCATTGAAAGAATGTGTCTCTGGATGGACTAATCAAACTCGCGAGTCGGGATACCTGACATAGCTCTAACGCATTGAGACAAGGGGAAAGACTATCGCTACTACCATGAAGAATTGCACTAGTGCTTCCAAGGCTCCACCGGAGAATCAAACGACTAAAGGACTATGACAATAAGAATGAAACGACAAAGGACATTAACTATAAGAAAGAATCAACCACTACCCTGAAAGCCCATTCGAATTCCGCCTGCCATTCCTGTCTCCTGGTCTTACACTCCTTTATCTCATCCTTGCTTCTGAGTTGTAGTCTTTTACTACTTATAGCTTAGTCGCATTCCTTATTTCACTATCAAAAGGCTTAAACTCCCCCGTCTTAAAGACTTGTTTGTTACCCACTCTGACCTTCAAGTCTGTAGTTCCAATTAGGGTCTGACTTTCCTCTGGCTTTTGAGTTGCCCTTTGTGTTTGTTCGGGTGGGCAGTAAACCACTTTCCTCTTCTTAGTATCGGTTTCAAACTCCAACTTGTTAGCAGCGTTCCCACAGCTTGCTTTCAAACTGACATTACTCGCTTTCGAACTTACACCACTAGGAGCAAGAATCAAACACTACCTAATAGCCTCTAACTCGATATGCAGAATCTTAATAAGGAAGCAAAGACGGGAACTCTGGCAAAATAAGGAAGCCAATTACAAATTCTTGGACGGAAGCCACTACTGTTTGGATTGAACCCACTGCTTCTAGGACTGTCGCTCATACCTTTCATGCAGAGTCAAATAAAAGAATAGGGAATTCCACTGTTACTAACAAGGCTGTAGCTCGAAACAAGTAATTCAATAGGGAAATACAAGCACTAATGGAAAGAACGGTATTACTACTACCAAGAATCGAATTAGGGCATACAAGGCCGAAACACTCTCAAATAAGACACTTGGGCTGGGGACAGGGATTTCACTATTATTAACTAAAGGAATAGAGCTACCTTTAGTCTAGCACTACAGGACATTCACCTTTCTCCTTCCCCTCCCTGTTGATTCTCATACCACTTTGTTCAGTTCTTAGACCGGGGTCAAACTTTCACTCCTTTCTTGAATTATGACTTTGGTTAGTCACTAGCCAAGTGCTCTTACTTGACGACTTCTGAGTCAATTTCTTTATTCTTATATCAATGTCACATACTAATATAAGTGGAATTCTCCATGCCTCCGGTCGGGCGTTCTTCTACAACTTAGTGGAATGTAACTAACAAGTCAAAAAAAGCGAAACTACAACTCCGAACGATAAAACAAACAAGCAATACAGCAAGGCGGGAGTATAAGAGTGAAGCTAAGCAGTAAGGCTCGGAAAGCTAACAATATGATAAGACTAAAACAAGAGCATAAGAATTGCAAGCAAGGGTGTCCTATTCGGTAGTTACATAATAAGAGTAAAGAGGAGCAGACTACCTGGCTGTAGTGACATTCCGAGAAGCAGCAGCTACAATGCGTGTTCTCCAGTATAGAGATTATTATGAGTATAGGGAGGGTTCATTCCGTTAGAGCAGGGAGTGGTTCCTCGTTTCTAGTTTCACCATCTGCGGAGGGATTGTGTTTTATTCCCCCATACTACTCAGTGCTCTTAGAATTCCTGTACCCTAGTGGCTCCTAGCTATGTGTTTCATTATTGCTTATATGGTTTCTTCCTGTTATCAGTGGTCGGATTCCCGCTTTATGGCATGGCTTATTCCTTATGCGTGTTTTCATTGTTCTACAGCTTAGTTCCATTCTGTTATTTACTACTTCAAAGACAGAGTAATATAGGTGTGGATTTCCTACTTTTAAAACGGGAGAGGTGGGCTATCAAGCTTCAAAGCCAGAACTCCCCAAGTAACTGGACAAGTAAGCTCAGATGCCACATTAAGAATTCGAATGGAAGTTGTACACTAGTGTCGCGGCAGAGTCGTTGGTTACGCGGCAGTGGCCAAGTCACGACTAGACAAGTAACTACTAATGACCAAGCAACTACTAATGACCAAGCAACTAAGTAAGACGGGCAAGTCACTACTAACCAAGCAACTACTAGACAAGTAACTACTAATGACCAAGCCACTACTAATGTGGCGCGGTAGGAGCCTGAGTGAAACGTCAGCGAGCTAAAAGCGCGGCAGTGTTGTTTTTGCTACTAATGTGTCGCGGTAGCGAGTGAAAAGCGGCAGCAACGAATAACGACCACTAGGGAGTTATGAGCAAGTCCTGTGCTCAAGTAATAAACGAGTTATTACTATTTATTCCGGAGTCCTGTCTTCATGGCGGTAGCGAGCCTTTACCTACGGAGGGTTTCCATTCTTCCTTTTAGTTAAGAGCACACAGTTCAGTTGGTTACCAGATTCTCTAACAAGTGCTCAATAATCCATTACATGCTTTTCAGCGGGAAGGAGAGTTCTGCTAGCTCTAGCTCTAGGTCAAGTATAAGGTTCCAGTGCTAGGAAAGTCACGAGGGTTGGTTGTCAGTTAGGAAGAAATCTAGTCTAGAAACCTCCTTCCTACCTAGTCAAAACAAAGAATTCCACAAGCCAGGCTTCAAACTATTAACTGAATTCGGATCTCTTTTCTTCTTGCCTCAGCTCCTGTACTCATTAACTCCCTGACTTTCCTCTTTCCCAAAACAATTCAATCCTCTTGCACTCCTCTACTAATACACTCATTCCTGTTTGCTACAGCGAGACTAGAAGCATAAGTAGGGTTTTCAACTTATAATAAAGGCCAGTTCTTTTCTTGTTTCAATAAGTATTTCAAGGCGAGGAAGCTTTATCAACTGAATCCGGGTTTACAGTTCCTTAAAGTAGTGGTTCCGGGCGAGGTGCTTCTTCAGCTAATGCAGTTCTTGTTTAATACCGAGTTGCCCCTGTGCGAGTGATAGTCTTCATCCCTTTTGTTTCTTCTCTGTAAACTCATACTTCTTTATTGATTGATTTCCTTCCCTAGCACTCCTTCCTTTTAGAAGAGAGGCCGAGAGCAACTACTACGGAAGAATAGAATGGATACTGCTTCAACAGGCACTGGGGATCCAAAACTATAGTACTTACACCATCAACTATGGCAGCAAGTGGGTATCTCGGAAAGCACTCTCATTCAGTTGTTTCTCAGCATATCCACTCTATAATAGTAGTTTACCCTTTTCTTCTACTAGATGCGTTGGCCTATGTATTATGTCCCCCCATTCATTCTTATCTGTAAACTAGAAATATGGGTTTCTTATCATTGAATGCGCTAGTAAGCCTTTAACTCCTAGTTCATTCTTATAGTAAGTAGAAGAGCCAAGCGTAGAGGCAGAGAAGTCCACTGCTTCCTTTACCTTCCTTTCGAACTGGTAGGCTGGCTGTTCTATATAACTATTATAAAGATCAGAATTGGAGACAAGCAACGGTACCAGTATTTCATTCATCAATTCCATTCTTTTCTTTCGAGAACAAGTATCTTCTCCAGCTTAGCAATCCAAGTATCTTCTCTAGCTTAGCAACCTTAGAAACTAGAGCAAAAAGGCATAACTCAGTATACTTAGTTACCTTAGAAAAAAGTCTAGGTATTACTCCTAAGCAACTAGGCAATCAGTTGAAACGATACTTAGATACAGGTACAACTACTTCTACTCCTATTAATACAAAGAATAAGAGAGTAGTCTTCATCAGTGGATAGTAAGGTTAAGGCAAGGGCGGAAAGGGTGTTGAATCTGCTGTGCTTGTTTCCAGAGATGAATTAGGAGAATTGCCAGCCCTATATATAGTTGTCAAAGGTATTCCGTTGGGTCAGATTCATAAGAAAGGTAAGCTATGTCTTTTCTCTGGAAAGGTAAGCTATGTCTTTTCTCTTGACTAAAATAATCTATATCCCAGGCGCAAGAGAGTCAAATTGAAATTCATTCCTTTACGAGAAATTACCCATCTTATTGAATACTAGATGGTTGATCAAGAGAAGAGCACTAGGGTGGCTATAGAGCAACCAAGCAACGAACCAAGCAGGCGCAAAGTAACTACTAACCAAGAGGGCAGTTTCTCATTCCATTCCACTTACACTGAACAGAGATTTATTAACCGACGACACTGTAAACTGTATACTCGAACCCGCTTGCTACAGGTGCTAAGAGGTCTTACCTACCACATCCAAGAGGTCCTACCTACCATAACTCGGTGTTGGGAAAGCTTTCAAATAGGCTATTCTTGTCGTTTAAGGCAGGGGAAACTCTATTACGGGAAATTGACCATGAAGATAACTATCGGCTGTTATAGTGAATTTGAGCCTAACATCTTGATGGCGAACACCAGAGGATAGGTAAGGAAACTAGATTCTTTAATTCAATTGAAAAGTGGTAAGGGAGTGAATTACTAGACTAGGGAGTTCAAGAGTCAATCAAGTAGTAAATAGTAAAGTAGTTGTCTGTTGAGTTGAGTTCAGAAACACTAAGCGGAAGGGAGCTAGTTGTCATAGGTATTGTATTGTTGCCAGAAGTAGAGGAGCAAGAGGAAGTCTGCTGAGCTATAAAGTACGAAGAAAACCGGGGATAGGATCCTGAAAGTAGTAGTCCAGTGGAATCTAAAGTAGGAGTCGCGTAAGGGAATAAGTTATCTACAAAACAATACTACTAGGAGCTACAGCACCTATTTTTGATGCAGATATATAAGTGGCACAGGACAGATTCTACTGCTTTGAGGCGAGGTCTAGGTCTACTTAAGATGTTGGGTGCGAGTCTAGGTTCGGTTCGTTGTTGACGACTCGATAGTTTCGGGTGCTCCTGTTGTCGATTGTTCAAGTGTAGTTCAATTGTCATTGAGATAGAATAGCGACCCTATTGCTCTGATTTCATTCCAATACTAGGGATCGGGCTAGTTTACTTACATGTTGGGGTGTGGGTAGGCGTGTCTTGTTAGGGGGTAGGCTTGTGTCACTCCTTAACTAGGGTATGTGATTCACTTCAATTGACTAGCGAACCTTCCCTCTTGCCCAGAGGCATAGAGTGATGAAGCTATTAGTTTCTTTCTAAAGAATAGAGTTGGAGAGTAGACTTAACACCTTAGGAATCACAACACTCCCAAGAAAAGAAATTAGGATTTGTTTGGATCTGATCTATACTAATTTACTACTCAATGAATTCTATTATTATTAAGGAGAAAGTTGAGAAAGAGAGAAGCAACAGGGTCGGGGTGAACACTTATAAGAGTTAGGGTCGGGCAAGACTAAGTGAGGAAGAACAGTGGGAGTGGAGTCTACAGGCGAGGAAGCGAGGTATCTTCACCAAAACCCGAGGTGGAGGAGCAAGAGCTGGATAAGAAAGAATATAACTCAATCGGATAAGAAAGAAGGTATAAAACTACTGATCTAACTGGTAAAGAAGGAAGGAGCTGCGTCTTGTATCAAAATAGTCATTCTTGAATCAGAGGAATAAGCTTTGAAGAAAGCAATAAAGTCTTAGTGCGCGTTAGGAAGTTGTTCAATGAATTCTGGAACTCATAGCTCTCCATCTGGTGCTCAAGCCTTAACTTACCTTCTCAAACACGCTGAATACAAACTAGTAGATTTCTTTTCTTGTTAAGTAAACAAAAGCAGAAGAATAATCGTGAAAGCAATTGAAATGTGCAATTACTGTTTGACTTGCGAGTTAGGGTGGGGGTGAACTCATCGGTAAGAGCCAAGACACCACTAAAGGAAGAAAAAACAATCAATGAGAAATCAAAAAGAATCCAGAAAAGTCGACAAGGCTGCCGCGCTTTTAGCTCGTTTTAGCTATTAGCTCGCTACCGCGTAACATTAGTAGTGTATTGGTGCATCCACATCCAGTATTTTCACTAAGTAGTCAAAGTAGGGGTCGGCGAGCTAGTCCAGAGTAGAGGTCTGCAAGGTAAGAAAGAGAATGCCCAGTGCGAGGTCCAGTGAGAAAGTAGAGTTCCTGCTCGAGTGGTTAGTTTCAAGAGCAAGATCAGAGGTAAAGTACTTGCTTTGAAGCTAGGTGGGAGCTAGGGAAGTTATTCTTATTGGGCCAAGCAACTAAGTAAGACTAAGGGCGCTCTTATTGTAAGTTCATGAAATAGTAAGTTCTACCAGTGAGAGCCAAGTCCTGTGTTCGGGTGCTGAAAGCCTTTTCGACGTATACTTAATGCTCTCCCAATCAAGGAAGGGGTTTATTGAACTTCTTAGTAGCTGGTTCAGCACTCAGAATCCCGCCTCCATCCTATTTCTGATCGCTCGCTGTCTACTAAATCAACTACGCCTTCCTTTGATCAATAAGCCGCCCGCATCTTTCTTTCTTTCTTCTTTATTAATCTTTCTTTCTTCTTTATTAAGTAAAGTAGACTCAGAAGTGAGAAATTCCCAATCTCTTTGTTTGTTTGAAGCCAGGAAGCGAAGCTTCTACTTGCTTGTTTAAGCTTTGCTTCCCCAAATTCCAATCCAACTAGATCTTTTCAATTCCAATACAACTAGATCTTTTATTTATTAGAAACAATGGGGCTTATCTTTCTTTGATAGCGGGGCATAGGGAGGTTTCAGAAAGGATCTGATCTACGATGAATACTGATGAAACCTGTGCGCGGGGGTAGGGGCGGATGTAGCCAAGTGGATCAAGGCAGTGGATTGTGAATCCACCATGCGCGGGTTCAATTCCCGTCGTTCGCCCATAACTATATTGCAATTCAGAAAATGGAATTGGATATTGGACTATATATTGCGACGAAGAAGAACACTAAAAAACGAGATCTTTCGCTTTTCCTACTTCCTCTTGCAAGTGCTGGATAACCCCAAGGCTAAAGTGGTTGTGGGTTTTTTCCATCAATAGGGGCTCCCCCTTCACCGCCACCATTTGTATGGTATACTGGGTGAATATAATAACCACTCTTATAACTACAGGACACTTACCTAGCCTAGCCAACACTTAGATCCGGCTCTAACCACACCTTTTTGGCCCATCATTACCTACTCGTCCAACTGTTGCTAAGCTGCTTTTGGATATCAAACAGACCTCTCCCAAGATAGTCAGATTCATGTGGCCGATTGACCCTCCCCATCCAGATAGTCAGATTTATGTAGCCGATTGACCCTCTCCATCCAGATAGTAAGATTTATGTAGCCGATTGACCCTCTTATTCGAACTTACTAATGCCGTTACGCTCCAAATTATTGACTTGTGCCTTAGCGAGCGAATCAACTCACTTGTTGAAAAGAGTGAAAGAATAGAGGATAGACCCGTTACTTTGAAAAGGAGTGAAAGAATAGAAGACAATAAAATCAGATAGGTCCGTAGCTTTGAAAGGAGTGAAAGAATGGCCAAGCAACTCACTACCCTTTCTGACCTGACCTCTACCTTACTCTAATAAGTGCCCGACCTATCTACCACTACTAAGAAGAATCAAACTGTGCACCAACCAGACTGAAACTAATCAATTACAGAATGGGACTAAGCAGTATCGGAACCTAACCACTGACAACCAGACTGATACCGGGTAGACTCAGAACCAAAGCAGTGCTAGCAAGAATGAGAGAAGGCCAAAGGCGCCTGACTGTAAGAATGCAACACTGCCTTCCGAGCCTGATATTAGTGCATCTCAGACCGACCCGAGTGACAGAACGAAACAAGCTAGTTACAGGCTGAAGCTAGTTAGTATGGGACTGTGGACTAGGTACTCAGAATCAAACCAGTGATACTAACTTTCAGAATGCAACCGGGGAATCAGGGTATGGGCCGCTAAGGGATAGAACGGAGCCTCTCTTTAGGTAATCAGAATTGCACTCATGAGCCGGGTGCTCGAAGGTAGGGTTACAGAATGAAACTAAGCAGTATCAGAGTGAAACTCGGTTGAGCTAGTAGGCAAGTAGGAAAGAGGTGAGGTTTTAAGCCCATATAGTAGTTACGCGGCAGTCCGGGCAAGAAACCCGAGTTAAGAGCAAGCAAGTCCTGTGTTTGTCCTAAATAACTCATATAATAGAGTTAGTTGCTGTTAGGCACAAGTCTTAAAGGTGAACTAAGATCTTTTCTCTCGACTAAAGTAAGTAAGTAAGTAGTAGTTCTGGGTGGGTGCACCTCCGCCTCTTCTCCTGCCCGTAGTCCACTAATTCCATTCCATTCTTAACGTTAGATGAGGCTTATCAATGGTAGTTCTAAGGAAAACCATCCTTCTTTATCTCTTCTTCTGAGGAAGATTTCATGTTGTTTGCTGTGAAAGCTAGTGAGCCATTTAAGTTCATAGGCAAGGTGCTGTGTAACGAAGACGAAAGTCTGTCGAATGTGTGAGTGCGATAACTCCAGATGCATCTGCGAGTGCTGATCCCATTATGAGTCACCTTTTGCTTAACCATGAAATGGGAAGACGAACTCATCTTCTTCCGTCTTGGGGCAAGGCAATCAAATAGAAGATTGGTACTTGTGCTTGCGGGACGAGCTTAGGGAGTACTAGTATAAGGAATTGGATGTTTCTAAGCATCCTCTTATTGAGTCTCGGTTAACCATAAAGCTGGTTCAATCCCTCTTTATGCCGTTGGTATATGGGAAAACAGTCAATACTATGAGTACTTATATATATATGAAAGCTTATGACTCATTGCTAAGTATAAAGGAGAGTGATAACATAGCTAAACGCAGCAAAACATTTGGATCGTATAAATATCCTGATATAGCTAAGGGAATGAAGCTTATTAATGAAGCTTATTTATTGACGGTTGGTTTTGTTCGGATAAAGAAGTGATTGATAGTATTCCTTGCTATACCACAGTGCAGTATTATATGCGGAATGACAGAAAATGGATCTTGATGATAGAGTTCACAAGACGAAACATAAGGTTATTCTCCGAGTTCCTACATGAAAGAAAAAGGGATCTTGCAAGAGTGCTGTGTCTACCTGCGCTTTATACACCAGAAAGATGCTTTTATTGCTATGAAAGGTTATTGATTGGAATAGCTTTTAAGGTTGGTCGGGACTCTACCCTTGCCTATCACTGGGTAGGTGATCCTATCCTATTCGAAGAGAACATTTAGACACAATTCTTTCGAATCTGTCTACATCGGAATTGCTACCAAAAGATAGAAAGTTATGGGATAAGAAGAAATAGGAATTTATTGAGAGTGACCAATGCTATGTGGATACAGTCAATGGTAAAGGCTTTAATACACCAACACCATCGGAAGGTAGTCACCTTCATGTCGAGAAGTGGAACACATTTGAGGAAGAGCTCTCTTGGGAGCATTCTAACTACAGCTTCCAGTATATAAATGCAGAAATAGAAAGAAACATGGTAGGTGGTTTGACAACAAGAATACCAGTATATAAATGCAGAAATAGAAGGGATAGGTGGTTTGACAACAAGAATACCTCCTCTTCTCAGAGTTCAGAAGAGTCAGTTCTATAGATATTGGAATCGTTCACTGAAGTAAGTCAATCGATTGGGATAAATGGTGGGATCTATATAAAGGACAGAGAATAGTAGCAGTTGGATTCAAAAAAGATTCCCTGCGCCAGAGGTTAAGACTATTCTGTGATAGCATTGGTAGTAATGCGACTGTTAATGATGTAGTTTACCCTACTGGGGTATGGTAAGGCAGCCGTTTTTTATACAATGAAAACACCAGCAGGATATGATGTTACCTATGCAATTGGTAAGGCTATTTCTGTAAATGATTCTAGCGGTCATGCTGTTCCTTACGCGGGTTTATATGATATGATAGTCAAATACGCAATGCTACAAGCAGGGAAGTATGAGGAAGCTTTGCTCGTAGGTTGACTTTGAAAGCTATTCTTTATGGTATTAACGAGGATGCCTCTTGTCTTGACTTTACCCCGATTAGATTCTATTGGTAGGAAAGATTGGGGAATTAAGGTATTCCGGCATAGGTGGTTCACCAGCAGAAGCGAAATCTATGGTTAGGAGGCATCGCATCGTCCTTATACCGATCATGTAACTGCACTCAAACAAACCAACGAGTCAGGAAAGAAAGGCTGCCTTTTATTGTTTGTTGTCGATATAGATACTTTTCTCGTAAATGGAGTTAATGTACCTTACTGTGCGGGTTTCTTAGTGGTTAAGCTTGGTATCAAAGGATGGCGGTACAAGAGCGGGTAACGGTGCACATAATTCATAATCAAAAGAAGTGAGTTTCTGGGCGGAATCAGGATCATAATATGGATATGAAGCCGAAGCCAAATCCACTCTTAAAGAATACCCATGTATCGAAGATCTGGATCTACCTGTTGCGCAAGGGCGGTTACAGCACCTGAGATGTCGGGTTCAAATGCATTTATACAGCCGATACGTAGCAACATAGGGAATTTCTCATAAGAGTTCGCGGTCTTGCTTAGTTGCTTGGCCCCTCGCAGCAGCACTTATAAGAAATACTTCCTTCGCATTCATTCATTCTTTCTTTCCCGCTCTACCCCTTACTTTTGAACCGACCCGCTTCTGAATTCTCTCGTGGACAACAAGGGTAAAGCTCTTAGCCATCTGACTTATAATACGGCTGGCTAAGCCCTCGGCAACTACCTTAATTAATCCCGGCTGCGCTAAACTTAACGACCGAACCTATGTCTTTAAGTCTGATCTCTGAATTTGCCGGGCCTCTTATCAATTCAAAGAAGTGCTTAGTTATTACTCATAACCTGGATTTGTCAACGTAAGCTATATTTCAAGGTCGAAGGGTTTCTAGGCATTGAAAAGCAATCTACCCTGGAAAGCTGTCGTAAAGCTATATGCTCAATTCTAACTGCAGCGCTTACGCCCCTTATGATTAGACAATTTCTAGAGTGGAGCCAAGCTAACATACTAGGATTCATTCGTGAAAACAGAAAGAAGACGGGGACGACTCTAATGAATAGAATCAGACTAGCCAAAATCCATACTCCTTTCCTAATAAAGGTGAATTTCTTCTGAAATCGATGAATCTCGGCTACGGCTTGCCCCGCACCTGGACTGGCTATCTCGATAGAAATGTATTCATCACCACCCATCTAGAAAGAGTTTCAAGAGGTCGTACTTCCTCCCAGAGCGGAAATAGCATGGCGTACCTTCAACATGGGCTCTTTCCTATTTTGGAATAAGGCAAGTTACCTGTCACAAGCACTTTCCGTATAGGAATGAATTCTTCTCAAAAGAGGATCTGGCTTCGCACCTTCGCCCGGAATCTAACATCTCGATCTCTCTTTCCGCTACTAGAACGGAGAAGATACCGCTTGCCTCCTTGCCTACTTGCTATGTGCTCGGTTGCCAGCAGCTTGTTTCAATTGGATTTCCCAGAACTAGACTATCTGATTGCCCCCGAAAACAGGTGTCATCCCAACAACCGGTTATTCCCCACCCGATCTGGCGTTGCTTGCCCCAACTCAGCGGTTAAAGCCTTATTGTTTCCCGCGCCTACCTCGACACTCAGTTCATCATGTCATTGCCTCTGATCTTGTATTGCAACACCCGAACTACTAGACTTTAGAACGTAAACAGCTCTGGAATCCTATAGTCTTGATTGATTGTATCTCTCTAAGCCAACTACTCCGATAACGAATACCCATGTTTTATAGGCAAATATAGGCTTCAAGTTAACTCTAACACAACTTATGTAGTTTTCTGGGAAATACTTCAGTGAATCCGACTAAGAGAGCAACGAATGCATTTATTGTGTATACCTTAACCTATCCTTTACTGGTCCTATACTCTGAAAAGAAGAATACTAATGATACAACTCACACCAATTGCACTAAAGGGAAGGACTACCCGGACAAATACTATCTATAATCATAAGGAGCGGGGGAGCTACACTAACAGTACTACCAGTGCCTACTCAGAATGTCCCTAAGCAGTATCACGATGAAACCGGTGCTATAGACAAGGCGATCAGAATGCAACCACTGCCTTCCAGTCTTAGCAGTAAGTGATAGGCCAGTTCCATCCATTCAAGACTTATAAGCTATTAAGTGGAATTCATACTATCGAGAAGGAGCAACCATGCCTAGTGCTAGTAAAGTTTCTCTCGACCCCGAGTTTTGTCTATCTATAGTTTTCGTATGAAAGGAGAGGAAATGCAAAAGGGGAAGAACTAACAGAAGCAGAAGAGAAGCACAGAGAATAAACTGCCGTTAAGTCGTCAGCAGAAGAATTGATAGTTTCAGTTCGCTAAGTCAATACAGAATGACACTAGAAAGAGGGATTCCCTCGCCGGTGGTGCATACTATGACTAAACTAAGATCTGTACGAGTAGGTATAGGAATAATAGGCGCTATATGCGCTTCAACAGAATAAGTAAGCATTGCAGAATTTCATCTGTATTTGTTGACTACGGTATATGAGGCAGAGAGGCGCCAATAAGTTCTCTCGAATACTTTCCCAATTACTTTAGGGCTGCTGACCTTCAACTTAATGCTCTTTTCTTTTCCCGCAGGTGCCCGCACTGTTATTGTAAGGAGTGAGGCCAAGCAACCTTTCTTTCTTTCCCTGAACTGCTAGCCAGTACTTTCTTCTTACCCGAGAACTACACTTGAAACAAGGAATGAAACTAAAGCAGAGGGCCAATCAACAACTACTTCAGAATGGAATTGACTTCTTTCAACAAGCCCTGCAGCTGGCTACTCAAACTATTCACTCAATTCTTTACCGCGCCTTAGCAACAAGTAATCTCAATAGGCTTTCCTCGCACCGTTTGTTTCCTGTTTTTGTAACCTAATTAATAGCTAAAGTGAAGCTTTCCACTACGCCGCTCAACTCCCCAATATTTAAGTAGAGGCCGAACAAGACTCTGTCCTTCCCGCTTCTGAGAAAACCTCTATTCCCCCGCTTCTTAAGCACTAACTTCGAATTCAACAAGTCAGTATAATCATTCCACTAATAACTATAAGAAAGAAACTCATAAGTCAGAATGAAACTCCGCATTACTCTAGCTCCCGAACACAGGACTTGCTACCGAAACTAGAACTGTAAACTCTCCCTTACTCTTTAGCAGATACGAAAACAAACAGGAACTGCTCCTTTAGCCTTAGCGGATACGAAAACAGTAATGGAACTTGCAGCTTACAATCGAACCCTCTCTCGCGGATTCTTGATTGGCTTTGATCTTAGTTGTCCACGAGAATGTTCTTATAAAGCAGAAGTCAGAGAATCATAAGGAACAGGTAAAGGTAAAGGCTTGAACTGAATCTTTCTTTTATCGCGCCCATACCAGAATAAAGGAATTGAACGGAGCACCCTTTCTGAACGTGCAACTCAGGAATTGCCATTTGACTCTCTTGCATCGCGCAGACAGATAAGATTTTCTCTCTTATAACTCAACTCAACAAGCGCAACTCATTACTCAACAAGCTTAGGCGCAACTCATTAATTGGAATGGATTCTTTCTTCTCGAGCACCTGGTGCAATAAAGTTCTCATTTCCTCGACTTGAAGTTCCTTCCCCATATCTTGCTGGTTCAGAAGAGATGAGATTCTTGCCCTAACTCTACTTGAAGGGAACTTTCCGATTGCAGATGACGAACTTGATACTGGGATCTGGAGTGGACTTTGACTTTGGCCAACCACCTCTATCCACTTTAGTACACCCACCGCTTGCTGCTGACACAGATGAAAGTCGAACTGAAACATCATTAACTGGCACAGCTTCATATCTTGAAACAGCTTTATGCCAGGGTGAAGTGCAACATTAAAGGAAGGCTCAAAGCCAGGCTTTAGGAAAGAAGAACTACGTATCACTATGAATATTCATACGAACCTGCTGCGGAGCTGTTAAGTGAGTGTCTGGCAAAGAGCTTTCTTCGCGTATAACAAGAGGTGATGCTGCTAGGAAGTGAACGAGTTAACATCTTTCCGAACAAGGGACACGTGAATGCTTACAACCCTTATAGGTAAGGGAGCAGCTCTTAGATCAGTATCGGAGATGGCCTCCCAGCACCCAACGGGCAAAAGAAAGAGGTGATGAGCTAAGTCTAGTGAAGGGAGAATCTTCTCTCAGGTCTTCATCTCATGGATGAGGGGGAGAAGCCATATCGAAAATAACATCTCTGAATATTCTCTTTTTATAGTAGGGCGAGTAGCAAGACTAGATTTCTCTCTGAATATTCTCTTTTTATAGTAGTAGGGCGAGTAGCAAGACTGGATTTCTCTCTTTACTCGTGGATGAACCCTTCCGTCAAGCGGCTTCACAGCTGGCCGATTGGAAATGCTTTTTCCTACTAATTGCTTCAATGATGGTTTCTTCATAAAATCAAAGAGAGGTGGGTGGCAGGTTCCTCAGTGGAGAGCTCACAAATTCGATGCTGCTTCCAATCTAATATATAAGTAATTGGAAAACCACAGACTTGGAGAAAGAAGCTCCGGGAATCACGACTAGAATGCTTTCTCTTTCTTCGAGCTGAGACAGATCATTCAATAAATGAAGTTCTTTTTCCAGGCTAGTAACTGAGATGATGAATAAGGGGAACTGCTTTTCTATTGGTTACTTATCTTTGACCTTTTTTTCATAGCCCCGGATCTGATACCTATGATGGTCAAGTCTTGGAGTGTTCTTCGCCCTTACTTGTTAGCTTTTCCTCTTTCAAATAGAAAGGTAAAGGAAAACAATGCGAACTGCTCACCCGGGAAACTATCACTTCTGTAACAGAGGATAAGATCAAAGGTGAGAACTAATCATCAATGCTTTTATCAATCCCGTTCCATCATTCTATACTCCCTTCCCTCCCTTCCCTACCTGTTTGGAAATGCATTTATGTTGCTATAAACTGTTGTCATAGAATCTGGTTCAATAAGGAAGTACCGGTGGGGAGCTGTCGAAATCTTTTCTTCTGTTTTGTTTGTTGCTGGGAAAGTGTTTCTCGGAACAGAATAATATATATATAATAAGACCAATTAGATCGATCAAGCCTGTAAGTAATAAATAGAAAGAAAAGGTCTACATCCCCAAGAGCAGGAACGAGAAGAGGAATGAATCGAGTAAGGTCTGGAACTCTCTTACTGACTTTAGCAGCTCATCTCTAATCTGGGATGCATAGTAGTCTGCCCACAGGCTCTTTAAGGTTCTGTCTGCTTTTCGTCTTTCCGGGTTTCCGCCTTGTATTTCTTATATATAGTATAGGAAAGAAAGAGGAGCGGGCATAGGGATGAGAGGTCAGAGAATAGGATTCTGTCTCGAAGAGGGAAGGGATCTTAATAAAGCTATTCTACCGTTCGCAGACATGGGTAAAACAGACTGGCTTGTTAGGGCGGATATCTCTTTTTTATGATGATGGTTGGGTCTACGATATAGGCGCAACGTAGAGTCCTAATTGCCGTATGGAATAAGTCTCCTCTCACGAGAAGCTTGAGTAAACCTAAGAATGCTTACTACTAGACAAAGATAAAGACCGGGGATGGGATCTAGACCAAGCTTTCGCAAACATCTACATTGGAACTTGGCGCTTTCGCAAACATCTACATTGGAACTTGGCTGGAAGGCTTTCTATTGAGATATATATTCGATGCTGTCATTTCGAAATGCCCGCTTATACCGCCCAAATAGCTAAGTTGGCTTTACGAGCGTGGAGCAATAAAACAAAAAAGCTCTCTCTTTTCCTTATACTTAAGGGACAAAGAGAAGCGCTTTGGCTACTGAGAAAACGAACAGTCAGCGCGAAGGTGAAAGACTTAGCCGAGCACGTTAGCGAAGCGCTGTAGTAGCTTTTAAGCCCTATGCTATGTGCTATAAGGTTTGCTTCACTCATTCTGATTAGTCTTGCTCAGTTGACTAAGGAATCTTTGTTTTGGTTTCCTTAGCCGATGTTGAACCCTGGACTGATTGGTTCCTGTTAGAGGTAAGTTCAGGAATACCGTATAGGCCCATATTTCCTAAGACTCGCTGTCTTGGTACCGTGGGCAAGTCTACAACTCAAAAACACTCCACGTATACTTATTTCTATATACTTATTTCTATAAAGTCTCAAGTAATAAGTAGTGACCGTCCTTCCGATCTGATTGAATAAGACCAAACTCATATCTTACCGAACTACACTACCTTCATCCTCATAACTTTCCGTCTTGATGGCAGAGAGTTTACTTACTCTTTTCTTTGAGCCAACTTTACTGAATGGGATATTCTAACTCTGCATGGGAAATGATCCCTGCTAGCAATTTCTTATAGATATAGAGTATGCTTCTCTCTCTAGATTCCATGTCTATTCATCCGGCATTCTATTTTCAAAAGAAGGGAAAGATTGGATTTATTGGGATGAAAATAACCTTACCAATCCAAGAATATAACCTTTCGACTGATGAACATCTTATTCGGATTTGGAAGTATATTTCGATTCCATATGAGGCTCAAATCGTATGATGAAGACGAGGATGAAGTGGATGATGATGTGACGAGAGGTGGTATCCTACTTTTTGTCTAGGACCATAGCTGCGTCCGGTGGTTGGCGCCTTAGTCATCGAGGAAATCGTATCGGCCTTTGACGCCCTAAGAAATTCCGGATTTGATTATCGCTACTAGCTTAAGGCATATCCGTATGTGGTCTCGATACTTGCTTAAGTAATATCAGTATGTGGTCTTCCTTCTTTCTGTCAGATCGGTCAAAGACTGCACATCCGATGTGAGTTAACTTACATATGGGCTTTCCTAACAGCAGAGGAGATTAACCCTCTCTAAAGCTCTCTCTTTCAACGGGTTTCTATCCGCTCACCAAGGAAAGGACTACAAGGCGTCCGACGCTTAGAAAATCAAGTGAAGGATTGGAATCGCCCTTAGATTATAGTCTAGCTCATCAATTATAGTCTAGCTCATCAATTGGAAAGCTTAGAGCCCCTTATCCTTTCCAGTCCAGCCCTTCGAGTACGTGATTTGTGGGAATCTAAACCAACCCGGCCCGGTTCCTTGATTTGGTGTATATCTTGCCATTCTCAGAAATTCCATCTCTCCACGAAAGGGCAAATAAATGTAGTCAGTCAAAGAAAGAAGCAAGCCGTATAGATGTTCTCCATAGCCTGGAATTGCAAACGACCTCCAATCCGTATAGAAGGGACTTTCTAAGATAAGCGATCTTTGCTGACCCATGAGCGGCTGATCCCGAGGTCTGGATCCTTTTACAGTGCGAGGGGGATCTCTTCTTTTCTCTGTCTCGCAATAAAGCTCCTTTCCTTCTTCTTGCATTTCTCTTGATTTGCTTGAACTTTCTGGTGCTGTGCAAGCCCTCCTTCAGGTGAAGCGGCTAAAGCCTTAGTCTCCCCAGGAGTTTGTATTAGAACTAACCTTATAAGTAAGGGTGCCTAGATAGGATTCCCTGTCTAATGGCCCAAAGACGTAATATGAATACCGCCACAAAAGTAGAAGAATACACTGACTGCTAACAAAGCGCTGTAACTACCCGGGCGACTAGTACAATCAAATAAATACAAATAAGAGAATTGAGCAGCTGACCTAGAAGCTTGCCCTTCATCCCCATACTGCTGCTTTGAATCCTTTAAATATAGATTTGGATCCTTACTTGTTAGTTAAAGAACCAACCTACTCTATACCAGACCATATCTCCTGTTTTCATTCCATATTGTTTGTATTACTCTTCCCTTCCTGGCTATTAGTCAATAATAGGAAGCATCGAACTCGGGAATCCAACTTGAACTACTGCCGATAAGACTTGATCTCGAGATAGATAAGTTGGCTGTGGAGGCACCGTATCGAACTAATCAGTAGAATTATGGGTATGATCTAGTGTATCCAGGTATAATCACATAATATAGAATTCTAAGGTAGTAAATCTGACTCAATAACTTCTAAGGTAGTAAATCTGACTCATCGGGGAGGTAGTCCACAATTACTTCACTAGTCACCCGGCCCTACTCATTAGTTAATTGAACTCAGCAGCCGCTGCCTTAGCGATCTCATTAAAGACCGAGCCTGACTCGCAAGTAGCCGAGCCTTATTATCCACCTAAAATGCCAAGCCATACTTCATAGCTTCCAAACCATACTTGTCCGCTCCACTCTTGTAGTTGCCCCTTACATTCCTTATTACCACCTTCATTCCTTATCTACTAGCTGCTATTCCTTAGTTCGAGAGTTAGTCCCCCTTCCTTGCTTCTTAGATTGAGTCTACCTAACTCCCTTGTGATACTAGCCTGACCTGCCTATCTTTCCATTCTCTCACTACTGAGTAGGATCTTGACTTACTTCAATTGAGTAGGATCTTTACTTACTTCAATACTAGCTATTATTAGGATCTTTACTTACTTCAATACTAGCTATTATAAGAAATAAATAATTGGATTCATGGGTATGGTCCTATAGCACATGGGGGGCTAATAGCACCAACCGATTGCTAACAAGGCTGTGAAATCGCTATTGATAAGAGTAAAAGACATGATAAAGAATTCCTACAAAGAGTACTAGAATCGAAACTGAGAAAGCAAATCCAACTGTTGGTAACAAGGCTATAGGCTCTAAACTGGGAACCGACCTCGAAACCAGGGGCAAGCAACTGGGCAAGGCCGCCAAGGCACTGGGCAAGTAACTACTCATTTAATCTAATCCGCTCTCAAAGGTCAAGCAGTTACAAGTGTCTCGTCTAAAGTTCCAGTATAAAGTAAGGTAGAAAGTACAGTTTTTGATCCTGTCTTTGTCGGCGTTTGTGAGTTGACACATTGGGCTAAGCATTCTGTCTGATATTTGTATACGATGAAACTAGGCACCTTAGCCACGACATTCTGTTCAGTACAATGATATAAGAATGGAAGGCACCCAAGACACTAGAAATCGGATGAATCACACCGCTAGCACCAACATATACCAGCTTAGAGACTTACCACTTGCGCAGACGGCATATTATTGACTAGAGTGCGACCAGGGAAGGCCCAGAAGTATTGGCCCACACCAGGAAGTCCTCTCTCTGCGCGCTTTCTTTGATCAACTTCAGAATTACTACCTTATAGTCTTTCTTGTAGCTTTCTTTGATTAACTTAATATACCGACTCTTCCATTTAGAAAGAGAATTCTAAAAGATGGAAACAGGGCGCGTGAGTGGAAGTGGTTCAAGCAGTCCATGTGCTGTAAAGATCCCCAATTGCATGAGTGTCGGTGGTTTATGGGCCTACTGATAGGAGAGACTTTCCCGAGTCGGTCAATAGAAAAGGCTAGGGTGTGTTTGTGTGTGATTAACTCCGTCTTCTTACTCTTGTTCTTACCTAAGAAATTGATAGCTAGGAGTAAGGGAAGCAAGGAGAGTTCGGGTCGGGTAGGTACGAAATACTTCTTAGGATGGTTTACTTACTTGCTTGGGTAGGCTTCTGTTTCTCACCCGGGTCGGGTAGGCTTCAGTGCTTTTGTTTACTGACTTGCTTGTTAGTCAGGTTTACTTACTAGCTTGTTAGGGTCGGGGTTAACACTTATACGAGGCCCTTATTGTAAGTTGAGGGGTTAGTTTTGCCTAGTTAAGGGATAGGCTGACTTACTCGGGTAGTGTCGTTTACTTACTTTCTGGTTCCTGCACTGATCTGGTTCTTAAGTCTGGTGAGGATAGAGAGTCAAGGGAAGCTAAGCTATTAAGTACTGAAGTCCTGAATTGCTACCAAAAAAGACGGGAAAACGTGAAAATAGAATTCCATCTTGGTTCGTTAGGAGGGGCCAAGGAACTGCTAATGTTCCGCGGCAGGAGCTCTCACCTTCGCTATGAAAAATCCCGGGAAAACGGAAAAATCTTATTTCTATGGAACCCTTTAGGAGGGAAAAGGACTTCGCTACCTTTTTTCTCGGTAAAACGTGAAAAGATCAGAGAAATCTGGTCATCTATTAGCGAAAAGAAGGTCGCTATCAAAAAACCCGGGAAAACGTTACTTTGACTCTGCCACTACACATTAGTAGTTACTTGCCTGATAGCAACCCTTACTTATTGACTTTGGACTGTACTTGCACTTAAAGGAATACTAGTTCCATAAGCAGGACCTGAAGCCTCATCCCTTTCAACAAGCCCAGCTGCAGGCGTAAGAGCACATAGTAAGTCATAAGCCAAGCCCCAGTCAGATTCAAAAGAAAGGGACGAAGCGGGCTTCTACTCGTATATTACTCTATTCCTTTTCAATACCCGAGTTAGATGAGATGGAGGCAAGAACATTACTTATGGATGCAGACAGCTTTCCTGGCACTGCTTTGGCTTCCCTTAAGAACTCAGTCGGATAAGATAAGCTTCCGCAACGGAGCAAGAACAAGATGATGACCTTAACCACTTGGTTGCTCTTTCTACAAATAAGGAATTTTGAATGGAATGATCAACTACAGGCTCTACTTTGACTTTCCTCTCTGCTAACTTCTTCCCCTTACTTATTAAGGCTTAAGGCTGCTCCTGCCTATTCTACTGCTTTTGATAAAGAACTTGATCCAGCTCGAATGACTGATTGACCTGATTCTTCGTCCTGGCCAAAAGGCTCTGGGCGCTAAAGTCAACAGTGAGTTTCGGAGTTAGGTTACTTCATTCTATCATGGGGGAGCAGAGCATAGCACTCAATTCCATTCTTTTCTTTTATCGAAGTAGATAGGTCGGGTGTTTAGAGAGCCTGTAAAGCACTAGTTCCACTCTTTCCAATAGCTGTAAATGCACCGATGCACCGATGTTATTAAAGATTCAATCCTATCTACCCTAACAAACAAGCAAGCAAGTCCACCTCTCCTCTAGCTCTGGCAACAAAGACAGATTCAGTTGAAGACCGTCCCCACTCTTTGAGTTCACCTCGACCCAACAATAAACTACTCAGTCCTGTCTTCGGCAACTACTTCTCTATTAACTCCCTGACTAACTCTTTCACTCCAGAGTAAAGGAAGAAAACAAGTCATTCAAAAACTGACCCACGGAGCAAGCCCTACTCCCTAGCACTAGGACAGGAAGAGCCGGCTAAGGTATAGAATTCCACAGGTTGCTGTCAACTACCCCTAATAGACCTAACTAGTCAGTAAACAAAGTCAGTAAACACTTCTTTCCACAAGCCCAGCATGAGACCCCTATCCTCTGTCAACTTGACTAGACTAGCACTATTGAGTTGCCCTAGATGCAGGCCTAGTAACTGACTTCGGGCGATCGGTCCCTCTTTTAGACTACTATAGTACCCGTTGGGGCTGGAAACCAACTATTAGTGGTCCTCTTGATTTCAGATCAGAATTAGACCTACCCCTTAACTACCCTAACAAGTAAGTCAACTCCTTTCTTATTGTATGCCGACCTCGACTCAGGTACTGAAGTACAGAAAATCACTAGAACTGGGGCTAGGGCTTCGAACACCAATTCATTACTACCACTCACCAAAACCCAGGACTTGTCAAGCATCTTATTCTGTTGAGCCTTCTCTGGCTTCAGATCAATATGTATCTGCTTCCCTTGCCTGCCGCTAGTGTTCCTAGGCAAGTCGACTCTTGCTCATCTACCGGAGTAAACAAATACTTCTTGAAACAATAAATACGGAATACAGCTGACTACTAGTAACTGCATTCTTCTCCTCTTACCTATGGCAACTGGCAACTCGAACTATGGCTACAAATAAAGAGTTAATCGCCTCTGGCTACAACTACAGATTCTACTACTCTACTACTAGTTTGGGCAATCACTTAACTTGATACTTTACCTCGCCCTGGAACAGGCAATTCTCTTTATAACCTTGATTCAAAGCAAGTAAGAAGAATACCAGGACAATTAGTTCCATATCTAGCCCAGCCCATAGGTGTGTTATCGACCCGAACTCTCCTTTCTTCATCGCCAGCACCTTTCCTTGATACCTGCCCTCGTCCTGAACTTAACCCAGCTTTCCACTTCTTCTTTACCTTATTATCTAACTGCTTCCTTACCATCCGATTCAGCATCCTCTATTGAAACAGCAGATTATTGAGCCTCCTCCTTAACTGATCTAGCTTCTGCTGGAACTCAACTTTAAGAACAAACAATCATAAACACGCGCACCCGAAACAAAACAATAAGTGACTTTACTTCCAGCTTCAGATCTTTGATACTTTTCTTGCCTCCAACTGAGGATTCTTAAGTAGACTTTTTTCCTTGCAATCGAACTACACTTGCAGAAGCAAACGTTGCAGTGTACTTACTTTTATATCTATATCATGTGCTACAAAGTCATAATGGAATTGATTAACAAGTCCTTTCTTTTTTCGTTGTATCGGCGGTAGTTAGTTATGGAGTAAGCAGTGAGTTTGTGTCAGCAAAGTAAGGAGTAAGCAGTAGATGAGCTCCTAACGCTTGAAACTCCTAACGTTTCAAAGTAGCTCCGTTAGCGCCCAAAGAGACAGCTATTGTTTTGATTTTGAGTTTAGCTGTTTTGAAAGTGGGAAGTCACCCCCTCGGCTAATAATTATGCTTGAGTGGAAGTCTTATGCAACTTATATATCTGCCACTCGAAACAGTACTTACTGTTAAGGCTCTGGACCACTACCTAGACTTTAGCCAACTCCTGGAATTGTATACTTGACCTCGACCAGAAGGAGAAGGAGACTATTCTACCGCCGACCCGATTGCTGCAACAGAACTAGAGCAAGTTGACTTTCCTGGCACCTACCGATTAGTACACCTCCGCATCAGAAGGAACTCTCTCTCCACGACAACTAAGGTCAAGGTTAAAGCCAATCATATTGTCGGTCAAGGTTAAAGCCAATCATATTGTCTGTTTTCTTACTAGGTTATACTACATGTTTTCTGACTTGCTAGAATCCCTGTTTTATTACTTAACGCATAGGTTCCCCAACGATTAACTTCATGTAGAGGTAAGGTCGGCAAGAGAAGGAGTAGTTCCAGTGACAGTTGTATCATATATATCAATTCCATTCTTATTAGCGGTTGGCGCACTCTCCTATTCCCCAGTTCGATCGATCCTTTCTAGTACCTTTGACTGATGAGTTGGATTACTTGTTAGCTGCTAGAGTCTTATCAGTACTAGGTCCAGGAAATCCAGAATAGAATCCGCGTAAGTAGAACAAAACACCACCTATTGAACTCAATCTAGTAGCCCCTTCCCACCTTGCATTCTCTGTACTCAATCCTGTAATAAATAATAAGGAGGGCCTATCTGAAGAATGGGACTACTCCTAACAAGACTTAGTTCAAGGCCACTACATCAATACCTGGAATCCCACCACTGCCACTTCTTATACTTTTTGTTAGAATATGGAATTGAACTAGTAAGTAAGCAAAAGGGAAGCCCTAAGTTAGTAGTAAGCCCCTATCTAGTAAGTCTTCCCCTCATCCAGTACTAGAGCGCAGTGACCCTCTTCTACAGGAGCTCTTCCCACTTCGCATATAGTAGTAGCTTGGCTCTTATTAGTTGATGTTGAATTCTTACTTGCTGAATTCGGCAACTATACCACTCCTCTTGAAACAAGCCCTGCTGCTGGCAACTATGAAAAGAATGAGGCTAATCTCACTCTTGCTACTAGGTATTCCACTCTAACTAGACTTCCACTTATATGCTCTTTTGACTCTTGCTTGGCTCCAATACTGTAAGTACCAATTACTTGAGTTGACAGCCCCCACTAGTGCTCTTGACTTCCACTAAGAATTCCACTAGTAAGTATAAGCCTTAAAGCGCGGGGGCAGTGATAATTCCACTAGCTACTCGAGACTACTGGCAAAGAATGTCCACTAGCTACTCGAGACTACTGGCAAAGAATGTCCACTAGCTACTCGAGACTACTGGCAAAGAATGTCCACTCGAAACAACAAAGCTACTACTACTAATAGGGTCGCTGGCAACTATCTCTTACCTCTTGCTCTTGCTCCCGAACACTTCTCTTGCTCCCGAACACATAGTCAGTAGGCAAGCTACAGGACTAGAGCAAGAAATCAGAATGGAATGGAATTACCAACGGGACTACAACTTACCCGGGATTATACTCCAACCATGAACATAAGGGCAGCCTATCATCTATAATACCTGGCTGGCACTCGACCTCAACTATGGCTCTGTACTCTTTACTGCTCTACTACTTAGGCCTATTAGACCTATTAATACTAGACACTGACAACCATCCCTATTTGTACTAGACACTGGCAACAAATACTTCTTGGATCTCTCTAGCTTATCTACTTCTCCTTAAAGAAGGGTAAACTCATCTACTTCTGACCAAGGTATACCGGTCTTCAACAAGCACTCTAACCTCCCTCTTGCCAACTACTGGCTCGGATCCAGTTTCATTCCAAGACTACCTTGTTTCTTCATTGGACTAGCTCCATTCTTTCACTCCTCGGTTTGATTCCCTAACTACCTAGCATCAACCTGTAACTTACCAGCTCCACTCTCTGTGGACCTACTTAAAGCCTGTCACTCCCTGGGCTGGGCGTGGAACAAGACTTCTTCCGTTTACTCCCCACTTCTTATTGTCTACCTTGCCGACATCGACTCTGTCAACTAATACTGTTATGGCTCCCGTCCCGAGCACATAGCAAGTATACAGATAAAGCCCAATTACTTAAGGTCAAAGGACTTGTATACCAAACCTACCCCTAGTATAGGAAGAAAACGAGTAATTCCACAAGCCAATCACCTACAGATGAAACCCGGGTTTGATAGCAATTCAGGACTTCAGTACTTATAGCTTAGCTTCCTGGCCTATCCCTTACTTTAGAACCAGAACAGCACTTACCGGTCTTCAAGCAAACTACTCTATCAATCAGGTCTGAAACTCTGGTATTCTACTTCTTAGAGTATTTATTGCTTAGCGAACTTACAATAAGGGCCTATACATTCCTTCACGCGCGCAACTATAAAGACAGAAAGTCACTTCACCATCAAGATAGGGGCGTCTCATGAAATCTTTCGCATCGCCAACACTGACTGACAGATGAAACTCAACCACAAGGAAAGGAGCGTATCTAGCCTCTGATTCTATAACTGCTGTTCATTCTCTTATTGCAACACTCACACCCGCTCAAAGAATCCGTTTTAGCGCTACTAAAGCACTTGCCTCACTCTGTCACTCCTGGTAAGTAGTAAGTCAAAGTATAGTGGATGGGGGTGAAACTGCTGATAGGAATGATTCTCTTCAAGCAAGGGCGAGATCCGTATAGTATCTTTAATAACAGTTTGCTGGCTGACCTGGTCCTTATGAGAATCCTGCTCCCACCTACGGAAACTATATCTCCGGGTAAAGCTTCTTATCTTGTCTCCTTCTACGGACTCTCTATCTTCTCAAGTTCATACTCTTTCTATTTCTCCGGCTTATGATTCTACACCTGCTCCTTTAGCCTTAGCAGATACGAAAGAAAACAGGAACGTAACCTTTCTATCGAAAACCAGACTTGCGAGCACCACTAATATAGGATTAAGGAAAGACACTCACTCTATTCCCTTTGATTTTGCCGAATAATACTTGAAGACGAAAACTGTCATTTCATCTCACTCGCCATAGTATAGTAAAGTTAGAATTGAACTTCCCACTGAGGGAGTCGACTTATCCTTCTGTTGCTTCAGGACTTGCGCCAACCTAACCTAATATAAGTGAGCAACCGGAACTAGCCAATCAATAACCTCTCTATACGACAAACACAAGAACAGCGGATTAGGATTCTTCTCCAAACACAAGAACAGCGGAGCCAACAACAAGATTGGATACCCTCTTTAGCTCGAACACTAGCTAAGCACTCTGGTCTAGTGCCCTTTATGAATTGGCTTAAGTACTGGTTTCTCTCCGGGCCAGCTCTCTTATTGATGCCTAGGTTTAGGTTCTTTAATGACTCTCTTCCACGCGCATTCCCTTCTTTTGTTGTTGCTGATAGTGATCTACGTCCTGTCATAACTCTAATAACGGACAAGTGCTTCCTCGCAATACACTTCCAGAAGAGAGAGGCTCACCTCACAAAGAATAGGGTGCAAAATTCACTATAACAGCACTTTTTTCGTCTTATGGGAAATATTACATGGAATACCCCCGTTGGAACCTAGAAATGCATTTATTCCTAACATCTTAGGGGTCGAACAAAGCACTTGTGGAGACTTTCCCAGGCCTATCAAGAAAGACAGAAATCAAGCTTTACCCTTATTGACCGCAAGAGGCAGCGGAGGTGTTTACTTTCGAATAGAAGAGGGGCCAAGCTACTTATAAAGCAGAGGCAGGCGAGGCAGTAGAAAGTAGGGAAGCAGTTCAGTCAGATTCCAAAGGGAGGAATGCGCCGGTGGGTTCAGTTACCAATGCTTTAGTGGGTGAAGTTACCAATGCTTGAGTGGAATTCTGTATTTGTTAGTGACGAAGCGGTAAGTAAAGTCTAAAGTATAGTCTAAAGGGAGTCTCAAGATAAGGGGTGTATTTTACAGACAAGTAGTATTTACCATTTTCTATACTAGCGCAAGGACTGTGAAATTCAGTGAAATCCTAATCTTACTTTGGTGGTAGATCGTATATAACTTCTTAATATGCCCCCTGCCCTATTCTATACCTTATAGCTGACTTTCCGCTTAACAGCTCTGCTTCGGAACTTAACTCAAAGAAGAGAATTATTCATGCTCATCCTAAACTGCAAGAATAGAAGATAGAGAAAAGCATAGTTATGCAAGAATAGAAGATAGAGAAAAGCATAGTTAGTAATCTGACCCTTACCTCGATTCGATTGTACTTGCTTTACTGAATTTGATTGTTCCAACATTCTCTTATATTCTATTATATGTGATATTCTATTGTATTTTCCCATTAGTATAGAATCATTAGTTCAAAAGTCCGTTTCAGAGTACCCATTCCGGGCACCTCGCATCAAAGAAAGAATAGAAGGTAGTAGTTTAAGGCTAATAGTAAGTAGGCGGGCACCTTATTATTATTATTATAGTCGTTGTTAGCAGTGATTCAAATCGGCATTTCGAGCTAAAGTCTGATACACGGCCCTGCATTAATGGTTTGATTATGACTTTGGAGTTAAAGCCCTTTTAGCTGTGTAGTAAGTCTAGTTAGTAGTAGCTCCATTCTTGTTATCAATATTCCTGGTTAAGTGAGTAGTTAACCTTATGTCGGATTGTAGAAGACCACTAAGTAAGATATGGTTAGTCAAATTCGAATAGTCGGATAGGAGTTCAATTCGGAGTAAGTCCATCATTTAGTAATTCCTTGTTTCATTTCCCCTCCCCGGCTTCTTATCATTTCTCTTAGTCTCATGCGCTAGTAGCCCGTACCATCACCCTATTCTTATTCCTATGTTCGAAAGTGAGGGATGATATTAAGTAAGAAGGGTCAGGAGTTTCAAAGACAAATACATACGTGGGTAGAAGAACGAAGCCAACCAAGAGGGACAAGCTAGCTGGTGCAATAAAGAATCGAAGTCATTAGTGAAATAAGGAAAGAGGAAGGATCAAAGGCAGTAAACCAAGGTCAGAAGCCAGGACAGATTTGAAGCCAGGGGACAAAGTCTAAGCTAAGATATATTCGTGGTTTCGCTCTCTAGTTAGTGGGGCAGTAGCCGATTCTGATAGTAGTTAGTTGAATTCCCTCAGTTCCTATTTCCATTCTCCTTAGTATTGATTTCACTCTCTCTATAGTATAGGTAGTTCGGGAAGAAGTTTTCCCTAGTGCAACCCATTAGGTAGTATATAAGCTCGAAACCAACAAATAAGGGAATAGATAGTAAGACTAAAGGAGAGAATAGTCAGCTTAGGGACAGTTGTGTCTGAGTTGTTTGATTCTAACCCCAATAAGTTATGATCCGAGGTCAGTGGAGCAAGAGCAAGGTTTGAGATCCGCAGCTATAGAATTGTAGTAATCAAGTTTGTCAGTAGTGTCGATCCCATAGTTGTTGGAAGGTGCTTGGTGGCTAAGATACAGCAAAACAAGGTTCGATGCCAGTCTACGAATCCCTTTCTTATAAGTCAACATCATTCTTCCTCGACCAATTGCCCGGCCCCTGCTATGAATGAGGGATGCTACTTTCTTTCTTGTCGACTTTATAGCACTAGGTGAGCTATCAGGAGCACGTACTACTATACTCGATAAGGAGCACATACATATATACTATAGGTCGCTTCGAGTACCACTATCCATCAAACAAAATAAGCACTGTTTGTTATAGTGAATTTCCAACTAATGTATTGGGTGTCTCATCTCAATGGTATTGGTATTGGGTGTCTCATCTCGTATGTATGCCCCTACTAATACAAACATCAGTAATTAGAATATAGTCAATTAATTAGAATATGGTAATCATGTGTTTTATCATTAGAAGATTGGATTCTCTTTTTCTTATGGTTTACGGTCGAAAAGGGGTCTAAAAGGGTCTCTAGTTTGACTCAATATATCTACATAAGTAGGAATGAAAGCAACAATGCCCCAACCAAAACACTAGCCCCGAGCCCGAGCACAAACCCTATACCTGAAATTCCACATTAAAAGCTTGAGCAAGACTCCAACTGACTAACTATCAGACTGAAACTGCTACTCCCCTCCCTACTTTCAGTCTTTGTTCCCTGTTTCATAATTGTACTAATATTGGTGAAACCCTTGTCGGCAGTGGTTGTGCTACTGCTTCTCAAACGGAACTAGTGCCTAACAAGACGAAAACTCTTAGGCTCCTTTCTGGGATTCCGTATTGTCACCTTCATTCCCTTGCGGACTTATGGAATTATGAAACGACTCTCTACTGCATGACATTCCTATGTGCACCTTTAAGTCTGACTTACTGCCCTGCCATTCGTTGGTTTTATTCTCTCCTACTTGAAAGAGATAGTCTACGGTGGATGTTACTACTGGACTTTCGCTTGACCCCGGTTGTCGTATCGTATAAGGAAGAAGAGAAGAATGCTTAGCCGACGTAACTACACTCCTAACTCTGTAAGCGCAGACGACGAAGATTTGCTTGGCCCACGTAACTACACTCCTAACTCTGTAAGCGCAGATGACGAAGATTTGCTTGGCCAATTTCCATATTAATCTCATGTATCTCATATATATCTTAGTGAAATTGTAAACTCGGTTAATGCGCTTGTGCGCCGGGCAAGGCAATAAGTGAGGTTGGTGGTCGGGGTGCTCCTTTGCAGGTTCTTTTCCGGTTGACAGTTTGAACTTCTATTACGGTTGGCGACGAACAAGCAACGTCTTCAAGTCTGTCCTGTTTTCGTCTTTGATTTGTCAGATGATATTCCATTATGACTTTCTTGCACATAGTATATAAGCTTCTAACCAAACTGCTTCCTTCTAAACTCACTGTTTACTTGTTGAACTCAGCTAGTAACCCCGCAACTCCAATAGTGGTATAGTAACGACTAGTAAAGCAAGCTCATATGTCATCTAGAAGACAGAAGACTAAATGCCTGTTTGCTCGAACCCTACTAGCAAGGACACGTCGAGAAGAGGTTGGCGCTGAGAGAAGAGGTGTGGACTTTTGGTCAGGTGCTAAGGTAAGATCAAGTGCTGTTAATGATGTTTCTTGCTCAACCTTTCCTTTAATCCGCTCTTTGTAGTAACGTTCGAGCTCTGGTATCTTTGTTTGGAATCAAGATCTTCCGCTAGGGATCAAATCCGTTTGTAAACGCTTCTCACAAGTGGAGTATAAGTTTACGTTGAGGTAGGTGATTGGCCTTCTAGTCCTGCTGTAGCTCAAAATCCAAGTAGTTTCGTTCCGTTGCTAGTTTCGGAGTGAGATGACTCTTTTGCCTTTTCTATCCGTTTTGCACTCCATTCTCTTATGTATGCCGATATGATATGATAACACTTCAAGCTTAAAGCAAGCCGTCAGTTTACTACTTTCTCTATATTAGGATAGGAGAGAGATTCCATGATTTCTCTATATTAGGAAAGAGATTCCATGAGTGCAATAAGCGTGAGCGCAAGACTCTTTTGTTGCTATGATATAAGTAATTGAAGTACAGAGTTAGCTGTAAGCTGTGAGGTGATCTGTCACTTTATTCTATCTATTTTGCATCAAATTCATAAGAAAAAAGCTAGGGCCGATACTATAAGCTAGCTTTCATACATACCTGGCTCAAGGCCTTGTGCGTTAGTGAGTAGTCCCAATATTCTTTCTTTCTTATACCTTTAGAAAGATAGATTCCATTCAGTCATACTTTACTGAACACTTGAACAGCCACATTAGATTACAGGCACACTTTACTGCTATGATCATGATTTTATAAACAACAAGAAAAGTGTCTTTCTTGGCTTATGTTTGTTTACGCTTTTCTATTATATGCGTGCGAGATATCCTCTGGAATTCAACAAACAAGAGTAAGCTGTTTGCTGTAGGGTTACTTCCGGAAGTGTAAGAGCAGTGTTTTGACTTCTATATGGTGTGGTGTGGAAAGCTATATTCTCCTCAACAAGCTAAGCAAGGGCGGGCGCAAGAGCTTATAAGAGTTATGTTGAGCCAGCAGTAAGCCTTTTTCACAAGCAAAGCAAGGGCGTAAGAGCTTATTATCAGTTTGTAAGGAAAGAAAGCAAGACGTTGGGCTGTAGTGAGTTTACCAGTGAAAGAAACAAGTGTGTTAGCGAGTTTAGGTTAGCTAGTTTAGGAATGCAGTAGAGCGTGAGCTTTAGAGTTAGGTTACACTATTATATCATATGTAAGTTAGATTCCATATTGGCAAGGGCACTTCCTTCCTAGGCTTTTAGCCCACTGAGAAGACAGACGAAAGTAAACAGAACAAGCAAGCTTCCACTTATTGTTTCGGGGAACAAGCCAAACAAGTAGTAACGGAACAAGCTGTCGTGCTAATGCGAGCAGAACGGGGTGACGATATACGTGATTCAAGTAAAACTCGAGCTTCAGGAACAACACTCGTATACAAAGAAAAGCCCAATAAGCATATAAACTCTTTGATACACTGAACGACTTGGAGCTACTGCCGCACTGACTCACTACCGCGGCGCGCGCATGTATATATATCTTATTCGAAGTTGAACAGATAAAGTCGTTCGGGACGCGTTAGCTTCAACGAGTACACCCCGCTTCAAAGCCAGCCGATATTCTACAGGTAAAGAAAGAACGTAAGCGAATAGAGACTCCGGAAAGGCGTTCAAGCAGGGTTAAGGACAGAAAGAAGATAGTACTTCTGATGAACCTAATGAGGTTAAGTAGACAGGAACAGAATTCTCAAAGCTGATAGGAGGTTTAGTCTTCAGGAACAGTAGCGCTTGTCAGGTCAGCAGCAAGACTAAGTTATTCAATATGAGTTCGAGCAAGAAAGTAGTATTCTGGCTTTTAAGAGAGTATTGGCTTTGAAGCTGTAAGTACTGAATGCGAGAATAGAGTTCGGGGAAGAAGATAGCCGAGGTCGGGGCAAAAGGGAAGCCAAGCCAAACCAAGTCATTAAGTAAGCAGTAAGATTCCAAATCAAACTAAGCTGTGTCTTTCAAAGTATCTAGAAGCCGCATCTCAGTTCTCATGCGGAGGAGCAGTTAAGGTAAGGCCATCATCTAGTACTGGCAAGGTAGCAAGGTGTCAATCAGTGTAATCAATCGTATTAAGAAGTCACAGTCGAAAGGAATCTAAGCAGCCCGGCCCGCTCACTAACGCTGAAAACAGGGCTCGCTCCGTTAGCGCAGCAAACAAGGCTTGTTCCGTTGAGGTGACTCTGGATTCTATGAGTTTTTTAGGTGACTCTTTATTCTATGAGTTTTGAGTTCTATTTTCTTTTAAATAAAGTATTGGCATAAGCGGAATAAGAAATGTTGGATTATTACCTTCTCAGGCGCACTTCATATAAGTCTCCATCAGTTCCGAGTTGATTCAATCTTATGCGGATACAGAAGCCTAATCGAATACCCACTCATAGGGTAAGCTGCTATCGATTCTTCAAGTGAAGGAGAGGTTGGGCAAGTGGATGCCAGCATTCAAGTTCCGGCAGATTCAAAACAAAAGGTGAGCAGTGTCTTTACATTATTCCCGCAGTGGTGCAAGAGAGAGAAAATCAATGAAACGGAATTCTGCACTCGCAACAAGTCCAACAACGGTTATTATTTCCAACAACGGTTATTATTGCGCGAACTGTAGCTTCGGAAGTTATCTACTCCACTCCTATCTTTCTGACATTCAACATTCTACTTTACTTAAGTTTAGACTTGACTTGACATCGAGCCTGTAGGCAGAGTAGGGCCAGTGAACAAGCAACGGAATGAAAATCCACAATCAATGTAAACAAGACAATATGTCTTTACTTGGCTTGGATCTATACCAACGCTTGGATCTATACCAACAGTTCTGAGGTTGGCGCTAAGAGAATAGGTTGTATAGCCAGCAGAGTACTTTTACTGTGCTTACCTGTGCTTACTTGACTTAGGGCTTGCTGCGGATTCAGTTGGTAGGAAGTTGTCCAGTGGATTCTTTCTTTGTAACGAGGTAGCCAGAGGGGAAGTAGAACTTTGTAGCGAGGTAGCCAGGGGGGAAGTAGAAGAGAGGAGCAAGCAGGGTTACTTTATTCACTAGCTAAAGAAGAAGAGAGTACTGGCCGGGTAGACCAGAAGGGAGGAGATAGAAGTACTGACCAGTAAGTAAAGAATTGCTATCATCCCCATACCAGAGTCGAGGTAGGCAATAAAGTCATACTGAGAGGTCGGGTCGGGTAGTTATTAGAGGTCGGGTAGTTCCAGAGAGTACTCGCTTTGAGTCTAGTGGTAGTAGTCCTGCTCGAGTTGCATCCCCAGTAGCATCTGTCTTTGTAGCAATAGGAGAAGTAGATGAGAGTCAGTCCTGTTCTGGTGATTGTTGAAAGAAGTTAATAGGGGCCCTTATAGTCTGTTTCGGGTGCTCAAACTCAAGAAGTAGGGCCCTTTTAGTAAGTTGTTAACTCAAAGAGAAGAGCCTGAGTTAGAGTAGAGGATAAGAATGAAGTTCATTGTTGCCCTTATATGAAGTTGGTAGATTAGCAATAGGGTCAAGATGTTAGGCAGAAAGGAGCTATTTCCGCACTTTAGTTGTTTTATGGGAAATTCTCTATGAAGTTCGCTTTCCATTGCATTATAATAGGGAATACAACAGGACTCGTACATCACTCATTAGAACGTATTTATTACTTGCTTTGCTTTCGCCCTTGCTTTAAGATCTGGGTATGTATTATCAGAATTGACCTAGCAACTATCAGGCTTGGGGGCACTAGTTACATTCTGAGTAGCGCTGGATTAAGGCTTGGATGCAGTGGTTGAGGTCTACCCAGCACCGGTTTGAGTCTGATTGGAGTGAGGTTAAGTCTGCCCAACAGTGGTATCAGCCTTGGAGTTACTGCTTTGGTTCTGTGATGAGTTGGTTTCAGGCTTGGACTCCCTTGTTGAAGGCTGTTAGCGCGGGTTGAAGCCTTAGCAACAGTGGTTTCGTTCTGTCACTCACCGGTTTGATTCTGGTTTCATATATAAAGAGAGATAGAATGAACCTATATTTTCCTATACTAAGTCAGTACTGATTGGGTACTATAGAAAGAGATCGACTTTTCTGATTGATTTGTGATTTCTTATCCAATTATTTATCCCATGCGATTCTTATTGTCTGCCGACCTCGACTCTGGCTCTGTCAACGAATACAACAAATACAGATTCCACTTGACCACTGCACTACTGGAAGGGGCAATCACTTAACTTGAAACTTTACCTCGGCAAAACTATCACTCGAACAGGATCGGTACAAAAGCCATAGGTTGGTAACGTCACTTAAAGCAAAGCAGGCTAAGAAGTGGAAATAGCATCAGCAAGATAAGAAGCAAGGGATATCGTTCCAGTAGAGCTTCCTTGACTCTATTAATTAGTATAAAGTAACTTAACCCTACAGATATGGGTGTAATATGAGCTCTAACATAACTTCTTTCGTTTTATGGTAAATTCCCTAGGAAGAGATCACACCTGCTTCAAATGTAATTCAAAGAGGGTTGATTCGGAGCTGGCTGAGTCTTATTGAACGGTGGAAGAAGAGGAGGCGGGGGGAGTTAATAACAACTGCATCCGCTTCGTCCGATACTGAGTTTGCTTATTTTGTTTCTTCTACTGATCTCTACGACTTCACTCTTACTGTAACTGTAAACTCTCCTTTCTTAAGTGTTCTCCTATATAAGGAGAAGATAGAATTGAGTATGGGACAAGTAACTGCGTCTGTTACGCGGCAGCAACGTCGACTTTTCTGCTTTATTTCATATTTCTCATTTCTTGTTTTTTCTGGTTTCTTGCCTGATAGCTTTCATTGCTTCCCTTGAGACCTCGACTCTGGCAACTTCCACTTTTCTGGTTTATTTATGATTTGATCAAATTGATTCATCCCATTGAATTCTTAAGTCAACTCTCTTTCCATTCTTATTGTCTGCCGACCTATCCTTGAAGTGCTGACCTAGACTCTGGCTCTGGCTTGGCTCATATATCTCTTATACCATATCGAAGGCTCCTACCTATATCTCTTATACCATATCGAAGGCTCCCGAGCACATAGCACAGCCTTTGGGAGTCCTTATTTAGCCTATACAAATCTACCTCTCCTCTTGCCCGTTACTTGGCCCCTACTTTCCATTTGAAGTTAAGCCAAGCAAAGCCCTACCAGAAGCATTAGGTGAACTGCCAACAAGGTATGTAACAATTCTCCTCTTTTGCACTCAATGCTGTTTGTTACCAAATTCTAAAGGAAAGCTATGCTATGTTTTTACTCATTTATCTCAAATGCTGTGCTGATAGATTCTTTTAGTTCGCCAAAGTAAGTGCTAATGTGTTTGTCGGGAAAGTATTGAAGACTCATTCCTAACGCCAGGTTGCTTCTCTCTTCCTTAATTCTCGTAACTGGGGCTCGGCTCACTAACGCGCAACTAGTTGTTTGTGCCATAGTGCTAACGTGAGAAAGCCTAAGTGTCTTTACCTTAGAGAGAGAGTTTTAGAGTGAGTAATAGATGCTTTTTGTGTCCCTATAGCATAACAGAATATTGAACTTCTATTCAACAAGCAGCTGGCTCTCGTAACTAACTGAATGAGGCTCCTCTCTGGTATTTCACTAACCAACAAGCTACTACGGAAGGGCAGCGGAACGATGGCTCAAGAATCCACCCTACTACTGGCAAGCCAGCTTCAAAGCCGATACTCTCTTCTTCCTCGAGCAGTATCTTTGAACTCTCCTCTGGCTCATATAACTCCATTTGTTTTCTCATCTAACTCAATGGATTTTCTACCTTAGGCTCCTAGGCAACTATGAACTTCTTATAAAGCTTACTCAGCAGCTCTTGAAACAACTTATTTATAAGATATGAAACAAGGGATTCCACTCGAAAGAGAAGAGGACAGGTATAGTAGAAGAAGAGAAGAGAGCCGAATGGAACAAGCCCAGCAGCTGTCAACAATACCTCTCCGTAGTCAAAGAATTAATCCGGGCTGGCTTACTAAGTAGGGACTAGTTTACTTACTTGCTTGGCCCCTTCCTGTAATCTAATCTTCCCCGAACTACACCTTTCCCGCTTCTACTTGCTTATTCGAACGCTAGGCAATAAATAGTACATGAATCTTATGGCCCTTTCTTTTGCTTTATAAAGATCGAATATAAGTCTTGACGCGCCTAAGCTTGTTCAGTCAAACATCATTCTGCATTTCCATTTCACATACGTGCATATATAATCTAGAAATGGCAATACCCTTGCAGTTAGCGGGTTACACCTCGGGTTAGCGGGTTACACCTCGGACAGGAATCTTTCCCTTTTGCCGAGTAAACAAATAATGAAAGAAATCTCTTTTTGGTTGAAGCAACAAACTATTTATTCTATCTTGCGCCTGCATACAAATAGAATTAAGGAATGCTGCTGACTCCTATTAACTGAATTAGGCTAGGCTCCGATCAATCCTCTTCTATTCTGACCTCTATCTCTTCTCTTGTAGAACTTCTATGCTATCTATTACCTATGGCTCATATCATCTAACTCAGGCTGGCTCTTGATACTCTCCTCTCCACTGACTTTCAATTCATAACTTTCCACTTTCAACCGTACTCCACTAAATTTCGCTAGCCAAGCACAACTTCCTTGCCTTTCAACTGAAGGGTTTCAATTCGCCGTGTAAACTATATCTAGTGCTTCTCATTCTTTTACTGACTTCTTTCATTCTCGTACTTAGCTACAGCACTCTTTCACTTTGACTTAGAAGCCTTACTTTTGTACATTAGCTCGAGCCAGTCTCTCCCTCCTATAAGGTTGTAACTGCTGAGTCGGATCCCTCGACTGCCGCTTATGAGACTTGTGAGCTACTGCTTCTCATAATGTAACTGCCGGCAAACAGACTTTCACTACCAACTCAAAGATCGAAGCAAAGAATTCCATTTGAAGCTTCTTTTCTCTCTTAACTAGCACATAGCATCTTTTCTCTCTTAACTAGGGATGAAACCTGCACTGGAACAGGAGAAGGATCGGCTACTATGCTTCTTGCCTTTGTTGACAGGTATAATAGAAGAGGGTAACAAGCCATAGCCTCTTTCTCTCAATTAATAATTTCATAATTTGGTTTGAGCGGTTAAGTTTGAATTTCACTCCCAGGTAAGAAGAGGAGGATTTAGCTAGGTCTAATGGAATCAGGTAACCAACCGGCGTGCTCTGGGCTCTTAATTGAAAGTCGGAATGAAACCATCCGCCGCACAGTAATAATTTGACAACTATGAATTACAAATTTCCCTCTTCTGCGCTAAGTCCAGAACCAGAATCTTTGCCATAGAGGTCTACTATATGTTGGTAACAAACCCGCCAAGCTCTTACTGCTTCATTTCACTCAATAGCCTGAGGAGAGTTAGATGAGCCAGAGGATAGTTCTAGTTTCCGAACACTCGCGGCCCTGGCTTCCAATCAGGTTTCTGCTCTAACAGCTTCATTTCCTTACTTTTCATCTACAGTTGGCTCATTACCTATTACAGCAGGTTCTTTCGCCTTTGACTTTGCATGCTTTGCTTAACTAACTCCAATAACGGAAATATGTCTAATACTAATAAGCAATGGGGAGAGCTCCTAACGTGAAGTCACCAGCACAGGACTCGTACTTGATTCTGCAGAAGATCTGGATTCTGCTCCTTTCGACGAAAGAGAGAGATCAGAAGCCGCTGGAAATGATGTATCTGTTCTAAAAGAGAGCTCCGTATTTGCATTTGCAACAGGGTTTGGGTAAGAATCCTTTACTACCATCTGATCTTATGCTTGAGTTTGTTAGCTCGATGAACTAATTAAGACAGACCTCTTTTGTTGGTAACTTGACTTCTAACTTGTTCTTGCGAAAGCACTTGTGGAATGTAGGTGCACCTGTTCTTTTATAGCAGTAGTTTGTCACCCAAGGTATAGGTCGCTTAAATGGTATAGGTCGCTTAAATGGTATAGGTCGCTTTCAAGGTATAGGTCTTAAGAGTCAGTCCAGTCTTTTGTATCAGTAAGAGATGTTCTAGTCCAAGTCAAGTCGTCAATTGAACGTGGTCCAATGCAAGCATCCAAATTCAGTGAGGATGCCTTTTCGGGTGAAGGGAATAAGAAAGCACTCTGGCCTGGCTTGCCTGGGGTGAAGCATCTATTGACAGCTAGGTTAGGGAAGGGAGTTCTTCCTGTCTTCATGGGCTAACGGGAATTTGAAGCGCTAAGTACTGCCAGGCCCAGGATAAGAATAAGAAGCCGCATCCGCAGTGCTAAAGTCAGCAGCCAAATAACCAGTTTCCGTGGAATCCCTAGTTGAAGTTGCAAGTCAAGGCTGGTTGATAAGCCTGATAAGTTGGGGTTTCTTTCTTTTGCTGGTTTAATTCCCATAGAGCAGATGACTTCTTAGAACCAGTAGGTCAATTCTGGTTGGCATAGGAGTAAGATTTGAAGGATGCCGCACAAGTAAGTAAGATTTATCTGTCAGTAAAGCAGACTCAAAGCCCAGGGATAAAGAGTAATGGACAGGAAGGTGAGCCGAGCCTGAGAGGCCATAGTGATAGAATCGGAGTTTTCAGTAGACGAATCAAAGACTCAATAGAGTTTGAAAGTAAGTAAGGACATAGTGAAATGCACGAGTAGGGCTTTGTTTGTGAAGTAAGTATTCCATAAGTAGTAGTGGGTTTCATCCCTAGTTTAGTCTTAAGTGGACAAGTAGGGGTATGGTTCAGTTGCATCTGTATTAGTTGACATAGGTATCGGATAAGAGACAGAGGAGAGGCTAAATGCAGACTAGTTGACATAGTTAGATGAGCAAGATCAGAGGGATAGGATCAAGAAAGGTCTACTTTGGAATGCATTATTTCTCATATTTAGATGTTTTGAATTGGATTTCCCATAAAACTACTTGAGTTCTGTTATAGTTCCTTTTTTGCCTATAAAACAAGGGTATTCGTTATCAGAGCAGAGTTGTTGGCGAGTTGAATACCAAACTAGTAGTAGAGTAGTTAGCTCTTTGAACTTACGTAGCTCGCCTACTGACTATGTGTTCGGGAGAAAGAGAAGAGTTATTGTTGACAGAGCCAGGGCAGAGGCAAGATCAGAGGCTAGATCCGAGGCAAGAGAAGAGGAGATATTATCCATTTGCTATCTAAAATCCCGGGAAAACGGCCAAGCAACTACTAACGTTGCGCGGCAGCAACGAATAACGGACGTTAGGGAGTTATGAGCAAGTCCTGTGTCCGGGAATGACTTTGGATCGGTCTAGCAGGGAAAATGACTTGGCTATGAGGCAAGGCCAAGCAACGGCGCAAGCCGCTGCGCGGCAGCAACCAATAGGTAGTTATAAGAAATTCTAAACAAGTCCACCAAGCAACTACTAATGACCAAGCCGACTTAGGCGCGGTAGGAGTTGAGCTAAACGGTAGCGAGCTTAAAAACGCGTTACGCGGCAGTGTTGTTTCACGGGAAAACGCAAAAGTGGAGGATCCATCTGGTCACTCAGGAAGGAAAAGGACGTGGCTACCCGCCAAGTAACTACTAACGTTACGCGGCAGTGTTGTTTAACGGGGTTTCATAAAAGAATCAGTGCTTTTTCTCTGTCTATTAGCGAAAATCTTGTTGCTGCCTTTTTTGCCGTGTTTTGGTGAGTGGGTTGGTTTAAAGGAACTGTAGGCTTAGTCTCCTCTCCAGGAGTACAGGCTTTGCTTTGATACGAGGGTAGTTGTGGAATTCAGTGACTGCTGCTGGGCTTGTTGACTTACTAGCTAGACTAGTTAGGGTGGTGGACTCACTTAGTTTACTTACTTGGCGGGTAGGCTGTTGACTTACTTTGTGAGGCAGTGAGAGTTTCATCCCGTCAAGCAACAGAGTTAGATTAGCCTCATTCTGTTATAAGAGATGATAAAGTCAGTAAAGTCAGTTTCCCCACTATTCCAAAGTCAGTAAAGTAGATTTCTGTTCTTGTTTCATCCCAGTAGCAAGTAGTAGTCCTGTGTGAGCCTTTACTAGATACCTTCGGGCGAGGAAGCTATAAGTAAAGAAGTATAGTGAAAAACATGACAACTGAAATGAATTCTGATATAAGAGAACAGCCCCGGATCGGTTGATTGTTCCTTAAAGAAGATAATCAGGGTTGACTGTTCCTTAAAGTAGTCGTGTTTCCTTAAAGTAGTGGTCAAGTGGAATCTGTCTTTGTTGTCGGTTCAGCAATGATATAGTTATTGGCTTAGAGTATCTTTCTGTTCTTGTTGAAGACCGAGTGGAATCAGTTCTCCTACTGGTGGTATTGCCCTTAAGTTAATGGTGAGATCAGCCCCTACAAAGCAAGCATCTGATCTGGTCGACTTCCCACTTGAGAACACGTACTGGGTTTGTTTAGTTACTTCTTTCTATCATACCCAAGCCAAGGTACTAGGTTAGTGACTTCTTTCTATCATACCCAAGCCCAGGTACTGGGTTAGTGACTTCTTTCTATCATACCCGAGCCCAGCTCATGATTCTGTTTCTTCCGGTAAAGTGTAATTCTGATTCGTATCCCCTGCTTCGGCGCAAAGTTCCATTCATGCTTCTTCTCTTTCAACTAGATACGCCTCCTTACCTATCTCCTTTCCTTGGTTACAAAGATCTATCAGACCTAGCTCATGATTCTGTTTATCCCCTGAAAAGGTGGAACTCTGACTTGAGAGTTGAGAGCACGGTGAGTGACCTATTCTATCTCAATACCTCGCTAATGATTCTGTTCTGTTTCTGGACACCTCGCTACCTTAACGGGGGCCTTTGCCCTTATTGCTAAGTACGAGACCTTTGCCCTTATTGCTAAGTACCCGGCTTCCCCACCTGACACAGATGCCCTTATTGCTAAGTACCCGGCTTCCTTACAAGACACAGATCCTTCTCTTTCCACCCTTGCTCCTCTCTTGCAACTATTAACTGTTACTACTTAGTGAAATGACTAGATGTAGATGCGGGGGCCAAGCTACGAGGCAAGTCGACAACTACGTTCATTCTTTGACAACTTTGTTCAATTCTGTAACTCCCACTTTCCTACTTCCACTCAAAGCAAAGAGCTAACTAATCTACTACTTGCTCCAACAAAGAAGCTCTTAACTACTAACTATAGGATCGACTAACTGCCAAAAAGGCTATAATTACTAATAAAGAGAATCAACACATTGGTAAGGAATCGAATTACTAACTATCGGATTGAAACTCCCTAACCTAATTCTTCAGCTCCGGCGTCTCAGGCTGACTTTCCCTTATCCCATTCTCATATTGCTTTACACGTTCTGTATTACCTACACCGGCTACTAGGCCTGTTCCTTACATTCCGAAGTTCGCCCTTGTCTCTGCCATTCCTCTACCTAAGCAATTTCTCCCTTGTATACGCAAATACATAGTAAAGGCTATAGGTCCGGAACTACAATACCCATCTAGTTGGAAGAAAGAATGAAATCTAGTTGGAAGAAAGAATGAAATGAGAAATAAGGAAATGAACCAATCAGAAATGCGCTACTCCAGGGCAACTGCAAGAAGAAAAGCGCATAATTAGGTTTTGTCTTAGGTATTACTGCTTCTGTCTTCGTAGATCAATCAGTGCACTAAAGAGTATTGGACAAGCAACTGGGAAATCCACTATTAATAGAAAGAATGGAACCAATGCCTAAAATACTTTACTAGCGCTCAAGCAAACTACAACCTTTATAAGGGAACTCCACTTAGTACCAATCCGATTAGGCTGAAAACACCCTATGGGGAATCAAGCTACTAACGAGAAGACTCATCTTACAAACCGAGCCTTACCCTTGTTCTCGGTCTTATAACCTGGGCATCTAAATCTTATTCCTCTGCTAACAAGAATAGAGCTAGCAACAAACGGGCTATAATCACTAACTTCCGGGGCTTACTACCTATTCTGAACTACTGACCAAAAATCGAAGACTTACTTAACTGTTAACAAGACTCGCGCTACCACGTATAGGGTAACCAAGAAGCAAGGGAATAAGTAATGGAACTAATGCTAACACGGCTATAGCTCGGAACTAAGAATCAAAGGAGTCAGAATCAATCCGGAAATAAGGAATATATATGAAGTATTTAGTAACGGAATAGAACTCGGGAATCGCCTACTACTTAAGAGAGCACCTATTGCTTCTAACTGCTCTGTGGAATCGAGAATGTAAGTACACTGAGTTAAAGAACGAAAGCTCGGGATGCTAGGCTTCTACCTTTTCGCCTCAGGCTTGTTCTACTGTTTTTCATAATTGAACTTGCAATAAAGAAATCTACTACTATAGGGAATTGAACAGAAGGAATAGGCAATCCATCCAACTAATGGAAATAAGAAGAGAGCTGATGAAAACAAGGGCAGCTTTAGCTGGCAGCGATGGCTACTACAAAAAAGAAATCAACTGGGAACTCCGCCTTTCCCCTTAGCATCAGTAGTAGTGCAACCTATTAGGTAGTATATAAGCTTGAGGGCTTAGAGAGGTAGACTGTAAAAGGGAATAAAGACTTATAGCCGGGAAGGGAATACTCAGTCAGTAAAGAAAGGACCGGTGCCAGTGTTTAAAGAACCTAAAGTCAAGGTAGTCGGGGAAGACTAAGTAGAGAAGAAAGAGGTGAAGAGTAGAGATCGTCTCCTTAAGAATGAATACCTATACCGAAGTGCTTAAGTCTCAAGTAAGCTGGAAGCGGTGGTGCAAGTGGTAAGGAAAGGAGAGTCAGAGCCCCAGAGGGGAAATAAGGATTCGAACTCATGAGCCTAAGCCCGATAGTGGGCCAGTATAGGAGCGGATACAGGGGATGTAACTAAGCAGTCAAAGGGTGAAAAGGGGAATAAACAGTACGCGTATAAGACAGCGCCCATAGCAATAGAAAAACAAACCACGCCCAGTCCTGTTTTTCGAGTTCTAAGGGCATCTAATCCTTATTCTTTACCAAGATTTAGTAGATACTCAATTTGCTACCTTTCTACTGTATCTTTTATCTTCGTAAACGAGTATTCAACAAAGGAGGATTACTACGCTGGTAAAGAAGGATTACTACGCTGGTGAGTAAGGCTCGCTTATGTGTCTGGAGTAGTAACGCTTAGGCAAATATGAGTGCAATTCTTCCTTTAGAGTTATCATCTTAAGAGGTAGTAGTAATATGTTTTATCGCTAGTTGGATTCTATTCCTGTATACGCTATATCTCGATAGACTCCCCATTGGCTAAGGATAAGAGAGTACTGGCTCGGGCTACTACAGTTACATTACGATTATATAGTAGTTCATTCCCGGTCTATAGTGAAATTATTTAGTGCACTGTTTAGGTATTCTACTACCAAAGTCAAGATACTGATATAAGGTAAGGTACGTTCGAGAAGAAGAGTGATGTTTACTTAAGGGAAAAACATAGAAATACAAAATAAGTAAAGACGGTTAGTTCAAAAGCAAGGGATCAATCCTGAGAGTAAAGAATGCGAGGAACAAGTGGAAAAGTGCAGTGGACAAGTGGGGCTCGTAGCAAGGCGAAGTAGGGTCAGGTCAGTTCTCGAGTTAGGTAATTAAGATTATGCCTCCGGGGGTGAATACGAAAAGACAGGAGAGTTGGGCTAACATAATCGAAGGGGAATACAGCCTAGCGAGTGCTAGTTTGAGAGCAAGTAGCGGAAGAGACAAACAACACATAAGCCATAATGAAAGTCAGTAGTGCTATAGGTTGGAGCTACAACATTGGAATGCCAGTTCAGCCCGGCAGTCGTCAGAATCAAAGACAGGAAGAGCAGACTTATTTACAGGTTCGTAAGAATACAAGTAAGGCAATGTAGACTAAAAGCAAGTAAAGTCAATACAGAATTACTTACATGGTAGCAAAGCCTCACTTTTTCCCTTCAAACTTCCACTAATGCCAGTTAGCCTCTTGCACTCTCACTACCTCTTTCACACTGACTTTGGGTGATTACTTGCATTCTTTATCTACTTCATTGGATCTTTACTTGCTTGGAACAGGGCTCCTTACTTACTATAACCGGTGCTACCAAGACAGGCCTACTATATAATACTATTAGAATTGACTAGTGCCTAAAAGGGGTTGAACCCATACCTCAAAGAATCCACTAGGAAAAGAAGAGACAAATAACTACTAGGCCGGACCTTTGCTTATTTGTTTTAGAATCCAACTGCTACTGGGGAGAGTGGAACATATAAGTATCAAGCTGAAAGGAGATATCTGGAATGCAAACACTCGCTATCGGATTGAACTTCTGCTAACAGGACTTTAGTGCGCCTCTTTCACTCGTCAACTACTAACTACGTAAGATGAAATAAAAGAAGAGAGAGTTGACACGACACATGGGAACTAGGCTGGGTCTACCTTCCCCTTGTATAAAACCGGTATTGCACTAGAGGGATGAGACTTGTGCCTCGCCTAAAAACGAAAGTGGAACTCTGGCACACTGGGCACCTAATCTGGTTTGTGAGTTTTAGCCTCTTCCCCATTAGGGAACTGCACTAAGCTAGGGTAGAATCCCACTCTTAAGTAAGAGAATGTCCCTGCGCCCCCCACAAGTGCATAATTGTACTAAGCAGTAAAAGAGTAAAGGTAGAAACACTTAATTACCCTGGTTACTCCGGGATACAAGAAGAACAGGATAGGAAAGCAAGCCTGAAGCCAGGGTTCGGGGCAGAATCCAGTATTGCACTTCCGAAGTCAGAGATAAGGCTAAGAGTAGGCCAATAAGATTAATAGGATACTAGTACTTTGCAGGGCTAATACTTATAGTAGCAGCGGTAGTAATTAAAGCATATAAATAAAGAAACCCATCCTGTAAGAGAAGAATCTCCTGTAATAGAAGAATCGCCAAGTAGGAAAGTAACTACTAGACTAACAACTACTCGGGAAGTGAAAGAAAGAAAAGAGTAAGTGCCCTAACAGTAAGTACACGAATGAAAGTCAGGCAGGACAGACATACTTTTCGTTCGTAGTGGCAGGCCAATAGACAAGAAATACTTGATTGGATCTTAGGTTTGTTGGGTCGTGAGAGGCTTAGAGGCGAATTAAAGACTTTAGTGCGTTAGTGGAAGTGAAAGCAAGCATAGTAGGATCAAGGGGGCCAAGCTACTAAGTAAGACGGCCAAGTCACTCGAACTTCACCGTCTCAATCTTGCATCATATGGGCCTTATCAATGGTAACCGTTACGAACTTATTGACTTACACCTACCTGTAATCATCTTGAATCTATTGACAAGAAAGTCACTTTCTAAGAGAAGGGATTGATCACATCTTCCAAATATCCTTTGACCTTATTGTTATAGGCGCTCTGGCTACTTTCTTGTTCTAGATGGTGAAAGTGGTTTATGGCCTTCTGGCTTTCCTACTCTAGACCGTCCAATTCCACTAACATTGCTTCAGTAAACTCGGGTGGGGTTAATCAGATGGCTCTATACGGTGTGGACCTGAGGGCCTTTAGTCCTATATAGATCTAGTAATAAGGGATGTGATCTTTTCAATGACTTTTGAATAAGCTAATAACATCGATCGGACTTTGCCAGGGCTCCTTTAGCGTCACACGAAGACATAGAAAGTCAGAGAACAAACAAAACACTTTATGTCCTTTTATTATTACAGTTGTGTTCTAGGCCTTGCCCAGTAGCTTGGCCCTCGGGTTAGGTGAAAGGGCGCCTATATCATACGCGAGCGACAGAGTGAAGTAAGGCCCAGCAAAAGAAAGTGCAGTTATAAGTAATAAATAAAGCAGATGGCGAAAATGTTCCGAGTAATATAATAAGGAATTTCCACTCATTCATGTACAAGAGAAGAGAGTTTCTCCACATTGGGCATCCTATCTATTTCATGAAATCATTCCTATCACAATAGGGACCCTTCTCGAAAATTCTGTATTATTGCTCTGCCCCTGACTTCATCTAATTTATATATTATGTCTTCTACTCTCAACTAAACCTTATTATTTTATTGAAACTAAACCTTATTTTTGTATTGTCCATTACTTTATATCTCTTATATGCATTGTATTGTCCATTACTTTATATCTCTTATATACATTGTATTGTCCATTACTTTATATCTCTTATATGCTCTTTGAACTTCTCTTTCTCTATCTCTTCTTCTCTTTCTCTATCTCTTTAAGCTGTTTTCGGGCTCTGGCTCTGCTCTACCTAAGAAAGCAGCCAATAGTGGTTTTCTTCTTGTTCTTGCGCCCTTGGCTTGTTTTATTGAACAAAAAGTGTTAATTTCGAATGCAGACAGTTGAGCTCATATGGAATCATGTAATAAGAGTCAGAGTAACACAAAGAATGCTTGCTTGCCCTATGGGTATAGTTAGGTAAGAAAGGCTATATTACGGTAAGAATAGCTATAGGTTTCAGTATCCAAGGAAAGACTCTAAGTTCTCGCCCTGTCCTCTCTCTCCTATCCCCCGCCAGGCTCTCTTTCTTGAAATGCATATTTTCCTAGCAATAAGTATAGTAAGTAGACTTGTTCCGTTTTCCTAGCAATAAGTAGACTTGTTCCGCCAACTACACACTGAATTCTGTAACTTTCCCGGACGCCGAGTGAAAGATGAATTGATTCCCGGCCCGGATGTTCTTTCTATCAAGTAGGAATGTCAGAAAGCTGCTGTAGGAATGTAATCAAGCTGCTCCTTAATGCACCCGTAAGCTAACGTGAGCAACTTTCCCAGGACTTGAAGAAGCACCAAAAGACACTATGTTTGAAGAGCCAAGTGGACAAGCTACAGTAGAGGTATAGTTGACAGCTGCTTGTTTCAATAAGTCTTTTTCGCCTGAGTGAGATTAGATGAGAGCCAGAGCTGTAGATTCAAAGTAAGGGTAAACAAGATCAGAAGCCTTAAGCCGAAGAATGTCCTGTTCTTGTTTCATCTGTTTGTAGACCTCTTGTTGGTAACTACACTTATTGTCCCGCAGTAGCTCCTTGTAATGACCGGAATTGCCTGATAGTCCCGCTGCTATGTAACTCAACAAATTGTCCTGCTTGAGCACCAAGCAACAGAGCAAGAACAGAGAAATAAACAAGGGGTAGAGTTCCATAAGCAACAAGCTACAACTTTCGAACAAGTGCATTAGTTGACTTTCCGGGGTTAACTCAATTCGTTCTTCAAGAGTCAAAAAGCAGTTAATAAGTTTGTTTCTCGAGTGTTTGGTGACTTCATAGTCTAGGGTTTGCAAAGAAAGCAATGCAGTATTAAGGCTTACAATTTCTAGATTATGCAAGAGAGACTAGACTCTATTAAGGTTGACTCTGAACACTGGCCCAACAACTACAGTTTGACTTGTGTGAAGAGCTACCAATTCACTAACTTAGGTGAAGCCCTAGCTTCTTTCTTTCCTGCTTGTACCACTCCTCGGTTTGTTTTCCCTTACTTTAGCACCCGACCCGAACTGAACTCAACATAACTTTAAGCTGCAGCGCGAACTGACTCTGATCTTTCAACTTCAACTGATTCTTCTATTGAAACAGCTTCTTCTGATGATACCGCTTCAGATTCTGGATAAAGACAATAAATCAGGACATTCTATTCTCGTCGACTTACACTCTAACTATATTCTTACTTGAACCTTAAAACAGCCTACTATCACATGTATTATACCTTAGTTGATCTATTTACATCTCCCGCCTTCTTTCTACGGTACAGTCAAGAAAGCAATGCAGAGGTTGTGTACTCAAATCCATATGTTACACACTCCATTCTATTCAATCAATAAGCTACGTTCCTAAAGAGGAAGATATATTTGGCCTTGCTTCCCTAAGAATAGAGGCCACCCCGTTCCGCAACAACAAGAAGTCTGCTTGCTCGAACTCACTAACGGCTAGGTTCTATCTTTCTGTCCTAACTAACGGCTAGGTTCTATCTTTCTGTCCTAACTAAGGTGCTGAAAGCCTCTGGTCTCTGTTCAAGGCAGCGCTTTCTGCTCAACATTTGGATGATCACTTTATCCTCAGGGTTGCAGCTGTTCGAGTGTTGTCGTATCAAGAAGAAAGAATACTTAGGCAAAAGTCCCCTACTTACTTAATACGCAAAGGCAGTGTAATCATATTACTTAATCCACGCAGTGTAATCATAGAAAGAAGCTAAGCTAAAGTCAAAAGGAATAGAATGGAATTTAGTGCTGCAGCATTTATGGAATGAAAGTAAGGCGGGATAGAAGCAGAGGTCTAGGGCTAATACTTTGCTCTTTACTTCCCCTTTCCTTTGATTAGAGCGGTGTCCGAGCAGCTTGTTCTTGTTCAGTTGTTGCATTAGGAATTCTTTAAGGAGCAAATGCACCTATTCTAGAATTTCTTAAGAGCACTGCTTATCGATGAGTGCCAAATCAAGTCTTACTGGTTGGTTTAAGAAGGAGGCTATGAAAGTTGTTCATGAACAAAGGCTTACAAAAAGAGGAGAAATGCAAACGGAAAAAGAAACTCGATTTCTTACCTCCGGCCACGTCCACGGCCTCTTTGGCTAGACCCCATCAACCTCTGGATTTTGGGATTCATGATCGGTCTTATTTCTTCCACCTATTCCTCTTTGTCCACGACCGACCTCTTCTTCCTCTTTGAGACTTCGATTCATCTTTGTTCTCAAGCGGTTGCTTGGTTTGTATAATGTGCTTGCTCCATAGATTGATCTTCTCCATGGTTTCTTAGGTTGATGGATCTTCTCGTATGGCCATTATGCTTATTCATGTTATTATTTATCCATCCTACTTATTCATCATGTTATTCGGTGTACTGATTCCGTTTCTTTTGCATCGTATAAAGAAGCAGTTCTCAAGGAAAGTGGAGTGATTGTTTAAGTAGAAAGTTCCGTTGAGATCGGGCGCTAGGCAAGAGAGAGAAATGATCCTTTTCGTCTTTAAGGAGAGGTCGGGCGCTTAGCAAGAAAGAGTCAGGGTCTTTTTGTTGACTGATATAGATACAAAGCCATCTTCCATTGATATAGAGACAAAGCCATCTTCTCTTTCAGCAGCAAGTTATAAGTCAGCAACGGAACCAGCAAGCTCAGTTTGGCCGACGAAGAAATCAATTGCAGAATGGAATCTAACATTCATAGTTACTCACGCATGGAATATTGTAACCTCATTGCTTACTCACTTATTGAATAAAAGGAAGCGGGAAAATAAGTTCACCTTTCTTATGGCCCAAGTTGTAGATAACCTGGATCGGGATCTTCCACAGTTCGAATTGAAGTTACAAGATCCGGATCAGAAGCGATAGAATCCGCGGGAGAAGAAGCTTTAGAAGATAAAGGATCTGAATAAGTGGGATAAGAGGAAGGAGCTGATGAAGCTGCAAGCGGTTCTGTTCAATATCTTATCTTATATCAATATCTAGTAAAGAAAAAGATATCAACGGCCCACGTAGCTCCCGAAACCTAGACTTGCACATCGTATAGAAAGTGTAGCGGGTAATCCTCAATGACATTATGTTCTTGTGTTGATGCTGTAGTAGCTCCTTGGGTCTACGTTGCTTGCCGTCTTGTCTACTTGCCGTCTTGTCTAGTATACGCTTGGCTGAGCCGGAGTTATAGTGTCAGTGCTCGTTAAGTCTAGGCCGAGCAACAACAGTGTTTACTAGCAGCATTCCTTCCCTTCCTTCACTCAATGTATCAAAAGTGTTTACTAGCAGCATTGCTTCTATTACTTAACTCACCGACCATGTTAGCACAAACAACTCAATTCCCATTGGAGCACAACGTCTTTCTGAACTCCCTCACGCCAACAGTAGTCTTGCTTGTTCATTATATGTTGCTAGGTTGACTCTCAGAATTTCATTGAGTGTGAGACATATAGAAGAACATAAACTAACTGCTGACTCCTCCAAAGCAAATGTAAGCGGAAAAGAGGAGCAACCTGCGCCGAGCTCGCAAACGTAAGCGGAAAAGAGTAGAAACCAGCATTAGCACCATTAACTAAAGAATTGAGTGCACAACCAACTTATGTCAAAGAGTAACAAGTGTAAAAGAGTAACAAGGCACTGCACTTCCGTTAAGAAAAGTGAAAACGGCCCTTACTGCTAGCTTACTTAACGAAATCCTTTCCTGGCTCACTGAACTCCATCTTTCTAAGGCACCCCAAGAAGTCAGCTAATGCGTGACGGCGTTAGCGAGCGGGCAACTCTGTTAGCACTTATTAGTCTTGAATAACTCCACTCCTAATCCGGCTCCTGCTCTATCTAACCTAACAGCGAAACTAGACTTGACTCCTAAACTCAACCGGGTAGATCGACTTGGTTCTGACTGCTGACTCCTCCAAAGCGAACTTAGCACAAACAATCAAATGCCCCGCCGAAGAGAAAGAATAGAAGGGAGCGTTTATATGATATAAGTATAGATGAAACAACCAGCTTCCTTCCCTTTGGCTTCCTAACTCTAAAGCAGCACTCAATAACCTAACTTGCTTTCGCCCTTGCTTTGCTTGTTGCTTCATGAAAAGGCTTACTTGGTTACTTTTCGCTTGTTCCTATTCTTTTTCTTTCGCCCTACTTTATGAATTTAGTGCTCAACTTATATAAACAGAATAGAATAGAAGATAGCTAGCATATTATGTAGTAGCGGAACTGAAAAGAACTGACTTATTGCTTTCGGCAACCATTGAATAGAGGCCCGTGTTAGAGAAGTTGATACAGGGAATAGAGTCGCACCCCGACCCCGAGTTGCTTCTTTTTCTTTCGCCGTAGTGACTTGTATGTCCGCTTGTTGGCTTGGCTCTTTTCCTTTGCCGACCTATCCTAAACTTGAAGTGTTGAACCGGCAACCTAGTTCATAGTAGCAACTTGCCTTGGCACTGAGTCTTCGACGTTACTTGTTCCCGTTCGCGCACCACGTCTTGATCCGAGGGAAAATAGTTATCAACTGCCCTTACGTGCAACTCAAACATGAATTTCTTACTATGGTCGACAACACCATATCTTGCAGCTGACTTATTACTTGTAGAAGCAGAATTCAATTGATCTATTAATGGCACGGAAGCTAGAATTCTCTTAGGAATGCACCAACACCGAGAGATTTGACTCAAACAACGGATTCTGTTGCTTCAGATCTGGCCTCTAATCAAGCATCTTATCGAGTCGGGAAAGCCAACTCCTATCTCGTAGCCAAACACTTTAACTGCATCTTTTTATGCTGCATCTGGGTATTCTTCTCCTGCTCCTGCTGACTCACTACTGGTACTGGATTCCTTTACTCCAATAACGGCTTCTTCACCCGGAGACAAAGATTCCATTAATTCCTTCTGAAAAAGAAAGTAGAGAGTCAAGGCAAGGGCGACACCTAACTTGTTGTTCCGAAGTACTTAGCGGGCCAAAGCCAAAGAAAGAGTTTATGAAACTGGATCCCTAGACTAGACCCCTAGAGGAATTCCCTTCTTAGTAGCAGAATTGGTCACAGGAAATTCCATCTATCAAAAACGGCGGAAGTCCTCATCATCTTCTTTGCCGATCTTGCCTAGCTCGGTTTCGGCATCAACTAGTTCGTCTTCCCCTTTGCGGGTGGTTCCTAACCTGCCCCAACCTATTATGCTTCGGAGGAAGATTCAGTTGGCTCTAAAGGTTCATCAGCAGCTCCCTCAAACAGAGGACTTGCTCCGGACGGGACCGGTTTCCAGTGTTGTCGTAGAGAGAAGCTCTGCGTCGGTCAAATATGAAGTTAGTGGGAAATCATCCAGAAAGAAACAAGTGGATTTAGTATATAATTGGTCATCCTTTCAATAACACATTCTTTCACTGAAGTATAGTCTCTTTGCATGCTTGGTTTAACCTTGAAGAGAGTCATCTCGGCTTCGCTTCTTAATACGATCAAGCATAAGATTAGCATTCATGAGATTAGCATTCGGCTTCTTCATAGGATGAAACAAGAACAGGAAACTCGTATTCTTTACTTAGTGCTCTTAAGAGTAAGATAGTCTGCCCTGAACTCGAAAGCGCCTGCATCCTCACTTGACTTAATATATCTTGCGCCTACGCTTGTGGAATGGAAATGGGACTCTCCCTATGGAATTTCATGGCTACACCTCTGATTCTTAAGACGATGAAAGGCAGGAATCAGTGTTTATTAAGAAGTAAAGCACCATATAGTGTCAAGCTCGGTAAATGCTTATTGTCTGTTCAAACTCAATAAGAAGCTGTAAACCCAACAAGCAACAGAGGAAGTAATAATTTCATCAGCGCGAGTAGGGGCTCGGGTATGATTAGCAAGTTGGTGAGTTAATAGCTTTCCAAGAAGTGTGAAATAGCTTTACAAGTCGATGATCAGTAGCAGGTCAGGTCCGAGACGATAGGATGATCAGAAGGTACTGAGACAGGGCCCATGCTGTTAGGGAGGGAATTAGAAGCAATGGTCGAAAGCCTGACATAGCATTGCCGTGGGTAGGTCTAAGGTCGGTCGTGTGAACCTCTTTTTGATCGTAGAAGAAGAAGTGATCTGAGGAATAAGCATAACTCAGTGCCAGCAGCCGCGGTAAGACAGAGGCGTTATCTGTATTGATTGGGCGCGTCTGTAGGTGGCTTTTTCAAGTCCGACGTCAAGTCCAATCCTAGGGCGAAACCCAGGACAGGCGGTCTAAACTACCAAGCTGGAGCATTTAAGGTTGACTTCTTCTGCCCGTATTGAGATAAAGAGTACTATACAAAACGAATTACAGGAACTATATCTGCACTTTCTGTCTTTCCTTCCCACGCCTTAACCCTACTTGAGAACTGGAGACTTTTTCCATAAATTCATTCTTGTGCGACTACTTAGTGGAGAAGAGATGGATTCCATAAGTGAGTGGAAAGTGGTTGTTTCCTATCATCTATTTAGACTGGACCACTCTACTACTTGTTTAAGGGTAAACCAGAAGTCAACCCGCAATTGAATCTCTCCGTTACCAGAAGTCCAGGGGTATATATACTGGTCTGATTGACTCCTTTATATACTAGCTAAGGCAAGCAAGAACAAGAGCAGAGGTAGACTTAACGGATGATTATCGAACTGAAGATTCATTCTCATATACTGTGCGCCCCCTTATGGAACTCCACGAAACTAACTACTCGGTGTTGAAACCCTTCTTCGCTGCCCGCCTGAACGAACACGATGAGCCTTCTTTCCCTGATTTGACACCAATACACCTTTCCTTCCTCTATTGGGGTACAAGAACTGCTGATATCCCCTCCTTTTTGATTCTGGAACTATTGAATGACTTGCTTCTTGACTTTTGTGAACTGGAGCTTCTTACTAACAGCGACTTGACCATAGTAACTAAGTCTATTTACTCCCGCGAGCTTTCTGGAGATAATTCCTAGTGCTATTATTACTGCTTGCCAGACTCAGAAATGTGCCCCCCTTGATACTGCTGCCATACCACATTAAGTCCAATTGTCCTAAGGCTTCTTTAGAGAATCTTCCCACAGCAAACAGCTAAGCTAATTCTACTGCCGAGCTAAAGACTCTAGCGAGAACTGCTTCTCACTCGGGTGTGATTGAACTGGGTCACTGAACTCTCTATCTGCCATTCGCCCCTTTCCTTTAAGTTTGGACACCTGCTTCCTTAGCCTGAAAGCCAGCTCGCCTACCTCTATAGTATGGAGTTTCCCCCCTCGGTCTTGAACTAATGACTCTATCAATTCCGTACCTCTATATAAGTGCATTTCTTATTCAATCAATCAATCATTCCGATTCCACATTATCTGGGATAAGATCACGCCGAACTTCTGCCCAGTAGTAGCTCTAGACTCTTCGTACAGCTAAGGATAAGGTGCGGAAAGGCGGAAAGGAAGTCAGAAGGGAGGTCCCCCTGGTGCCAAAAAGGCAAAGAGAAGATCTCTAACAGCAAAAGCTCTAACAGGAAAAGAAAAGCAGCGGAGTCGTTCAAAGAAAAAGAGAACATCCTCCACCATGAAAGGAAAACTAGAAGAATCGTAAGTACCAAAAGGTCAGTGAGAGTTTGATAGAAAGAGACCATGAAAGGAAAACTAGAAGAATCGTAAGTACCAAAAGGTAGGGAATATCTGTCGATCAGATGCTAAGAAGGCTTACACTGGTTCTATGTAACGCCATGCCCATTCAAGGTTTGAATAGTTACGGCCGACCCTATGTGATCGATTGAAGTTGATACGAGGTCGCGAGTAGAGCAGATCGCTTTTCTCCCATAAGGCGATGGAGAACAAATCCCACCCGACTGTACAGATCAGTAGAAACTCATCCCTTTTGTAGGGCAGGACTGCGCGCGCACCTTTGCTTTCTAAAGCCTTTGCTTGTGACATTGAATCTAGTGCACATCAACTTTTCAAATAGACATAAGGTATAAGGTAAACTAACAGAATAAAGTCAACTCACTCGAAACTCGAAACTAGAATCACTCATCATAGCATAGGAAGTCAATAAAGCCTTTAACAAGCTCGTAGTACCCCCGCAGCCTAATAAAGACAGTTAGTAATCTACTCGACCAGGTTAGGCCTACATCTTAACGGGTAAGGCTAATCGTATAAAGCAAGGATGGATAGATACGCTATTCTATTAACCTTAAGTGCACATGGTATACAGTCAAACTTGATGGTGGTACTCGTATACGGCTCTCCCATATAATTGGTATGGTGTCGTATTGTATTATAAGGAGAGTTCCAGAAGGTAGCTCCTTTAAGGAGAGTTCCAGAAGGTAGCTCCGTTCCATGGTACTGTGAAGGTATGCTTGTGTTCACACTCGCTGGCGGGCGGGGAGTTGCAATGACTAACGCTATACATTCGACAAAGCAGCTTGTTCTCTTTATTAACATTCGACAAAGCAGCTTGATTAACATTCGACAAAGCAGCTTGTTCTCTTTATTAGAAAGAAACCCCATTGACCTATCTCACTACGCTGGGGTTGAATCGAATCCAGGCCAGCCGAATGAACGTGATCCTGAGCCAGCATCAAATCTTCACTACAAGGCGTTACACGCTGGCAGTTCTTCTTTGATGGGAGCTAGCTTATCTTTAAGCTTCTTCCTTTGATGCTGTAGTTTGGTGGGCGCACTACCGCTTTTATGCCTCAGCCTCCGTTTGTTTGCTAGCAGGGTATGCTCTTTCTTTTTCGTTTGTTTCGGATAGATAGTGTGCAGTGAGGGATCGGGTAGCCAGTAATGACTTTAATCGGCGCAAGCTCTCTACTCCCATGCCTTTCTTGGTCGGACCAACCCAACCAGTGATTTCCTACAAGTCTTTATGAATTTAGAGAGCCAGAAGCGGAACAAAAAGAAATGATATATCTGATTTTATAGAATTATGGATAACCAATTCATTTTGCAATATTGTTGGTATATCCTCCCCAAGAAATGGGTAAATCAAATTCAAAGATCATCACATGGGAATAGATCTTTAACCAATACTGATTCTCTATTTCCATTGTTGTGCTTTCTGAAATGGCATACCTATACTAGGGTTCAAGTTTCGATCGATATTTGTGGAGTTGATCATCCCTCTCGAAAACACAGATTTGAAGTTGTCCATAATTTACTGAGTACTCGGTATAACTCACGCATTTGTGTACAAACAAGTGCAGACGAAGTCACACGAATATCTACGGTTGTCAGTCTATTTCCATCAGCCGGCTGGTGGGAGCGAGAAGTATGGGATATGTCTGGTGTTTCTTCCATCAATCATCCGGATTTACGCCGTATATCAACAGATCATGGTTTCGAGGGGCATCCTTTACGAAAAGACTTTCCTCTGAGTGGATATGTGGAAGTACGCTATGATGATCCAGAGAAACGTGTGGTTTCTGAACCCATTGAGATGACCCAAGAATATCGCTATTTCGATTCCGCTAGTCCTTGGGAACAGTGTAGCGACAGATAATGAAGAAGATACTTAGGTCTAGTCCTGGGGACAAATCAATAGGTCATGATATTTGCTTCCTTCTCTCTTTCGTCATCTTAGTCAATGATACGCTTATGCTTTTTGGATTGAGTTTCTTTAGAGTTATAGCAGTGTTCAATTTCTCTTTAGAGTTATAGCAGTGTTCTATTTCTCTTTAGAGTTCGCAGTGTTATATGAATCTCTATGACTTTGGAGTTTGCAGTGGTATATGAATCTCTATTATCTCATATTTCCCCTAAATTCTATCATCTGTACATTCGAATTCCATCTTTACATTCTCATTAAGGTGTTGTTAGAATATCGGCCCTACTATAGATTAGTAATAGATTATTGGATTAGTAATAGAATAGATTATTTACCGGGGATTAGTAATAGAATATATTATTTACCGGGTGGGGACCCAATAAGAATGAGATTGATCGGCACCCAATACAGCTAATCTAAACCCAGAAACTTTTCTTAGAATGCATTGACGCCTAAGAACATAGGCCTGGGATGGGAGTATTACTCATATTCTTTCCCACCTTACTTTGTTTCATGACCAATAGTTGTAGTTATGGAATAGATTATTGACCCGCACCCAATACACTAGTTTCAAGAAGCAGAGTTGATACTGTTTTATGGAAACTCTACTTGCTACTTCACTTTCGCCTTAGCGCTCCGTGGGTCTATTCAAAAGCAAAGACATAGATAGCGAACGAAAGCTTTAGGGCTACAAAGACAAACTAGAAGCGCTTTGATAAGCATCCGCAGAAAGAGAAGCATCTCTATCAGATCAAAAAGCTAATGGTTGGATTAAGTTATAGGATAGGATAGGTTTCTTCATTTCTGATATCATATGTCACCTACTATTCTTTTCTGAAACATCATATGTCACCTACTATTCTTTTCTTCCACTTTAGAGTTCGGTTACTTGACTTTACTTATCTCATATGTTGCACTACTATGCTATTTCTACTAAATGAGTTATATGGAGGAGAACTGGCTCTCACCGATCGAAGGGCTGTCTTAATTAGTTCACCGGGCTAGCAAACTCAAGCAGTAACTTATGAGCAGCTTCTATATAAGGAGGCATACATCGTAACAATTCACCGCACACTCGTGTCCGACCAAAAGAATGGAATCTGAATCGAAGGCTTTCTCAATGTCAATCTTGATTGGACCCTCCTCTTTAGAGTTGAAGAGGTTCAATCCGAATATTCCAGACTCCCATCCCCGGAAAAGCCCCTATTGGTTTCATCCCTAAACTCCTCGAGAAAAGAAATCCAATCAATCAAGAAAGATAGGCTCCGCTCAAAGCAAACGTAGGCTCGAAAGATAGAGAGAGAAGCCAAGCCCAAAGATAGGCTCCGCTCAAAGCAAACGTAGGCTCGAAAGATAGAGAGAGAAGCCAAGCCCTTGATCCTTAAGCTCATTAGTCAGGTTACGGGAAAGGTAATAAAGCTCTTGCCCTCCCCTTCATGTGTGTGTGTGATATGATATTTCTCCAGTAGGAGGAGAATCCAAGCAGGAAAGTCATTGCGCTGGAGTATTGATCAAGGCATGGGATCCTTACAAGCTCATTCAGACTAGTTAGTGACTTCGCTTTTCCCTGCTCATCTTGCTAATCAGTAGCCTTACTTACCTAATTAGTATAAGAAGGCCTATAGGGGCACTAAACGATTAAGCGATTCGTCTTGCCGCCACTCTCTTTCTCTTGGTCCGCTCTATTTAGCTTTCTTATCTCTAAAGACCTTTCTCTTGGTCCGCTCTATTTAGCTTTCTTATCTCTAAAGACAATGTCAAAGAAAAGGTTAACGCCTATAGCTTACTCTGACTTTATTAGCAATGATATGTCTATGGTAGGGCTATTCTATCTTCGTCTTTATGAGTTCAATGCTAGCTCCATTGCAAAAGAGTTGCTTTCTCTTTGATACCGATACGCTTTCTGAGTATGTATTAGTAGCTCTGCTTCCTTTCTTTAATGAAACTAACAACTTGCTTTTTCAACCCAGTTATACACTTTTTCTAATCAAGGTCAGTCCCATCCTATCTTCATCGTGGTCATCAAATGTAGTCAATCCAGTTCCAGCAAATCCTTACTTCATTCAGTATGCAGCATTAGTTTAAGTTAACCTCTTTGGTTTGATTGGATTTTCATTGCTATTGTTCTAAAGCATTTAGTTTGTCGGCACCGATAAGTCCTGAGAAAAGAAGTGGATTTGCTTCACAGGCGGAGGATGAAATAGAACCCGACCGAAGCCTACAGTTAGTACTCCCTACATTACCTTCTAGGAATCTTGACTTTCCTTTTACCTTACGAATGATACTTTCTTATGCTTATTCGTAACTACGACAGAATATTGGTTTCTTTTTTCTCACCGACCGAAACCACTTTGACTGAGATTGGAAGTGGATCTGCCATGGACAGGGACTCAACTATTAGTCAGGATCCGCTTTGTTGCCTTCTGAGCTATACGAAATCACTCTAGCTTTCGAAACAAACCCATAGGCATAAGCCGAAAAGGTGGACGAAAAAAGGAGCGAAGACCCGATTGAATCAACAGTCCCGTGCCAAGCATAAGAGTCCACGAGTAGAACCTTAGAACCGGACCAACCCTATTGGAAAAGAATTCAAGGCCTCGGAGAGAGGAGATATGTAATAAGAGGAGACTTGAGCGGAACTACTACATTTGTGCACTTTTTCACGGAATTTATGGCTTGTTGAAGTTAGTGTTCATTGTTCCTAGAAGATAGAGATTAGAACAGAGACTCACTATGAAACGGAGACCTAGCTTACTAATAGTATATTCCTCCAATGGACCCCTATCCAGCGCTTATAGTGCCCACAGCCATGAAAGCATAATAACAGGTTCGTTCGTTTTTCTGAGCCCGTCGCTGTCCTTTCACTTGCGGATACTTCGCTCGCTTGGGGAGAATACTTTTTCTTTCTGACTTTAATCTCGAGTGTTGTGTTCTTTCGTTTCTAGTAGTTTACTTCCTCTTTTTCCGAGGCTGGGAAATCATTCCTTTGCATTCGCTACGGAACTGGGCCTATAAAACACACGACTTTTTATGAGCATTGGCTCAATTACCTCTTTATTAGAAGTTATAACCCTTATCCCACGCGGGAAAGACTTACCCATCTAAAGCAAGCGAGGAGTTTGGATCATATTGAAGCTTTGGTTGTCTCTTTAGAAAGTACCTTTTCTAGCTTTCACTTTCGCTTGATTTTGGATTCGATCCCGAGTAAGCAAGCGGATTCTTCCCACTAAACTCAGAATATGGAATCCCGTCCTCGCAGAGGTTCTACTTTTACTTTCCATGGCTTAGAAGAGAGATTCTGAATTGGATTTCATTGATTTCTCGTACCAGTCCGCCAATCTTCTTTCATTATTTCATTGACCGAGAAACCGCCTATCGATCGTGATCCATTTCGTTGCCCTCTTCAGATGATGATGAAAGCAGAGAAAAGGTAGGTATATACCATATGACAGCACGGATCTAGATCTATATACTGATCGATCCTTATCTTCACTTAAGAACAGAAGTTTTATGATCCAATAAGAAGCTAAAGGCACCTTAACCAATTTCCACTCCAGACTATAGAAGCTCCGCCGCTCCTATCCCCGGGTAGCTCGCAACAGGTATTACTATAGCTCGGTCTCACTCAATTGGAATCTACCGCTTTTTTCCTCCTATCGTATGACTTGAGCTCTGGAATCAAAGACTTAATGAAAACAGGAAATCAGTAACAATAAAACGGAAAGGCAGAATTCTTGTCTGAAACATCTGGTACGTGAAAGAGGTGGAATGTGTCCTAGCCGTTTGAGATGACGAATTAGACTAGGGTAACAGGAATGGTCTGGGATATAGGATCAATCTACAGTAATAGGGTAAATGGAATGGTCCGGGATATAGGATCAATCTACAGTAATTTCTATTAACGCCTAAACTCCTCACACAAACCGGGTTCTCCTATAGTGCGTGCCTTTTATCAAACCAGTTTTACAGCAGAGATAGCCGGTCTAAAGGAAAGGGTAGAACTAGTATACGAGTTAGACCATTGCTAGCATGTTCTATTAATATGGAATAAGGCTAACCGAACTAGCTGTTCTATCAAGAATAGGGCGGCTCACTGTCAGTACTAATAAGCGTGTAAACTACTTGCTTAGTAAAGGCACCAAACTTACTTCGATTCTGCATCCTGATTTCCTTGTATGCTAGGTCTCCAATAGGTCCTTTTGGAGTGGAAGTGTGGGATGCCCCGCCATCAAGTGTTAGGTCCCGTTCCATTACAATGGCACTAGAAAAAAGAAACCCCTGTTCAAGTGAAAAGGCACTCCAACTCTCAATATTAACCAAGGAGAGACGTTAGTCTCTCTCCGACTAGATATCTTTAGGACTCCGACCATCGAAATCAAGTCCAATTGAAACAGGCAGGGCTCAGAGGCTACTGGTAGCGAAACTCAAGGGCGTAGTGAAGGGTCAATTCGTTAGGAGAGAATACCATTAGTCCTGCTTAGCAACCATTGAACTAGCTGCCACAAAAAGGGGGATCCAGTAGATCACAGAACAAAGAGATCAGGAGAAAAGAAAACGGATAAAAGAAAACACGGAGCAATTTCGCTGAAATCGAGCTACCATTGAAAGAAAGAGTAGAGTGAAAGTAGGACGAGGTCTGCCTTTACCCTTCCTGTTAGCAAACTCTTCCAAGACATGAGGGTCGCCATCCTCCTTTCGCCTCTCAAGTCATAAATCGAGTTCAGTGGCTTTACATTCTCTTCTAATGATGGGGTGGACTGGACCCGAGCTCTTTACTATGATCAAGCTTTGGCTGTCTCATGCTTTATTATGCTGTTGAGAAACCATCCTGTCCTAAGGAGTTATCTGTTCCCATTTACCTCACTAAGACTGGGCTACCTCGGATCTCCCTATCACCGCAAGGTTATAGCACAGAGGACTGCCAGGTCAGACCAGCTTGTTAGGTGCTATTTATCTGCGTTTACTCTTTTGGTTATTTATTGCTATTTACTACAGAAAGAATTGGACTTTCGCTCACTTCTGACCTATATAGTAGCTAGGAGTGAGCTTTTCTCGTCCTTTCCACTAGTGGGGGCAACTATTTCTTCTTAGTGTCATTTCAGGCAGAAGACGAATCCAAAAGGTAATGAACGACCTAAGGGTAATAGGCCAAATCCAATCCGAAAAAGGAATCCGAAGTCACTTATTACTTGCTTTTTGATCCTCACAGTAGACTACGATTCCGTAATTCGATCTATGCCAACTGTCTCTTTTTTAGCAGTGTGTGTTGGGTTCTTTCTTTTATTCCTTGACCGCAATGAGTGGACCGGAGGGCAAAGAAAGGAGGCGACGACGATGTTACTGATTTGGAATTCAATACAAACAAATAGACTTTTGGGGAAAAGAAAAGAAGTCTCAGTCAAGGTAGAAAGAGGGTAGAACCTCCTTTTAGGTGGCATATAGTTAAAGGGGCGAGCCTTGCCCTTATTCTGAGATTTGATAGTAGGGTACGCATATATCGCATATAGAGAAATTCTGATCCTGTTGCTGACCAACTCGTCTTGGTTTGGGACTTACCCGCTAAAGTGAACTTCTTATTCTCTAATGATCAAAATACTTCTATACAGGGGCAACACCTCTTCTTATCTAATTACAGGGGCAACACCTCTTCTTATCTAATTACTTGATTCTGACCCGGACCCTTACCCGACCTAGACCTAAACCCTGCTTGAATTGCTGCTGACCTCTGAATTGAGCCTGTTCCTTCTGTACTGCATCGATTCTCTCCCCGGGGTTTAGTCAACTGCTTGCCCGTTGCTTATCGAGCACTTATAGTTTTGGCCTCTCTTTTCCTTTCTTTGTAGTAGTAGCTTGTCGGCTTGTCAGTTATTTCGCTACAGATGGAGCAAGCAAAGCAGGTTCGATTACGGTTGGTGCTACTTAAGAATTGGTTGTCTACTTTAATCCGTGTTGGCACCTCGAGACTAAGCCTATCGTGTGCGGAACAAACAACGTATAATTAAGCGCTAACGAAACTCGCTCACTCACGCTAATTACTATAGGGTATAAGGCTGTGGTGCCAGATATCATATTCTTTGACTTTACGGAAGGTATAAGGCCTTGTTCAGTTGCTTCCGCCCTTGCTTTAAGATTGTAATCTACCTGTTGCTTGTTCTCTCTTGTATTGCGCATCACAGAAAAGAATGGAATATCTATAGAATCGAGCACCAATGATAGAACTTTGTAAAGAAATACACTCCTTCCTTCGAGTGCGGGTCTCTAAGCCAGCTAGAGTCAGAAGTCCTGCTTCTATGAAAGAAACAAGTTCTCTGACCTCTCTCCTGCATTTCGTGTGCTAAACCCTTTAAGGAGGTCTGAATTAAGCCCAGCTGTCTTTCTCTAAACCAATGTTGTTAATATATTCCTTTTTCCTATCACATCTACGGAAATCAAGCCTTTTAAAAGAATTGGAATGCCTTCCTAAGTTTGTGTTGCCCTTAAATCAATTCCTTCTCTCCTTACCCTGTGTGCTAATCACCATATTTCTCATTACCAGTGTGTGTGCTAATCACCATATTGAATATGGAAGATCCGATAGTCTTGATTGATTGACCAGGACTCTTAGATCACCGATAGTCTTGACCAGGACTCTTAGATCAGATAAAGTGCTATTCCGATGTCAGTCCTGTGGAAGTTGCCAGTCATATAGTGGAAGTTGTTCTTCCTGCGAGAAATTGTAAAAGAGAAGCTAAGCTTATCCTATTGAAGTGCGTCTGGCTTATATTAGCATTCTATTCGTTCTCTCCCTGACCGAGCTTCTTGGAGTGCTATTGCTAAGATATAGTATGATGGATGACTTTTCCCTTATTTTCCTGGGAGCCTGTTCAACTAGTGCTAGTATCAATAGGCCTTTTCTTAGTTCATTTCATCCTTATAGCTTAGGATTCGCATCTTGTCTCCTGTACGGAAAAGCCCAATACACACTTTTTTGGCATAACAGCCCTCACTAACTGGCTTGTTCTGTACGCTATAACCGAGGATAGAGGGAGCTCCTAACTAAACTAACTACCTTTACCTGGGGCCTACTACTCAAAGTTGCATTCCCTTTATTATCCCGGATAGTGTTTAAGTGGAAGTTAGGTTACTTTAATCAATTATAGAAGATGTAACTACTATGTAGGAGTGTTTTTACTTAGAAGATGTCACTACTATGATTTCATTACTTATATGTCACTTATTACTTCAGGAGTGTTTTTACTTAGAGGATGTCACTACTATGTAGGAGTAGTCGTGTTTTTACGGAATTCTATATTAATGTAGTATAGCTCTTTTCTATTCCTATTGAGTAATGTAGTATAGCTCTTTTCTATTCCTATTGAGTAATGCCCTCTACGAAGGAAGGAAGAATTGGATGAGCTTGCTTGCCTCTCGAGTGAGTCGCCTATTATCGAATTTCTGACATTTATTCACTCTTGCTTAAGTACTGGTACAGGAGAAAGGTCAAGTCAATAATCTACCAGTATAGAAAGGTCAAGTCCATAATCCACGTATAGATAACGGTGCCTATGCCTATGTCCCTTAGTTAATGTAGAGGTAGAGGTTGAGGCTGCCGATACTCTAACAAGAACTCACTAATGCCGAAAACTAGAACTAACATTAGCACCTCGAAAGCAGAAAGTCAAGCAAAGCGTAATCAATTCAAATAGCCCGAAAGTCAGCGTTAGCGCACCGCATCCCGACCCGAATGCATAAATGATTATGAATATAGCATCTCCTTCAATCAGTCCTATATATATTTAGGAAGCGAAGCAACGCAGTGTTTTTACTCATTTTGCTTCTATATGGTGGATAGCTATATTCTTTTCCTGGGTTATAGAGTCTTTCATATCATCTTGATTCCTTATGAACTTTACAACAACTCGTCCTACTGCTCGGTTAATGCTTTATAAGTCTCTTGTCAGGTATTTCAATCAGTTGTTAATGTTCAAGCTTCTTCGGCCTTTCCTTTCCCCCCTTATGTGGTCCAAGCATCAAAGTGAAGTGTCAGTGAGGGTTATGGAATTGGATGGCCTGATTGCCCTCACTTAGATTATGGCCTGACCGCTGTAGCTCAAAGTTCAGAGAATAGAAGCATCCCTTACCCTTGAGAATGCTAAGGTTAAGTATAAAGGAAAGGTAAGAGAAAGAAAAGGTATGTATATTCGATCTCTTACTACACTTCTAGACTTACCACTATAGCTCAACAAAGCCGTGATCGACTACTTCACCCAATCCGTTAAGGTTAAGTTACATTATAGATGTATGAAAATGGAAAGAATCAATATATAATCAATCAATATATGTATCCACGGCTATTAGATTCTATTGTCATCTTTACAACAGGTACGTACCTTAATCCACTCCATATTATGTCGGCACCCAATACTACAGGAAGCCACAAATAGTTGTTTCTCTTTCTTATTGACTAGAGTGCGCCGAGCTAGCCAACTAAAGCAGTTCATTCATACTATTTCAATCACCTAACCTACAACTCATATAAGATCGGGACCAAAGGACTCAACTGTGCGCTTGCAGACGGCTTATAGACCGAGCTAGCATAACTCCGGAAAGCCTTTACCTTCCATCTCACTTTGCAGCAGCTAGTTTTCGTTTCGGGAACTTCGAACGCGAGATGATATTCTTTCACGCTACTCTGACTCCAAAGAAAGCTAACCTGACTCCATACTCTCTAGCTTATGACCCTATACATATGTTCTTCTTATTCTCGCTCTTCACTTAACCGAACCTTTACCTGAACCCAATCTACTCGCATTATGGATACTATCAAAAATGAGATAGATATATGTTTCTTATTTCGGCTCTTCACTTACCCGAACCCAATACGTTACTATCGGAATAGGTCAAGCAAGGAAAGGCATCCGTATAGTTACCAACCAAACCAGAGTAATAGCAAACTTGGCATAGGAAAGATATGCTTCAAACAAGCACCGATACTTATTAATCAAAAGCCATAATTACACCTCTTAAAAGCTATAATGACACCGCTACGCCTTTACTGCTCTACTCTTTCCTCAGCTTATGACTAATCACACACATCTAACATTATATTCCATTGACCTTTCTAGCTCTTACTCGCTACCCGACGCCGAACCAGTACCTTCATGTGGTATTATCTCTGTGCTTACCGCCTATCTAAGTTCTTTTTCGTAAGTTATTGGCAGTTATGTGTTATATAGCAGTATTGCATTCTTTTCTTCCCGTTTCCACTGCTTGAACTCTAGCTCCTTAATGACATCGCCCCTCTCCCTTAAGTGTCGGTTACCACTCAGGGTAGTCAACAGTGCCTCTTCTCTTCTTCTCTCTTTCCTACCTAAAGAAACGGGTAGTCAACAGTTTCTCTTCTTCTCTCTTTCCTACCTAAAGAAAGTCAAGAGTTCTATTGATAGGGCAGTTTTTTCCATCTTCGTTACACCAATATGAGTCTTTCTTTCAGAGACCAAACTATAGATGATTGTAGTCGTGTCTAGTTCCTTCTCGCGGTCATTTTCGAGAAGAAATAAGATATACTGACGGGTTACCCATCCATAGGAAGGAAAAACGAACCTCTTCCATTGCTTTGAGATCCAATTCGGTATAGCCGATAATATCCATCTATCAAGACAGGGAGAAATCGAAATCAGTCTTCGGGCACAAGGTCTAAGATATAGACAAAGGAAGAGGCATCAAGCTTACCATCAGGTATAAGTTACGATTGCATTGCAAGCACGTACAGATTCTAAACAAAAGATGGATGATGGATGCCGCGGAATCCATATTCTAATGATAGATGATAGATGTAGGAATCCTAGACTTAGGGATGATATTAAAGGTTAGTTGGTAATGCTACAGTAAAAGAAAGGGCAAAGAAATGACTCCACTGAGTAGTGCTTAGGAGCTCCTCAGTTGGGTAGGCAGGCTTCTGATCCGAGAAGATCGGTCTGGTCTCACTCCACAAGTTAGCTTCCTTCAGAAAGGAGTAAGGTGCACCTAAAGAAAGTCGAGGTTATCCATTCCAGTGACGTTACAGCATAAGATGGAGCCGGAGAAGAAGTACAAACACCGAAGAGTCAAGTGCCAGGAAAGGATAAAGAAGAAAGGTGCTGAAAGCGTGCCAGGAAAGTAGACATCGACTCTAGAATCAATAGGAGAGGGATCTTTCAGTGGGGTAGTAGCTTGTCCAGTTCTTGTTCGAGTGGAATCCCCCCCGAGTTAAGGTTCTCTTTGAAGCTAGTAGGAACATTGTTTGAATTCTTTCAGAAGAATACATCTTATACAGAAGAATACATCTTCCTAAACTCTGGATTGTAGTATCGTGAACAAGACTGCGGTAACTCCACTCTATTAATTACTGTGTAAAGCTAGTAGTCACAGGTAGAGTATGGCGCCTATAGCCTATAGAGAACCTTTCAAGGGTAGTCAATAATGAAACATATCCTAGTGAAAAACATTCCTTTTGGCCTAACGTAGTTGCGCGTCAGGACAGGAGTTGTATATAAGTAGTGATATCGGACAGTAAAAGTAGACTGTATAAGTCGCGGAGTCTCGTATTAGTATTCTAGTATAAGTAGTCGTTGGGGCAATCAGATCCTCAGTGCAAGAAAGGTAAGGGCGGAGGTAAGCTTCAACTTAAAGTCAAGTCGAGTCGAGGTCGGCAAAAGGGAACCAGCAACTCGAGTCCGTAGAGTTATGAGCAAGTCCTTGCTAGCGCATCCAGAGGTATGATAGAATATGTGAGTGAAAGCGCTAAAGGGCCGTTTGTAGCAGTAGCTTGGCCCTCTATTCTAACAGCCCTGTCTCTAAGCCTTACTGTCACTCCCTACCTTCCATCCCTGGAAAAGATCGACCAGTTACATATTTGAGCCTAGAAGCAGTGGCCTGGCCGGGGTTGATGCAATTTCACAATGAAGATTCTGGTTTTCCACACCACATAGCATTCAAAAAAAGGGTCATATTCCTTAGGCGGGTGAGAGAGATTCAATGAAAGGCTTTGAAGCAAGTGATTAAGTCTAGTTTGGGGCATAAGAGAGTATTGTACTGGCTATTAGTCATCAGTGGAAGCAAGAGCAGGGGGAGCTCCATTGGCGCAAGAAACTAGTGTGTTAGAGAGTTAAGGTGATTGTTCCGCTTCCGTTCCTTGTCGATAGAGGTGATTCGCTGTTGGGTCATAATAAACATAATCAAGGTCAACTTCTTGTCCTGCCCTAGTTCTTTGTGTTCTTTGTCATTCATATGAGTTTGTAGCTCGAGGTGCGTTAGCTTACTTCACTTTACCCTGGGTGGGTGGGTGCCTATTGCCTATAAAACTCAGATCTTTCTTTTTGTTCGAAGATATCCTTATTTAGTTGAAACGTATAGAAATACCGGTAATTAGAAGCATCAGCAGTTTCAAGATATGGATCATAGGATGGAGTAGGATCTGGCTGGATATGCGGAATTGCCAGTGAGACTTGAATACCGAGTGAACCTTTTGAATGGAATTGAATCTAGCATAGTGTATAGCATTTGGTCATATTCCTAGTAATGAGTTTGAGTTTAGAGAGCTGGTTAGGAATATGGAGCATATAAAGCAGCAATCGATTAATCAACAGTTACAAAAGAATCCGCTGTGCCATCATCATCTTACACAGAAGGCGAAAGATGCATGTAGAGTTCTAGAAGTCGAAGAGAATGCCTACGTAGCGGTGTTGTCTCAAGGAAAGGACTCTCACTCCATCTGGGGCAACTTCCACTATTCGGTCTTTACTTGACTATTATTTGATTGACTTCATTTGTCTACTCTCTTGCTTCCTTGAAACTGAAGTGGAAAGATGATAGAGATGGAGTCCATCAAGAGAGGCCCTCCCCTACCTTTTCTGTACTAACCTTTGAGAAGCCTTGGCTTTTATATAGGTTTTAGGAAGGAAGAATAAGAGCAGCAAGCAGAGCAAAAGAAGATCGGTCGTAGGAAGAATAAGAGCAGCAAGCAGAGCAAAAGAAGATCGGTCGGAGATAGCTGCTCATGAACTGCCCTGCTCGAAGGGTCCCGAACAGACAGACCTAGCATAAGAGGATAAGTTTGACTTCGGAGAGCGGATCTGGACTGATCTTTGACCCGGCTAAAGGAGTAGTGGATTTGACTTCTTTTTCATGCCTTCACCGGAGAGTTCAGTTCCCCTATTGGGATGGAAGAAGGCCGCCTTAAGGCAACTTACTACTGTAGAAGTCAGAACAGTCAGACTCAAACTCACTCACTTCCCTATTAACTAGGATCAAATCTAACAGTTCAGAATTGCGCTACTGATCAAATAGTTCAGCATGCCAGAAATATAAGCAGAACAGAAGCTTTGGAACAATCACATAAGGGCGAACGGGTCTTTCTTGCATACCTTTTTGAAAGAATCAAAGTAGATGTAAATAAGAAGATCTTGTTTCATAGCATGGAAAGGCTTCTTCTTTTGATCTTTCCTTTATTATAGAGTTACAGAGTCGTTCATTTCGGTCTAACTTCGTTACTGTACCCCGACTCCGACAGCGTACTCTCCTGGACCTCTGTCTATCCTTAGAAATTCAATGTTAGGTTAGATAGCCGCCCGTAGGCTCCATTCCTTCCCTCTAATATGAGATTCTGCCAGACGAATCGATTTCATTCTCCATTGAAACCCAACCGTATACTCTTTGAACCCATAATCTTACGACTCTTGAATATTCCTTTTTTCGTTAATTCGACATCAGTGATCTAGAGGTTGCTACTTGTAAGGATCAGAGATAGAGCCCTTAGGGGAGAAAATGTAAGGTTGTTATTGCACTAGAACAAATGGAAGGTTGTTATTGCACTAACTTATCTAACGCTATAACTTCTGTACTAACGCCATGAAGCCCCCGTAGCCCCAAAACCTTTGGTCCCTTCGCTACACTTGCCTTAAACCACCTTAGGGTTTTCAAAGGTAAAGAATCAAAGTAGTGAATTTGGTCTTATCCAGTCTTTGGTTTCAGAGGTCAGTTGTCTTCTAGTCTAGCATTGATGTCGAAGCGTCAGACACTAAGTAAACCTTCCCCTGTGCCTTTGATAGAATAAGGTACAAGGAGTGGTAGCTCTTTCTTCTAGTTAGGAGGAATGATAGAATCAGGTACAAGGAGTGTCTTATGGGTCTTTGAAAGAATCAGGTACAAGAAGGAATGTATTATAGGTCTTTTAAAAGAATAAGGTCAAGAGTTTCTTATAGGTCTTTGAAGACAGGAAGAAAGGGTCCACAACATGATTGGATTTCTTTTTGCTGTTCATTTCATCTTGATTGGATTTCTTTTTGCTGTTCATTTCATCCTGTATTTTCTGATTTTGGTTCTTTATTTTGTTGTTTCTCTTTTATCTTATAATAATCACAGAAACTGGAGAATTCCAATCTGGAAAAGACAGCCTTAACTGCAACACCGCAAATCACCCTTGCACGAGGCCAGCGCACTGGGTAGTTATGTTGCTGTCAAACAGATGAATAATCTCTAGACAAGAAGGTTGTGGTTCGGTCCATTCAGAGGTGTCGTGCGGTCTAGGGTAGCCCACCGGAATGGATCAAGGTAGTGAGAAAACAAACTCATTCACCTTACGCGACGTCGAAAGCCCCCTTATTAATAATTCCATACTGCATAAAGGGTATGTATAAGGCTAAAGAGATGTACTAAGAAATATGGTGGTTTACTACAGCGCGTAGGAGTGAACAGAGAAAAGGCATGAATTCCATCTCTCTATAGCAAGGTAGAAGCAAACAGAGACCAGGGAGTGATTCTCTCTTCTTTAGCTTACCCCCAACCAAGCAAACAGAGACCAGGGAGTGATTCTATATCTCTCTTAGCGGGTACAAGCAAACTTCTCAAAGGAATGGCACGGGCGCTTCTCGGACTGTAGTTACTGGAACCAGCGGATCCTTACTTGCTTGGTTGAGTTTCATAGTTGTTCCTTTGATTCCTTATTCCGTTCTTTAGTCTTAGAAGCAACAGCTTCAGTCTCGTTATCAATGCAATGGCTATATTCTAATAACAGTATTTAAAGTCAAGGAAGGTCAGAGTGCAAGATCGATGAACATGACACAAGAGTGCCGCGGAGAGGTAATAATCCAACAAATAAGTATAGAAATAAGAGTACAAATAAGGGGTCTTATCAGGGCATTATAGGACTTAGGTATAGCTTAGGCTTCTACTGAACAGGGCCAAGACACTGGGCAAGTAACGAGACAAGCACAGGAGAGTCGGTCGATCGGTGGGCGGAAGAAGAGGAGAAAAGGCAGTAGGAGATCATAAGTTGTCTTATATGAGAATTCAATAAGGAGTCAGCACTGCAAATCTCGAGGGAATCACAGATACGGCGATGTAGGGATGGAATGAACACTCACAGCTAGGGGTAGCTAGGATTTTCTACATACCACTATAATGCGGGCCGATGGGGAATCTTAGTTCCAGAAGTCTCTTAGTTCAAGAAGTAATGAATTCGATTGACTGAGAAAGAAGTAATGGAAGATATTTCTTTGAAACCTAAAAGGTGTATCTACCGTCCCGCAATCAATTGAATAAGAAAGGAGAAACTCTTCGAATAGAACTCTTCGTTGTGAGGGCCGGTTTTCTGGTGCCTAGCAATGAATTTGTTTTTCAAACCTAAGCATTTACTATCAATTATTTACCCGAGCCAAAGGGACTAGATTTTGGTGCTTTACTAAACATCGTACTGCGCCGACTCTGACTTACGTCCAGGGGCTGGCCCACTCTGCGGGGATACTTGCTTACTCTCTCTTCTTCCCTGAGGCAAGGCTGCGGGAGGATTCATCTTCTTTTCGAACGTGCACTACTGAGGGACATCCCTTCCTTCTGGGGACGTAGGTTGGAGAAACGTATGGAATGGAGCCAACTTACCTGTGGTTTCATTCTATACAGGATGGATTTCTGGTTACGTCGACCGGAACTTCCCTAAGCATATGAAAAGGACCTCTTATAGAGTCTCCTTACTCCATTTCATAAGATCATTTCGCTTCCCAAAACTCAAACTAATGGAATTTCCAATTTCATGCGTTAGGTCACGCCGCATGCCTTTACAACACTCTTACACTCCGCGGAGTCAGCTCTCAGACCTTCCTTTCTTCGGCATTCATTCGTCTCAAAAGAATCATGGGCTACCTTGCAACGGGTGAGAGAAGCAATCGTCCTTTTAGGTCGTCTAAGACACTAAGATCTCTTTCCAACCACCAGGAAGCCTAGCCACTTTCTTTATCGGTGACTAAAAAGAACACTTTAGCTAGCAATTCTTTGGAACTCATAGCCTTTCTTTTATCTAGCCTGGAGCCAGCACTCCTAAAGCAGTTAACCAGATTTGGGATCTTTCTCAATATCCTCTACGCTCTGGACGAATCAAAGACTTGGCCAACTTTCAAGCAGTACTGACCAGAGCTCTTACACAGCGCCTAATAGGCTAGCATCACTATATAGAAATTCCATTCTTTCTAAGTGGGAGAGAATCCACTTATTATTATAGCACTCAAAGAACTCTCTTTCCTTCGCCCTTTGAATCCATCTGAGATAGATCGCAATCAGTGCCAGGAGAGAAGCTTAGCACGGAAGAGAACTCTAAAGTCGGAACTCTTTCGAGAATGTCAGGAGTAATGGCTTTCTTAGAAAGAATACTAGATTATAGCCTAATCTTAGAAAGAATACTAGATTATATATAGCCTAATGGAGATATGCCCATTTTCAAAGAAGTAACTGCACATGAATGCAAATGAATAGGCTCTTCCTTACGTCTTAAAGGAGGAAGCGGGGATGGCGCGTATGAGTAGCTGTCACGAATCTAAGTGGAAAGACACAGAATATAGCGGCGAAATTCAGGTTATGAGTTCAAGAGCCCGAACAGTGCAGGAACTAAGACAGCATATGAGTAGCTCGGATCTAGCTATACTCCTTGCCTCTCGAAAAGCAGATAAATAGGAGACCAGAAAATCCAGAGTGCTTAGTGCTTGGTCCCTGATAGCTGCTCCTGATGAACTGCCCGGCACGATCGCAAACGGAATCAAATGGGGCGCTTTAGGAAAGGAAGCCGCTTGCCTTAGTGAGCTCGAAAAACAGGATAAGGGTAGGAGAACCAAGGTGGAGTCGTAGGGGTTTTCTTGAGGAAGGCCCACATACCATGGAGAAAGAATGGAGTAGATACACCCAAACTTAGTTAAGCGAGAATGGTTAATCCCTTCGGAGGAAAGATATACGCGCTTTTCCACCTGGCGATAAATAACTCTAGCCATTAGTGAGGAGTGAGTACGAGCATGGCGGTTGGAATTTCTCAGCAAAGCATCACAGTCTAATTACTAATAATCCTTTGCAAGGCATGGGCTATCTAATGGCATCAGAAGAAGCTAACTTATTTGCCTATTCACGTAAAGTCTTGTCGTACTATGTGAGTCCTCGCCGTAACATTACCCTAGGAGACTACTGATGAATGAGTCAGTGAGAAGTGAAGTAAGGATTGAGGAGCACGGTTAGTACTACCGATCAGTAAGTGCAAGTGTATCCGTTGATCTCACACACAACTAAGGAAAATGAGGAACAGTAGTTCGCTACAAGCCAAGCAAATCCTCCAATCTTCAATTATAGTGTCTACAATCCTCCAATCTCCAATCGAAGTCTAATTGCCTACAATCCTCATTCTTATGCTGAGTTCTGGACCTGACCTTAGAGACCAGTTTCTTTCATCTCTGAACAGTGGCGCGTGGTAGCAGCTTTAGAATATTAGGAGAGCGTCGAGTTGATCAATTCATCCTCCCTTTGTAATAAAGGAAAGGCTCTGTCCATCTAGCTAACCTTATGTACACTGAATCAGGGCAGCAATCTCTCTATCTCAGTCTGCATGAATGAGATCAGAGGTAGACCTATCGCTGGGTAACCTCGCCTCCTTGAAGCCAAGACCAGAGCTCTTTTGGATAACGAGTCTAGTACCTGAGCAGATTAGAGAGCTCTTATCTTTGTTGTCGACCAGTCCTGTGAATGAAAAAAGATGATGCAGCACACCAGCAATTCCTCTGGCATTATGCTGTGAACTATCTGATAAGAGTAAGACATCATCCGTGTAAGAGAGATGGTGAAATGAAAAGATGAGCTTTCGGGCCACATTCCAATAGAAAGGCTTCTAATTCATTACTCAGACTAAGGTTAACAGGCGGTTAGACCTCGCTTACGCCTCTTTTACCTTTAATAAGATTCAATAGAGAAATACATATTGATTGATTAATTAGGATAGCGAAGTAGGTGGTCTGGTTGGTCTTTTTCCACTCTATGCCCCAGATTCCCAAATAACTAAAGGCGATACTTGTAATCTAGTCAATATTAACTCGACCACTACCAGAGTGCTGCTTCCAATTTCAATCCGTTTGAAGAGCCAGGCAATCCCAGTTTCGGATAGGAGCATAGATAGCCTTTAGGCAAGAAAAGACTCCTGCCTGTCGCTCTAGGTAAGTCCACTTTTTCACGTAGTTTAGGATGCCCCTTATCTCTGTGGAAGTTGAGCACGAGCTTTCATGAGCTAAGAATACATTTGACACCACACCATACCTACCCTCTTTCTTTATGAATGCAGTTCGTTTTTGGCTGAACCAGTGAATGAATAAAGAACCTTGCCTTATCTCAGTAGGCTAATGGTCATGACTTTTATAAGAATATTGTAAAGGAAGAACAATCAATAAGGAAATTGGCCTATAGTCCTGCAAGTTTTTTCGCTTATGACACTTGGGTAAAGAACTAATTGAAGATCTATTCACCAACCAGCTTAAGGAGTGTTCCAGTATTGAAGAAATTCAAACCTAGTGTAGTGCCATCAGGTCCTAAAATATGCCTGCAATGATGAAATAATTTCCCTCTATTCCCGTCGTAAGCATTGAAAGACTGAACGCATCTTTCATCTCCTCAGGAGTTATAAATAAGACTATCAAGTATGTTCATCAATCTTGGACCCATGACTATTCTGACCTTTGGAAATAGTCCATTGCAATTGAATCTCTGCCTTACCTTTGGAAATAGTCCACTGCAAGCAATTGAATCTCTGCCTCCCCCATTACTTCTAAGCCATCACTGTCTTGAATTGAAGCAAATCACCTATAAGCCTCCCGAAAGAATTGTGGATCATTTTGGTTGTTTAACCTTCCCGTAGCCTAATTGCTCTGTACTTTCTTTTGCCCGAGGAATGACTCTTTCCATAATGTTGAAAGCCTTAATCAAGTTCGCTTGAAGCACCTTTCTCTTTCTTCAAGGCCAACATCATAAATCAGGCTAGAGTAGAGCAGACGGAACTCCGGATAGAGCCTCTGCTTTCTTTCTTTGCATTAATAAGGTTCAATGCGGTTTTTTCCCTCTGGGCCGGAACCCTATATAAATGTTTCAGAATGGGGGACTGTGATAAGAAAGACGGGAGTTTCGAGCTACTGTACTATATATATCCTCCGCTACCGGGAGTTTCGAGCTACTGTACTATATATATCCTCTGCAACGTGGAGTTTCGAGCTACTGTACTATATATATCCTCTGCAACGGGCTCCGCTTCGGATGGAATATTCTGGGAATCCTATCTTCAATGACCGACAAGTTGCTCCGGCCCAGTACGAGCCTCAGACAGGGCCCTCACCTGCTTAGTGAGAAAGAGCACACATACACCCAGACCTACAAATCATCATCTCATCTTAGCGAAGCAAAAAGAATGGTACCCACCGTCCCCGCCTACCATTGTGGAGGGCCTTTGATCGGAGGTCAAGACTTAGTTCAAAAGTAATACGTTCCGTAATCTTTTGCCACTACGCGGAAATAGCTTAATAGTCTGAAGCCTTGCCAAGACTAAGCGCTTGAACGGCTTCTACCTCAAGCTTCCCCTACTGCCTTCGTCCTTCAGTGGTCACGACGTTCGGCATCGGTTCCAATCCTAAAAAGCAGAGGTTTCACTCATTATTTAGTCATTCTCATAAATAAGGGAATTTCTTAAAGACTCTAAAGAGTAAGTCGGGTAGGTACTAAATATTCTTTTCTTAAGTGTATGGCCTTTCTTTGATCTTTGTGATTCATCGAGATTGTCTTAGTGCTCAGGCTATCTAGAAAGGAAAGCATCATGTTCAAAGCGAGAGCAAGAAAGCGACTCACTTACTATCTCGCTCGTCGGAGTCTAAGATAAAGTAAGGGTGCTAAATCTTAATCGATCAGGCTATATGCTCTGGGGGGTTTCAACGAGGTGTAGCGCAGTCTGGTCAGCGCATCCGTTTGGGGTACAGAGGGCCATAGGTTCGAATCCTGTCACCTTGCCAGTGAAGAAATTCCCTTTTGTAAATCAAGTACTGTAAAGGGGCCCTGTAGGTAGAGCTTAATTCCATCCTTACTGCCACCTGACCTACGAACTTTATTCCAAATACAATACCCTCGTTCGAGCTTAATGACATCGCCCATAACCTATCGGGTGAGTGGAATTCCCTTCCTCCAAACCTATCGCTTCTAAAGCTCTGCTCATTCTCTTACTCCACAATGTAAATCCTTTAGTAAAGAATACTTAGTGCTTTTTCTCTCCGGCGATCGTGTTTTTTCTACCCTGGAAGCAAATAAATAAGAGATAGAGTTAACATGTTTAGAGTGCCCTAGGTTCGTTCAATAAATAGAGTGCTATGCGAAAGAAAGCATGGATTATTTGCTGGAGGACATTCTTCTTTTGATTCGACATTCTTCTTTTGATTATAGGTTGATATGGTCTAAATCACCATGGAAGGATGGGTGAGGTCATATTCCTTAAGTACGGAGTAGCCTAAAAGTATTTCCAGAGTTGCCTCCAATACACTATCTTTTCCTGTTTTACTCCTAACTCTTGTTGCCTCCAATACACTATCTTTTCCTGTTTTACTCCTAACTCTTGTTTGACTCCTTTGCTTTGCCAAGAAGGGATGATGGAAAAGAAGAGGGCTTCCTTTGGTCTTAGGCTACGAAGACGGCTTACAGGGATTTTTGATTATTCTCTTAGCTATTCATTCTTTTTGCTTTTGTTTATAGTCATCGTGCTTGGCAATGCCCCATTGATATGAACCCCTTTCTTTGGTATCCAGAAAGAAAAGGATAGGGACTCAACTAACTTGGAAGGATAGATAGAAGGGTAGTTCTAACTGCTTACTCATCATGCTTACTGGCATAATTCTCAAATAATTGCCTATTTCCTTATGACCTTCGGGATTAGCTTCTGCGAAAGTGAAGAGCGAGAGCTGCTGTTTACAGAAAGAGCGCACCAACTCGCTTCGACCAGATGGTTAGGGCTTTTTTGCCTTTCTTTATTCGTTGCTCGATCTTGTACTGAGATATACTGAAGACCAAGCAGATCGAATGGCAGAATAAAGGGTTAGTCATGCAGATCGAATGGCAGAATAAAGGGGAGGAAGAATTGAAGTGGAAAGAAAGTCAGAGCCAGAGCAGGGTGGCTTATCAAAAGGAGAAATGGGGCTTTCTCTATTAGCTTCATTCTGTATTTCCATAAGACGAGAGCTGAGAGAGGTTCTTCCCCTGAAATAGGTGCCCGCCTTGCTTATAAGAGATCTCTAACACCCCTAAGTTCCCCTTAGTTATAACCAATAAAGAATCAGGGGATTTGTTCCCTATTCTTCGAAGGCGGGGTGAAGTTTCATTTACTTACAAGGTAAAAAGGTTGCGAATATAGGTTTATATGAATAGTAATCAAAGCCAGAGGAAAAGCAGGTACAAATGGCGATCGACTTCAGAATTGAATCAAATGTATGTGCTAGGGGGAGCCGAGCCCTAAGACTTACTAGCCTTCCTTTAGTGGGTGCGTCTATGGGCAATGATGGCTTTTTTGATATAGATAAGATTTCTACTGTCCCCACTTCCAAAGAGGCTCTTAGCACCTTTCTTTCCTATTCTTTATCACCCTAGGGGTTTTCTTGTGATTTCCTATCATCGAGCACTTTTGATTATTCTAAAAGGACATTGTGATTTCCTATCATCGAGCATCACCTTTGATTATTCTCAAAAGAAAGCACACTGATTTCCTTAACTCTACTTAAAATGTATGACAGCTTCTTCCCCGCAGATGAAATAGTTCCGATTGTCTCACTGAGTAAAAAGCTTAGATTAGACACCCTTTCTAATAAGCTTAAAAACATCCATCCTCAAAATAGTAAGTATAGCTTGAACTATGAAACCCTTATTAAGTAGGTCTAGTAAACGAAACTACCCATTCTATAAAGGCAGTGAAGTGCACCAGATCCAGAAGCTTTTGTGGATGAATAGGTGCGCTATTTCAATCTATGCGTCCCTTTAGACCGGTGTAAAGCCTTATGAGTCAAAATAGAATATTGCTTTCGCCGCTAAGCTAAGATCCTTCTTAGGCAAGCTGGACCCGTCGAGAAGAGCCAAAGCTTATCTATCATAATGGAGAAAAGGGAAAAGGGAGAAAAGTGTGTTTTACGTGCTATTTGATGTTGCAGTATAGGGCTTTATACCATTGTACAAGTAACACCAAGACGTTCTCAGTACATATGCTTTCAAAAGGTGAAACTACTCTTCCTCAAACTCGCTGCCACGATGTACTAATTGTGCCACAGTTTCGCGGGCTTCCTTCCCTAAGATGGCCTTCGACAATAGGTTGAGTCAGGAATAGGGATGGTCCCGACTTGAAAGGCAAATGCTCTTGTTGGCAACATGCTTTTGGGAGAATATTGGATTCCTAAAAGGAAGGCAAAAGAGAGTCAACCGCTACTTTACTAGCAGGAAATCAATCAATCAATAAATCGATTTCTTTCACCGATGCTTCGATCACTTAGAGATAGATGGGATCCCGCCCCTAACTCTTCTCTTTCCTTCAATTGAACTCAATCAAGTTCAGAAGCACGAGTTTTCATCCTCTTCCCGCCATCGTAGAAGCCTGCAAGTAAACATCAATTTCTCTTTCGATCGCTTAGCTTAGAGAAGCTTTGTTAAGAACGAACAACTATGGCGAATGCTTTCTCATCACTAGGAAGATAGATCGGTCGATTCCTTCAATCAATGGTTTTAGATTGGAGCTTTTGTCGTATCACTCCAGACTAATACTATTTTCATATGTCATATATAGAATAGATGGCTTTTGATTTCTAAAGAAAGCGGCATGCATAGACCAAGATCAACTTCTCCATGCATAGACCAAGATCAATTTCTCCCCCCAAAACCCCTTCCTCTATCGAGTAATATATCAATTCCTTACTTATATCAATTCCTTACTAGTTATTATATGCTTCACTCTCTATAGAACTGTTATTATATGCTTCACTTCCCACTCTAAGGAATAATGGGTAAACTCAAAAGTGTTTCTTGTTTGTAAGAAAGAACCTCTCTCCATCTATCTAGCCTACAACCGATACCTTTATCTGTGGGGCTACTGCCTTCCTTTCGCAACTAATACATGCGGGGTCAACGATAGCTTTGTCCATCTCCAGGTCTTTCTCTCTGCTCCTTATAACTATAAGCATATAACGAAGGATCGGCTTCAGGTGGATCATCAGTCTTTTATTATTAGTCAAGTAATTCTACTACAGCTATAAAGCCGGACTCAAGGAATGGGCAAGAGAAACGAATATAAGAAGCATTGCTTTAGAGAGCAAGAAGCATAACCAAATTCAATCAAGAAAGAAATCAACCAAGCCACTAGCACCAAACTCCGTAGCTATACAAGTTGCTTGGCGGGCGCGGTAGCGCTGTTCCTAAGAAAGACAGAAATAAATAAATCAAGCTTTACTTTATTGATATTTCTAGATAACCAATCCTTTTGCAAATATTGTTGGGAGACTTTTACCAAGATGCCGAACCAACCGGTCGCAACCGTCAACCTAAGCTGCATTGTGTTTCTCTTCACCGTCAACCTAAGCTGTCTTTCTCTTCAGAGGACCTGAAGGGGTATTGCCGAAGCCTTTGTCTTGGATCTTTCATATGCTTCTTCGTCCATGTAGTGTTAGCCAGAATAAGTTAATTACACTATGTTTAAAACTCTCATTTGGTTTATGTAGATCCTCTATTCTGATACAAGGAATGCTAACTGCTTGCGAGCTGTATGAGCGGGAGGCCCTCTTACTGGGTATCCTTTGATTGAAGAATCACTTTAATGCAATTGGTCTCTGGCTCTTTCTCTTGCCTTCCGTATAAAGACTGGTGAGAGGGAAGAAACCGAGTAGAGCGGGGCTTGGCTCCGCTATCGCTCATTACTTGGTATAGAAATCAATCTGTGTAGTGGTCGGCCTTCTCACCTCTGGTATAGAAATCAATCTGTGTAGTGGTCGGCCTTCCCACCTCAATGCTTCCTTTCCCTCCAACTTCAATGCTTCCTTACCCATATAAGCTTACAGACGACCTGGCTCTACACTTTATAGGCTTTTTTCTGTGAATATAGTTATGAGAAGATAAGGAATAACCTGACTTTAGTAACTTACATTAGCATTTCACTTGTTCTTTCTTCATTTCATATCTTTATTATAGATATAAGCCTCCAATGTCCATTTAAGGTGACACATACCTCTTTATATGGTGTGTGTCTATCAAAAAAGTGTTGAAAAGAAGTTCCACCAATCCCCTAGAGCTAAACAGAAAGAAGCAACTGGGAAGCTATTGAGTGCGCGATCTGATATGAATCACAAAAAGAGTGCTTGCTTCTTAAGCGCATTATCAGAATCAAGTAATCATTAATTAAGTAAGAGGAGGTTCTATAAAGAAAGAAGTAATCAAACACATAGAGGCTTTAAAGAAGTAAGTAATAAAACAAGTAATGAAACATAGAGTGTAACACAGAATGTAACACAGAATGAATTGAAGTAACAAACACAGCATTCATAAATAATCTAGATATTTGGCAGCTGTTTATTGACTTCTTTTAGATATTAGGCAGCTCTTTATTGACTTCTTTTCTTTCTATACTATGCACACGCGAAATTCAAATTAATGGCTCCTACTGGCAAGAATCATAAGATAGAGGTGGCCCCGAAACTCCGTAAGCACTTAGTGACTTGAATAATTAGGTGGTTGTCTAGTCTCCGCCTCTGCTCTATTAACTCGCATTAGCACAAGGTCTTTAGGAGTTATCAGAGTCATTGTCTTCGTCGGCTAACGGTAGTTCATTCGCTTTAGTCTGGAACTAACAATAAAGTACTTCGCCCCCTTGCTTTTGTTCACGAGTTATGTAAGGCATCCGCTTGTTTAGTGGAGTTTCGGAGGAAGGCGAGATAGAGTTCAATCTCTTTCAAGGTTCAAACAAGGGTAGCCCTATCGAAGTCACTTATGGCCATCCATTCTTTTTGAGTGAACAGGAACCTGGGCCACAGATATAGAATCTCTTTAGGAGACGGGATGCCCTGAGCATTATAGTTTCTTGATTCGAGCCCCCCTCAAATATCTCTCCAACCCACCACTTTATTAGAAAGGAGAACTTTGGATTATTCCATATCAAAGGACTGATTCCACTTCCTACTTACTATGTTATACAATAAGAGATAGATAGAAATATGGGTCCTATGATGACATCTTTGTATACAATAAGAGATAGATATATGGGTCCTATGATTCTCTTCTTTCTTATTAGTATCAAATTGCCCTACCCTAGCTAGATTCGCTCCCTTATTATAGCAGCAATGCCCCTTTGCTTTGTCCCTTAACAGCTCAAGCATTCCGGAATGGATCTATACTCTTAGGCTACCGGCACCTCAACAAAGTCACTTTCCTTCCTTCCACTCTCATAGTTCTAGCTTTCTTTACTATACATAAGAATAAAGGGTCATTACTATACATAAGAATAAAGGGGAATGTGCTATTCTCAGTCATCTCATTCCTTTCCTGTTGGCATAAATAATGATGCAGCATCCAGCTCTTCCTTATTATTTAGAGCAAAGGGGTTTCTACCTTCAGCGTGCTTAACCCGGCAAGATCCGAGATCTGATCTACGTCCTGCTTTTACCCGCATACCCTTGAAAAGAGACTTTATGCCACTGGTGTGAAGGAACTTCTTGCACATTGGGAAGGAAGCCCTTTTACTACAGCTGGGAATAAGGCATCAAAGTTCTATGGTCGAAGACTAGGTTGGTTGCATCATATATGGGTTATTAGATAAAGGCAATTCCATTTCATAGGGAAGGGAGCTATGTCTTTACTCCACTCTATACTTGGTGCTCTAGAGTCTAAACTACAGATGTTTCGAGTGAGGAATCATAATCTTATAAGGGAGTTTAATATAGAGACAGGTAATTAGAGGTAATTGACGGATTCACTTAAGACAGTTGAGTTTGCCAGGGGTGTGCTGGAGCTTAGTGTTGTTCGGGCTGGGCTACCTAACTTAGTTCTTCTAGTTTTTAGTAAGGAGTCAGTTTGAAAGCTTTGTAGTGTTACCTTACTTTAGTTGGCAGTGTTGTTATGAACTTATTCGGTGAAAAAAGTAGTTGCTTGTTGGAATGCTTTAGCCTGATAGTCCTGCGCAGGAGCTCAAAGTACTTCTTACTCATATCGAGCTCATGTTAGTTGCTAAGGTTAACTTGTTGGGTTTATTACCTTAAATTAAGTCATTCTATAATCAGAGGAATCAACTTGTCTCGTAGTTAATTGGCTTTATTGTTGACCAATAGCAGTATCCAAGATCAGAAGCCTCATCCTTACTCCACTCTATACTTGGTGCTCGATAACAAACATCACTTATTTCATTGAAAAAAAGCAAATAGAATATATAAGGGAATTTCATAAAAAAAACGGAAAATAGAGAATACGATATGGAAAAACTCACTAGTAAAGTAGCGCCGAGAAGCATAAGCAACATATCTTGGAGTTATGAGTTGACCCGGAAACATATCTGAAACGAGAGAAAGAGAATCACTTCAGCTGAGCTCGGTTCAGAAAGGGTCATTAAAGTATAGGATCTTCTCTTCTCTATGTCGGTAAAGTAGAAAGGAACCGAACCATACATAGCAAGCAAAAAGTATAGTTTCAGAATCATTAAGACATCCTGCCCGGGATATTAACTTCCAAAGTTGTTGTATCCGGAATAAGGAGATACAGAAGATACTGGATTGAGAGAATCATATAGATCAGAGAACAATAGTAATATGTCCAGAGGCAGAGATAGATAAAAGAGTTGGAGAGCAGGTTTGTAAGCTGTACCCGGACAGATACTGAGATAGATAAGATGATGCTGCCGAGGGTTCGGGTTAGGCTGCTGGGGGAGCAGTACCCAGAGTAGGAGATCCTCCGCTTTATCCTTACTTAGAGTATAAGGTAGTAATTTAGCACATCTCTATAGAATTGAAAGTCGCGCGCAACTACTCAGAATAATAACGATAATGATAATTGAAAGACAGAATACAAATAGAAGAACAGAAATAGGTATAGATTGAGGTAAGAAGAATAGGAAGAGTATTGAGCTAGGTATTATAGAAAAGGGTAAGTCACCAACCTAGCGCTCTCTACTTATTGAATCGGCTGACTTTTGAACTTCTGAGGATCTTCCAATCCAACTACTTGAGTTCTGTTAGAGTGCATTTGAGCCTAGCATCTTGATACTCTGGCTCTATAACTCCTAACTCTGGTATTGGTATTAGAACTAATGAAACTAGAAAGTGGGTAAGTCATAATTGAACTCAAAGCAAAGAGCCAAGCTACCCCCTTCCTTATTCATATTTGTACTGAAGTGAAACCCCCTTCCTTATTCCTATTTGTACTGAAGTTTTGAATTGAACTAACTCATTAAAGTAAAGAATTCACCTCCCTCGCCAGCCTCTGCTCCTGACTCTCAACTTGTTGAATCGATAGCATAATAAGTCTTCCGAGCTGGAGATTTCCCTGCCCTCTATGGCTTGCCTATAAGGAAATGATTCACTGAAATTATGATACTAGATAGTTTCATTCAATACAGGCACCGCAGCTGACAACTATTGACTGAATGAGACCGGCTCCGCTACCTCTGGCTAACTTGAATTATGACTGGTGGAGAGTGCCACTCCTATACTTATTAGGGATATTCCTATTCTTACAGACAGAAGCCCTCGAAAGATCAGACTCAGTTTCCTAAGAATAATAGGCTCAAGCAGAAGCCAGAGAAGCATCAGTTCTCAAGTAAGCGCTAAAGGAAGCTGCAAGTAGTTCTGAGTTATGATATAAATTACCGCAACTCTGATAATATAGGTTCAATTAGTTCAATACCTTAGGGCTAGTTCCAGTTGTTGGAGACGAGTATCTTTCTGTTGGAGTGGAATACCGAGTCTTGTCTTCAAGTCTGGTTTCGGGTGTTGGTGGTGCAGGAGAATCAAGCCCTACCCCCCTTGTAAGTATTTGTGGCTAGAGGTTTCGAAGCTAGTTGCCTTGGAGCGGCGGAGTCAAATCCATACTTGTAGCTACTGAGTTGCCTTAAGAGGCAGTGGAAGTGGAGGCAGTCTCAAGTAGGGAAGCTGCCCTAGGAAAGTCGGAGTTAAAGAATGCAACTTAGTAGTCTTTAACTCCTACCGCTACACATTAGTAGTTACTTGGTGCATCTAGTACTAGGTTCACTGACGAACACATCTAGTATACGCTTGTCTCTCTCTTTGTCTTTGCAGTAGTTGATTGGCCCTTTTCTTTGGAAACCTTTCTATCCTTTTGGCCTCCACAATTGTATTTACGTCCCTAAACTCTGTCTCTTCCATTCTCAATTCCACAAAGCTCTGGCCTGTCCCTCAATTGTCACTTCGAAAAGGAACACTTTTCTATTTTACAAGTTTGGGCGAGAGTTCCTTCTTGAGCTTGGCATTGGCTATTGCGGTTCCTCCATGCCTTCGAGGGGATCTGTCTTTTGAACTCAAGTAACCCGCTCCCGCTCTTGTTTACGGGCGTACTCAAGTCACTATTTCTTCTTCCTGGGGAATCCAGAAGTATACCGAGGGCAAGCATTCTAAATAGAATGAAATAACTGGAGAAGCAGTTAGACGATCTAAACTCTATAGTACGATGCAGGTACATACAAATGAATCGGTTTTTCTGAACTTTTGCATTCTTTCCGCAGGGGTTGCTAATGCTAATACCAGAGGAGAGTAGTTACCCAGCGACGATAGGTGATATCTGTGACCAAACCTGACCGGGACTGGGGAGTACGGGCGGGCTTCCTTCCTTTCGAGCAGGGTGGCTTGAGTACGTGGTTCATAAAGACCCCTCTATCCATACAACGATTCAGGTATAGCTAGCTTACTTGAAAAGACAACGAATGCTACTTTCCCCAGGGCTTCCCTACCGAATGCTTTCTTTCCCGAAACAAAACAAATTGACTCATTTCTTGGTACAGGTGAGGATGCACTAAGAGTTCCGGTAGTGGGCTTGAGCAGGACAAGCTACTGGGCAACAGGTATAGAATAGATATAAGTAAGTACACTGCTTCCCTTGATTCTTCTTAAGTACACTGCTTCCTTTTCTTCTTCTTAAGTACACTGCTTCCCTTGATTCTTCTCCGGTCTTCCACTCCTATGTCTTCCAATTCCATTCTATTCTGCAGTCTATCCTTTTGTAAGGGAATCAACTTCACTGTATGGGAGATACCCTCTCAGTTTGGTAAGAACCTTTTACAGGGTAAAAACCGGGACTAGTAGCAACGAAGAAAACAGTCAAAGTGAATTTCTCTCTCTCACACCCGCCTACGATCTAGGACTTTCACTCTAAACCTATCGTGGTCAACTCTACCTTTTCTTTCTTCTTTCGATCGGCGAGGCGAGTAAACAAGAACGGAAACTGAATTGATTCGTCGCGTAACAGAATCAAGATCATAAGCGGTGCGAAATAAGGAAGTTGACTATAGTACAGAAGTTGGTAATCTTCAATTCCATTATTAACTTCCACAGAAAGGAGAGGTCTTGTGTTCAAGCCGAGAGGAATCAGCTAATTCTATTTTACCAGCAGGGGAACCAGCAAGCGCTAAGTCTCCTTGATCAGTTATTGGCGGAGAGGTTGGTTCATGTGTTTATAATATAAGTCTGTTCGCCCAGTTCGACATCGTATTAAGAATAGAACTCTTTCGCTTTATCCGGATTAGGTGAGTAAGCAGTTTTCAGTCCTTATGAAACGGGCACCTCAATATAATGATAGAAGCACAGCACCCAAACTCTACTTTTTGAACAGACTTAGACACAAGCAATACAAACAGCATTAATTGACTTAAGCGCAACACCTCTTCTTCTCCGTAGGCATTAGATTCAAGATGGAGTGGAGCCTATAGCCTTAACCTCCGCATGATAACATATATCGCAACACTTATAGCCTCACACCTCTATTTACGACAACACTCGAACAGTCTTTTCAGAAGCGAATTCTTCTCCAGCTTATAATAAGGCTTAAGTCAACAAATAAAGAATGGAACTAACCCGCCCGCCTACCTATCCAATTTCTAGGGAATGTTATCTAGCAGCTCATCTCGCAGGAATACTCCATTTTCCTTGTAGTGCAGATCAATTTCATTGTCTACGGCTTCAATCAAATATGACACCTGTTTCTTATGTCAAGTAAACAAAGAAGAAAACAACCTTTCCCTACTTATGCTATAACCCCCATCTTTCTTTCTTTCGACTCTCCTTTCTTTCCCGCTTGCAGATGATCGGCGCCTTTCTTTCTACTTAGACTGCTTCGATTCGGCTTATAGAACTCCATTGAGGTAGACCGCTTATTTAGTTGTTGGGCTATAAAGACTGAGGTAGACTGCTTATTTAGTTGGGACTGAAGGCAATAATGAAGGTGAAGCTGTAAACCCAACAAGCAAATCATCTCTCTTGCAACCAGGAAGAGGAGTCAATCGTTGTTATGAAGGTAAAGGATAAAGGGTAGAGGAAGTAAAGAGCAGAGCAAGAGGGTGAAGATGGAATTCCTTATTTGTTTCCTCGGCGCTAAAGGTGGTTTTCAATTTCCATTCATGAATGAGTTGCGCGGAGTTGTTGAAAAGTCCTACCGCCGATACTCTGCGCAAGAAGGTGCTAAGAGCCTCTTTTAAAAGATCTTCTGCTTGTTCAGTTGAAAGAGAATCTGCTGAAACTGTATGAGTTAGGTCATAGAGATGAGAAGCGAGATAAGGATTCGAATAAGGAGCATAAGTCACAGAATCATGAACGAGGTATGGTATGGTAGGTATGGTATGATGGAATAGAACTAAGGTAACACTTCCGCTCACTAACGCCATGAATACCAAAGTGAGGAACAGAATCAAACTCGAAAAGCAAGGCAAGCTTAGGCCAAGCAACGGCGCGCCAAGCTTAGTAGTTAGTTGCACGGTAGCGAGTTCAAAGTGGCAGGGCTGCTTAGGTATCGAGTTATGAGCAAGTCAAGGTCTTTGCTCGGTCATTAACTCTGTCTCCGGGGTCATTCATAGCAAGGTTCGTTGGACCTCGGCAAGGGACTCATTCTTGTCATCAAATAACTAATTCTTCAAGTTGGCCCCCAGTAAAAGTATTTCTTTCTATGGTAGCATCGAGTGTAATCGCTCTCATTAATCGAGGTGCCCGGTCGTGGTCTTGCTTGGTCGACGTACTCACTCACCACATACCCGACGAGGTCTACAAAATGACACCCATAGGGACAATGCGCCCACTAATTCTGATATCTCCTTTCAGTGCCCAATCAGTCTGCGAGCGAACCTTTGGATGCTGATTAGGGTCAACGCCAACGAGCATACCACGGACCTACTCGGCAAGGTACTAATTCTTAAATAAAGTAACATCACATAGTCCTAAAGAGGAGCGGAACCTATCAGCCCTAGAGCGATCATGAACTAAGTCGTCGGGGGCAATCTTTCATTCATAGTAGGTCCATTGCACATGCAACGATGGTCCACAGGCATAGAACAACTATGGTCCCCGGCCCGGGCATATAAGCTCGGACATATTATACGGATGTTGGATCAGTGATGAAATTCCGGATTGATATATTGATTATCATACCAGTAAGGGAATCCTAGGTACGAATACGAAATAGAGAGAAAAGATCCCAGGTAGTCCATAGAGAGAAAAGATCCTAATCCTAGGTAGTAAATAAAGAGAAAATCACCTGTATAGGCAGGCAAGGTAAGCAGTTTTGTGTCCCTTTCATCCATCCGTATGGGCTTGTTTGTTCATTCGCATATTGTTTGTTCATTCGCATATAATAAATACAATAATAATACAATAATGAATTCACATATTGATTCTAGTAGTTTGCTTAGCGTAACGTAGTTCTTTGTTTCTACCATTGGATGTCCGCCCTTAGTTTCTACCAAAGCATATGGTCCGCCCCGTAGTCCTTTCTTTGTTTCTACCATTGGATGGATGTCCGCCCTTAGTTTCTCCCGGTTTCCTATTCTATTAATGGATGCGATAGCCTCATGCTACTTACTACCTGTCAAAGATAAGTCTTATCGTTAGTAATCTAAGACTTAGCCCGGAGAAAGTGAATACTTAAACGAACAAGCAAGAATGGAAGGGACAAGTAGTCGAATTGAGGTAAACAGTCCAAGTTTGAGGCAGGGCAGGGCGAGCGCGTAAAACAAGAGTCAGATCCAGGAATGTCAGTTTCAATCTAAAGCTAAAGAAGTAAAGTACGGAGCTAGGGCTAACCCCTATAGTCAAAACCCAGTAAGCAAGAATACAAGACATGAGTTTCGGAATGAAAGGCGAGGCAATAAGGCTGGGCGGACTCTTGAGTAAGACTTGGCATGTACCCCATACAGTATAGATCTGATACACTGAACCACGATTCTTTCCTTCTATAGGTGTTCCCCATTCTTTGTTTCATAATAAGATATTGGGTCTAAATTCACTCTAACTGCACTTATGTTGGTGTTGATAGGACAACCTCTCTATAGCGATAACAAGAATAGAACTAGGCACCGGATCCCTATGTGCCCTCCGAGTGGTATAGCCCGAACCTCTTTGCTCCAACTCTCACTATCTTCGCTTTTATTCTCTGTCTTACCTTCCGGAACTCCACCTAGCATTCTTGGCATCCGAACCCAGACTTGTAGTAGCTTACAAAACTCGGAACCTAGATTCAAAGGTAGCTTTCCTTGTTACTTAGTTAATCGTCAAAATGGGTAAAAGTCGCCCAATAGAGATGCCTTGCTATTCTCGATGCTTGGTCATTAGTAGTTGGTTTCTCTTTAACTAGCAAGCGTGGGGATCCGGATCGGCAGTACAAGAATAGAAGATAGGTGGGTTAGGCTCAAAGTGAGCAGTGCGGGGATGAAAGAAAGGTCTGGGAGGCTTAGATGCCCGAGCTCAAGTCTTGTTGTCAGCAGCTACAGTCTTGTTATCAGTGTTTGGATTACCGTTTTTTGGTTTCAGTATTGCCCCCAGGGGTTACATTCTTGTTGTTAGTGGTTTGGGTCTGTGACTCCCGAGTGGAATCCTATTATATCTATATTAAAGAGAATGGAATGCGAATCGAAGTAGAAGTTCTCATGCCTACTATGCGCTCAAGGGAATAACCAAGTACTGGCTTTTCAAGCAATGACGAAAGAGAAAGAACTAGTAACGGCTGTAGTGAGTTGGGGCAAGAAGAGAAAGAACTAGTAACGGCTGTAGTGAGTTGGGGCAAGAAGAGAATAGAGCAATAGTTGGAGTTTCCATAGGTAGAGGAGCAATCAATAGTGATTAAAGAAGCAAGTCAGAATGAAGTCCGGGTATAAGCGCCATAAAACCATAACATATGAGTTAAGTGCCAAGAAAATCTACTAGATCTTATGCTGTATCCGGAGTCGGAATAGGGAAAAAGATCTTCTACGGGATCTGGTGAGGCATAAGCGATATATTGAGTTGGAGCTGTATCTTAACAGTCGGATAAGAAACCCTATCTTATTAAGCGGGAAGTGGTTCTTAACGTGTAGTTCGGGCTAGAGAGGTTCGGGAGATAGTCAAGTTCAGATAAATATTCCATGACTGTTTCCCTTGGCGCAAGAATACTAAGTGGATGTCTAGCTAAATTAGAACCAGATTCCAGTACAGTATAGTTTTGTCAACAAGATCAGAAGCGTTAGATCATCGGCATAAGAAGGAGGTGATTCTGTTCGAGTATAAAGAAGAAGTTTCCAGAGAATTGTAGGTTAAAGCAGTCAACGAAGCGGGAAGGAAAGGTTCGGTGGGGCGCTAAGCAACCAGATGTTGTGCTAAGTAGAGTTGCGCTTCAGGTTCAGTTCATTCTTTGACTTGTGCTAATGTAAAGGGAGTTTTCGAGTTCAAGTTCCGTGAGCAGTCTTGCACTACCGGGAGTTGTGGACCTGACCGCTAAAGATTCTATTTCTGCAGATTGCCCTAGCGAGAAGGGAGTTGTGGAAAATCATGATTAGTATACCGGGTGAGAAAGACAGACTAGTTAAGTTAGCCCTTCCACCTTTGCAAGATTGAGCCCAAAGTACACCTATAGACCAAAGTCAACCTATGGATATAATATGATTTGAAGAGAGAGGAATTGACACTGACACTACAATACAAGGGTGAAGAGAGAGGAATTGACACTGACACTACAATACAAGGGTGGATGAGATATCCTACCTACCGATAAGCATTCCATCTACATTCAAACTAAAGCGCTTATGTCTGCCCAGAGGAAATCCAAAAAGAAGGAAATGAGGGAGATCTCTTTGAAGTGAAGAAGAACTCCTCTTACACCCTATGAAAGGTTGTTTCACTTAGCTTACCTCGAAAGAAAGAAAGAGGGACTGGGGGTGCTCGTCCTCCTATAAGGAGCGCGCCTCTACTTCCGCTAGTAGAAAAACACGGCATGGCGTGCGATTTACTTAGTGTTCCGTTTCATAGGGATAGAGCCCCTAATCTATACTTTATTCTAATTGGAACTCCCTAGATTCTCTATTCTTGCTTCCCCATTTGACTATAAAGAGACTACTCGGATAGATAGTTAGCTCTTGCTTCTCCTTTCTTTTGTCTAGGATGATAAAGACTAAGAAAATCCTGGGTAGCCGGCAAATAACATAGTATAGTTTGGATTTCGGGTGGCTGCCTATCCAATATTCTTTCGCTCTCTCTATTTTTGTATAAGATATAAGATGCTTGACAGAGTGGGGGCGTGGAATCCAAATTGAGTAAGAGACCAAGATCACACTGTACATTTTCTTTGACAAAGACTAGACCCATGAAAGCGCATAGGAATAGAGCCTCCTCTGCACCTTTTGATGATTCATCATAAGAATCAGAAGATTGACAAGGGAATAAGACTGCTGGCCTCAAACATACTACGAGTTGAGAATGCTGGAAGAAGTTGCTACCGCCATGAACACAGGACTTGGTTAAGTCCCCTCTCTCTCCTCTAAAGAATATCCGCTCAATTACTGCCCTATCTCTCTCACTTCGATCTCCCTTTGGTCACCAACCTTTCAAAAGTAAGCTCCTTCACGACGTCCCTCCCGAAACCAGTAGTACTACTTTATAGGATCGAGGGGCTGGGCTCCCCAAAAGAGAATCGCAATAAGTCTTACAAAAGTTCGCGTGAAGTGCAATGCAAATCTACTTAATAAAGAAATAGAGAACTCAGATGAAAGTAATAAAGAAATAGAGAACTCAGATGAAAGTGGCTCTCATTACCATAGAAAGATAATACTATATAATATATGCTGTAATACTATATAATATATGCTGCCAGTAGTTCACTGAACGGACAAGTATACTAGTTGTAAGGCTCCACATGCAGAAAATCCCCTAAAAGTAAAGCAACACAAACCAAAGGCTGTTTACTTGGCAAGTTTCTTCTTACAGTGAATGTTTCTTCTTACAGTGAATAGTTAACTACTCTCTGGTTTTATGTATGTGATCAGGAATTGTTGCTTCCAGACTCAGGGTGGAATAGACCCCATTGCCGACTTGACCAAGATGCGAAGGGGTGCTCTTAAATCCGAACATTCTCTTGTTTCCTTTTTATTAGAGTAATGCCCTCCTTAGACAGACCTGTAATTCCATCAAAGCACCCGAACACAGTTAAGCTCCAACAGATGGGGTACTACTGGCCTACAATACAATGGTAAAGAATTGGTTAGACTATGTTAAACGCTGCAACATTTGTCAAATCAAAGCAAAGGAGACTATATGCCGAACACCTTGCGTCCTACCGTAGCATCCTGGCCTATCCTTCTGATGCGCTAGTACTAAACTGACCTGCCGAGCGTACGAAAAGGAGTCTATTTTCCCTATCTAAATCAACATAGCCTTCAAGTTGTTTGCCTACCCGCCGTTGGTGATAGGAAATCCCAAGTCTGAAGGGGCGAACCTTTGAAAACAGCTAAAGTCAAAAGAGCAAGTCCTTTTCAACTACTCTACTAAAGTCAAGAATTCGCTGTGCTTGTCAAGTCAATTCCTTTATGTCTACGAGTGGAATGATTCTTCGGGAAATTGAGTTCCAATTGAGGGTCTTCCATTCATTATATTCCAGGTTCCATTATTTCTGCTCAGGTTCCATTATTTCCGCTCAGATCTGACATTAATAAGGCTCCAGCTGCTAGACTCACTCCAGAGGCTCTAGTCTAGTAGTAGTAGAATAGAAGGAAGCTATTGCTCCCAGAGCGAGTAATAATTCTCACTTTCCGCCACAATCCTTGCTATCAAAAGAAAGGCGTGCACGCTTACTAAGCCAAGGCTAAAACACACCTATTGTATTATCAAGGCTAAAACGAACCTATTGTATTATTGTATTGCTTGCTGCTTCATGTATATTCGTCTAAAATCCTCTGACCAAAAAGGAGGCGCAGATTCTTACAATTCTCTCAAGCTTTCTGGGCTAGACTCAAACACAGAGAGAGAGAGAGAGTTTCTTATTATGGCCTAGACTTAAAAGACAGAGATTGGATTATGAGAGCGACAACGAATATAAGGGACCTGACTCTACCCTTTAAGAGCATAGAAGCACCACTAACACATATTTATGAGACCCCTTTGCCTTTCTTCTCGTGATACGAGCTTCTTCCCTTGCCTTTCCTCTCGCTTAAAATCCCGTGCTCTCTCTGTACGCGACGCTTTCGGCGGTGAAAGATTGGCCAATCCATCTAGTTTTTGTGCATTGAATAGAACATTGGTACCTGACTCTAAGGAGAAGAAGCCCTATCGCGGAAAAGAAGAACACGCGCTGCAAAGAGAAACTGCCAGCGACTTAGAAACTGCCAGCTACTTATACTAAAGCGCGGGCTCAGACACGGCCGGCCTGTTTATTGCTCGGCCAATGAATGAATATAGCTTGCATTGAATAAGAGAAAGGGCCAAGCAACGGCGCAAGCCGCTGCGCGGCAGCAACAATAATAGATATTTTACAAGTTATAAACAAGTCCTGTGTTCGGGAGCTGAAAGCCTGAATTCCAGAAATAGAAGCACGCACCCACCCACAAGACTAACAGGAGTAGGAACCATAATAGTTGTTAGCAAGCTCCTTTGAAAGCATCTTGGGATGGATAGTTGTTAGCAAGCTCCTTTGAAAGCATCTTGGGATGGACTAACAGCTTGAAGGGAAAGGGTAGGAGCTAGGTAAGAAAGGGACAGACTAACAGCTTTCAAGAAAGGAAAGGGTAGGAGCTAGGAAAGAAAGAAGGACTAATCATAACATAAAGAATATAGCGATCTTTCAAACAGGACTGCCCAATAGGTGTACATTAATTGGATACTTCAATCTTTCCTTAGCGCTTAAAAAGAATATGAGCTACAACTAAAATCAGAGAGGAGCATTCATCTATCCGATTCAAATAAGAGAGGAGCATTCATCTAACCAATAAGAGAATCAATGGATGTACAGACTTCCTATCTCGGACCTAAAACATTTCTAGACTGCTACTGCACCAACATCATCTAAAACCTTCTTTACTTACAGCTTGCCGACGTAATATTTACTAGAGTGCGACCAGCTAACCACGCCCTAACGTTTTGATGCTGGGTTGGTGTCGTCCAATTCATATGGCTAGCATAGAACATAAGATAGGGGCATTCATTGACTCCAGTCCTCAATCCACTAGATGATTTCCCTCTTCCCGCAATAGGCACCCGGTAATATATGTTTGTACTTTATTGATTTCTTTAAAGCACTGAATATGATCCACATATAAGATATATTCGGGACCAGACGCCTTACTCTCTTTATAAGCAAGGCACCAACATCTATACTATTTCTTATTCACTGGAACCTGTATGCCTAACATCACATATCGGAACCATGATTCCAAGATACGTAAGGAAGGGGCTTTACTTATCTCGTACCGGGCTTTACTTATCTCGTACCGGGCTTTCGTCATTTGCTGATATTGACCTTTATTAATGACTTCCCCTGTAGGTAGCTGTAGCTCCTTGCCTTGCCTTAACCGATAATGCAATGATCCCATCTACATAGAAGTGAACAAAGGAACCTTAATGAGACTACCTAGGCTAGGAAACTATCGGCATATTTCAGATACGAACTGAGGAACCCTTAGACCCTTGCCCTGCCTTGTCATTTCTTAAGTACAGTGAAGAGAACTACTAATGACCGCCAAGCAACGACTACAAACACATCACTTCTCGTCCACTTAACTCGCACCCGAAACTTGGACTTCTTATTCTATTCTGTCTGGGTACCCTCACCTTTCGTCAACACCTTGAGACTTTCCTGCCGGTGCTTCCGCTTAACCCTCCTTTTATTTCATTTCATTCTGACTTGATAGTGGAGTTGAGAGCACTATACTAGGTTGGTAAAGAGCACTACCGAAGTGTTCACTTTTTCTATAAGACCCCTCTGACCTGGCTAACCTGACCTGACTAACTTTCATTCTTAATTGATATCAGTGAATTGATACCCTTATCTTATCTTATGAAACTTTACTACAACTTTGATTACTACTTTAATAAGGGTAAACTAGACTTCCCACCGAAACCATACTTGAAGTGAAGAAGTGAAGAACAGAGCTAAGATGAAAGCCAGCTGCTAATAGTAGCCATAGGTCAGAGCCATAACTTTGCTTGTGTTAAGCAATGATACAATCTATCTTCTTAGTCTACAGAACACCCAAAAACAGGACTTGGTAATGCGAAGAAAGGAAACTCGGGAATCAGAGGTGAAAGTGTTGTACGGTAAGCGGGACAATAAGTTGACTTTGATTATAGCCTTACCACTGTAGCTCAAAGTGTTGTCGTAGAGAAAGGTTCTCATGGTCGGTAAGTAAATCAGTGTCAAAGGAAAGTATCAAGTGCATTAAGGGCTGTCTGGGTGCTGAAGAAAGACTATCATCCAAGTAAATAAGGCAATTCTCATGGTAAGACCCATGTTCTTAGTAGCCCACTAAACAGAGCGCTTAAGGCAATTCATTCAGTTTGTCTTGTAGGTAAAGTATCAAGTAGAGTTCCAGGCAGACTCAGACAAGCGACTACTACGGTCAAGGAGATAGGTCGGGGCAGAAGATGTTTTAGCAGAAGGGAAGGGCCAAGCGTATACTTAGCAACTACTAACTACTTAGCAACTACTAGAGCAAGAAATCAGAATGCAGAATTTGTAGCCTGAGTTAGATGAGCCGGAGGTGTAGTATAGTAGTCCAGTAAGAGACAACCAGTAAGAATAGAACTAAGTAGTAACAGTATCGGCCCTTATAGTAATTGTCGGGAAGCAGTGTATTTACAACCAGCAAGGGAACCAGAAAGCGCTAAGTCAGTAGCCATATAAGAGTCTCCTTTCCTTCTGTTCTAGTTTCCTCGAGAAAAGAATCTGCGAATTCAGGATCTTAAGCAGAAGATGTGAAGTCAACTCGATCAGATGCTTGATCCGGTGGTGTAAGTGGGAAGGTAGACACTGGACTTGTGCGCTAGATCTATCCTTCTATCTTATCTGCAAGCAATTATGTATTATGGCCTTATCCAACCCTCGAGACTTTCCTAGACGCCAGGTATCCCGACCTTATAGCTCAATTCCTAGTTTTGAGTGAAAGGTCCTATACCTGAGTTCTTTGTTTTAGTCGTTGTTGGGCAGTGTTCAATCCTATGGCTCTTGTTGAGCAATGCTCAATTCTTTATGAAAAGTAATAGCCTTGTAAGCTGCAATTGAATTCTTATCGGTTAGGTAGTCAATCCTTGTTAGCAGTGGTCCAAATCCTATTGCCGTGGTGGATTTCTTTATTATGAGGAACAGTATTGGAGGCAGTAGCTCTAGCCTGTGTGTCACCTGTTCCATTCTTGGAATGCCTAGGTTTCCCTGTCTTAGAGCTAGGTCATGAAAAGACTTATTCCCGAGTTCCTGGCTTCGTAGACTTTCACTACTGAAAAGGCTGCGACTTCCTTCTCTTAGCCCGAGTTCCTAGTATAAGCATTAGTTGCATTGGTCAGGTTCCTAGCTCAGAGCTAAAGTACGAGAAGCACCAGTTACAGCTTGAAAGAATGACAACTCGGAGTGAAATTAAGTAGGGGCAGACCAGAAATCGAGCTATACTAAATAGAAGATAGGGGTGGCAAAGTGAGATATCCGTCTTGTTATCCGTATTTGAGTTCTTATAGAGTCGACTTGGTTCCTACTTAGGAGATTCAGTCTTGGTATCGGCGCGGCTGTATTAGAATAATTGTATTTTAAGTCAAGGAAGGCAGAGCGGGTTGCTTCATCAGGTATTGGTTCATTCGATTGTTTAAGGCAGTTCTAGCGATTGGTTCAGCAGTTCCATTATTCTTAGTTCCATTATTCTTATTAATAGTAGCGGACTTCCTTAGCACTAGTTTCATTCCGATTTCTTAGTTTCTCGTGTAAAAGGTAGTATTTCATTCTTTCCATCTCATTCTTTCCAGTGGTCGTTGCATTCTTTCTTGATATTAGTAACTACAGCCCTAGAAACGGGATAGTACGCCTGAGATACTGTAAAGCAGGACTAAAAGCATTAAGCCGAAGAACGAGAACCAGGTTGAAAAGCAAAGAGCGGATCAGGAGCTACAGACTGGAAAGTTGCTGTTGGTTTACGAGTGGAGAGTTAAGGTCCCATCAGTCAAAGTGGAATTCCCGTTAGCATTGGTTGGATTCCTTATTTATAGTATCAATACAGTAGTGATAGTAATACAAGTAAGGCTCGGGTAGCCGGGGGTTCTATTCTCATCAGTAGAGGCTGGCTTCCCTGTTTGGAGTTAAGGTGTTGTTAGCCCAGGAAGAATCCTACTATGCCCATGCATCTTTGCAAAGGAGGCACAAGTTTCTCTATTAGCTAGAAAGCGGAGCCCTCTCCCCCTTTTCCTTTCTTTGAGGAACTGCTACGAGCCCTCTCCCCCTTTTCCTTTCTTTTTGGAACTGCTACTTTACTTCCCCTTCGCTTTCCTCTCTCCCTCTCACTTCGTTAGAGCCTTCACGTGGTCTCCCACTCCCTTTGTCTTTCTTTCCCTGCCTGGGTAGATGAATAAGGTTAGTGTTTCAAGTGTTGTTTATAGATTGGAAACGCAAAGATGTTTGCGCTAATGGACACGGGGAGGGACTGATATTCTGCTAGCAGGTTATTAGGCGGTAATAATGGAGAAACCCAATCTTCATATCATATGCACAGAGATGGAGCTCTTAGGTATTCCTTCTTTCCGTTCTTTAGCGCTTCATTCACTACTGCCTAAAATCATAAACCGCAGCTCTCTTCCAATACAAAAGAGAAAGTAAGTAATCTATCGTCAAAGAGAAAGTCAGTAATCTATCGTCACATCAAGGCCCCATTCACAACATTGAAACATATTGATGCTTATGTAGAGTCATATTTCACCAATACTCTCTTTACGGCATCTAGCCTCATCTTTTCCTGGGGAAGTTCTCTATAGTGGAGTCAGGGGTATTGATGAGTTTTTCTTGAACAGCTCTAAGTAAATGGATCTATAAGTAAAGTTATGCGAAAAGGCGATGCTGACAGTGCTAACACCAGAAAAGAGTGGGGTAAATGTTCCCGGTACTCCTGTCTTGCTTTATAGAGCATACTACTCGCTCTGTCTGGACTCTTCGCTCACTAGGTTTTCCTGCCGACCATACAGCATTTGACTTACCCTCGTGTAAGTTTCATCTTTCCATCTACATATCATGATAGTTAGATTTGGATTCCTTTTTTCTCGAAGGACGCTATTCAAGTTGGTGATGTGATAGAACTAAACCAAGGTAATTATCGACTTAGGTTGGATGACTACGGGAAGCTTCGTTGCCCCATTCTGCGGCATACCATGATTAGTGTTTAAATTCATGAGTTTTCCTAGGAAACCAAGAGGAAAGATGAATGAGGATCGACTACAATGTATGTCTTTGCGGTAGCTTCATCCCATAAATACACAAACAACAAAGATAAAGAAAAGAAGCAGTAGGTTGGATCTCTAAAGCTATGCTTTCTTACCTTTGCCAGAAGCTAGCTCGTTTTCCAACAGAAAGCCACTCAATCCCCGGACCCGGCGATCTCAACTAAGCCTTTTGAATCGAGAGAAGGTCAAAGAAAAGATGTCGAACTATAACTAATTGAGGAAGGGTGCTAATTAATCCTACCTTGATTGTTCTTAGCAGACGTCGGCCCTGTTCTTTTTATCAGGTCGTATTGCCTAACAGGTTATTTATCCCCATATGAGATGAGAATGACAGTATACAAAAGAGCTCTGAATTGTATGATACAAACTGGCTGGCCGTTGACTGATTGACTCATAAGGCTAACTAACTTACAAGTATGTAAGCTAACAAGAGTTCGGCGCGTGATGTGGTAAGAGAAAGGCCTAGAAAGAAGGGCAAGCGTTGAGCTACCTATGGTAAGATAAAGGTAAGCGTTGAGCTATCTCATCAATTCCAGAAGTCATTCATGGATGTTTTTGAGTGTATTGCTATTTATTTCCCCAAGAAGAAAGATTCTTTGCTACTTGATTGATTTCCCCAAGAAGAAAGATTCTTTGCTACTTGATTCGGGTGCATGCAGAGGAGATTGAATAAAAAACATCCCCTTATTCAACAGCTAACTAATAGAGTCAAGGATTTGATTCGAATGATGCTTTCGCGCACCACCTCAATGAGACCAGACCACCCAGTCATATTTGTGCAGGAATAATTACCGGATCAAGCACACATAAATAATATGGAAAGACTCATCTAGGCAGGTGTGTGTCTCCTCATAGATTGGGGAAGGTGATATTACCTTGAGACTAGTAGGAAGCAGACGGAGAAGGGGTATATGCCTACTCCATGAAAGCTGCACTCTCTGCTACTCGTGCCTTCCACTGCCCTTACACAAACAAGGCTCTTCTTTTTCCCTACTGGACGGAGTCGAATGCTTCCTAGTGCCGATCAACCGCGGATCTTGTACCTGTGCAGATCTTTGACCAGTGTAGTGTGATAAGCCAGTAATCAAAGAGGAGTTGGCCCTTGTCCCGGGGTAGCATAAAAGTGCGCTATAGTATAGCGGTAGCAGCCCTCTATCAAAAGTACCTGAAGGAATACCCCAAGACTGCTACTAGGCAAAGTTGTACATTACACTCGTTGTCAGTATACAACACTCGACTTACTCTTGATTGGTCATCAGAAAGAAAGTAGCTCTTCAGGGAGAAAGCAGGCAGATGCGGGAGTGATCGGTAGCAGTTATGATCACAACATATGAACTGAAGCCCATAAGCGATCTGATCTTCCCGTTATAAGCATACGCGTTGGGAGCTTATTTGGATTTCTCAGTGGAGCTGTAGGGACTAGTAGTTAGCTAAAGTCTTGTATAGAGCTGTCCTTTCAATAGGAAGAGCACCATGTTAAAACACCGGTTGGATTGATGAAGAAGAAACATAAACATAAGACTCTGCTATTGGCAAGAAACTCGAAGAAGAGAGATGCTTCCGCTTCACACGGCTCACAGGAAATGATGAAATACTGGCAGTTGAACAAGAGCCGGCTTTCGAGCCTATTAGATGCAGGGGTTCCTCTTGCTTGCCATATTCTTAAAATGAGACACTCGGTTGACTATTCTTTTATGAGAGTTTGTTTGGTAACACAGATCCATTCATCGATAATAACAAGAAAATCCGTACTGACATGAACAATAAGTACTAACACACCACACTAAGGCCAGAGAATAGTAAACACCGGGCTCTGTAGGTTTGGAGAAAGCCATAGAATAAGGATGTGTCTTCGATCCAGTTCCCTAGCTTCTTGAGTGCAAAACAAAGCAAGGTAGTTCAATAGCACTTTGACTAGCAAGGATCACGACTTCTGCCTTCTCAGGATCTGCTAACTCAGCAACTAAGAAGAAGCGAGGGCGAGCTTAGGCTACCGGTGGCTCACTTGCTTCTAGAATGCCCGGCCTATAGAGTTGGGGCGTACTCGACTCGATCCTGGTCTCGTCGACCTAACCTTGATGAAGGAGTAGATAACATGACCCCAGAGAGAAAAAGCATGACAGAGCTTGCTTGCTTATAGGAATAAGGTACTGAAGCAAGATAGAAAGCGAAGTGTGTTGCAGTGATTGGAAAGGGCGCAGGAAAAAGAAGAAGATATGCTGGGCAAGAATAGGTGTCTAATTCCGCTAGAGTAGCTACGAGTCGGCAAAGTAAGGAGGCAGCAAGGTAGCCAGATAAGTAGGTTAGGGTGGAATAAGTTGAACTTGTGACTGAATAAAGTAGTTAGCATCTGAGTTGGAAAGCTCATCGACTCTTGGATCGAGGGGGAAAGAAGCCAGATCGACTCTTGGATCGAGGGGGAAAGAAGCCAGCCTTATTTGTGAGGTAACAAGGCTTAAACGACGATAACTCTCCTCACGCGAGCTGCTCCATTATACTAATGTTGGGCTATGGTCTCTATTTTCGGCGCTAATGGAGTGAACCTTTTCTCACTGCTAAACTCTAAAGAAAAGAATGGAATCACAGCTTTGCTACCGCTTGCTTGCAGCCAAAAACTGCACTTTGGATCTTATCCCTTTTGTTACCTGGATCTATATGTGAGTTCAATGATTGGATTTTGCCCGTAACTCCACTCTCAAAGCTGCTTACTGTAGATTGGATTATTACAAAACCCGAACCACACTTGAAGAACCGCTAGCACCTGCAAACAATAAAGAGTCTTGTGCCGCTCTAGTTCTCGCTGCTTGAGTAGTTGCCCTTAAGTAAATTGCTGTTGCTTAAGCTTGTTCTAAAAAGGCAAAGAATTCACTGACGCATTAGCAGAGTCTTGTTTGCTTGTTCCATAGCTTGTTCCTAATCTTACAGAATAGACTTTCACTCTTACACTTATTGCTGATAGTTCACTTGCTTTAATCAAATTCTCTTTATAGGCATCAAAACCCTCACCCTCAAGGAATAGGCATACTCAAACAAAAGAACACATAGGCAGACGTTGCACTTGCAGGACAGAGGCAGAGGCAAGACACCTACCTAATTCAAGATTCAAGGACATAGGCGTAGGCCAGACACCTACCTAATTCAAGGACATAGGCAGAGACACCGTTATCTATACTTACTCGACAGGAAACTTGCCATAAATCTAGTAGGGGAGCTGTAGGGCCCGTGGTCAAGTAACTAGTCCGTCCCTAAACTCACAGCATTGCTTTGCTTTTGCTTCCTTTACAGTATAGAAGAGAAGGCAGGAGAGGGATGCTATATATCAGTATAATAAATTAGAGAACAAGCTATCAGTGTAATAAATTAGAGAACAAGCAAACATGCAACGGAACAAGAGCGGAGCTCCTAACGCGAACGGAAGCCCTTGTGCTAATGCTTGTTGAGTTGATAAAGACTAAGTGTATAAGAAGGAGTTCAACAGTTCCGTTTAGGCCAGTGCTCAGTCAACCCAGGAAATATAGGACTACCTACGTTAGCACCCCTGAGAATAAGCGCTAGCTATAGGCTTCTTCTGTTGCTTTACATTCGATTCTTTTTGATGCCGTTGCTTATTCTATCAAAAGGGTGGAGATTCCTTTTTCTCTTTCTTTCTTTCACAGCTTCTTTTTCTAGGTTACGAGAGACTTTCTACTTCTCCAGTATTAACAACATCAACACGTGTTACTTTCGACCCTTGCTTTCTTGTGAAAACTCTGTCTGTCCCAACTCACTCAATAAGTGGTGTACTTTACCTTCATACGAGTGTAATCCCAGTTCGAGTTGACGCACAGTGTCATTGTAGCGATGTAATTCAATTCTGGATAAGTGGGCAAGAGTGAAAGCAAGCATGGTTAAGGTTAAGTTAAGTTCAGGGACGGAATCAATTCCAATTGAAGCGCTAAGCACTGAATACGAGTTTGAGGCGAGAGATGTCAATTCTTTATCTGTTGGAATAGAGTCTCGTATGGATATTATGGGTAAAGAATCTTATAAGGATCCGGATAAAGCATCAGCTGGATAAGAAGCTACAGCAGAGTGGAGAGTGGAGATTCCTGCTTGCTCAGGATCATCAGAAGTAAGCTGCTCTAGTTTGTTTGAGTCTTACTAAGGATCTGATGTCAAAGTAAGCATCAAACGGTTATGCAAGTGGAGTGCTAAAGGAAGCATCAAGCGGGTAATCTGAAAGTCTAGTTTGGGCATTCTCTGCGAGAGTCAGTATTAGCCCTTTCACAAGGGAATTCTCTTTCTGAAAGAACTCCGAGTGAAGGTGGCTGCTTTGCTTCTCGCCGGGATAGAGGTGATGGTGTTGTTGAGTCTGGAGTTAAGGGAAGAAAAGAATCAGACAAGCAGAAAAGCTTCCCCGCAAAGTCAATCAATGTAAGAGTGGTATATAGAATCAGAGGCACAAGGAATCTCAGCTACAAACCACCGAAATGAAGCTTATGCGCTCAACGAAGAAAGAAAGCACTTGTTCCGTGTACACTTGGGTAGAAAAACCAGCATTCAGAATTGGGGCTTGATACGAGACTGCAACCCGGAACTCTTATTCCGCTAATACACACTGCGCATATAAATAGGAATGTAACAAATCCACTACTGTGCTACTGATTCTACTGTATATCTCTTAGTTTTGTAATTTAGTTATAATTCCTTTTAACGACTCTAATATAAGGATCAATAATTCATCTATCTTACCCTAACCCGCCTATAAAGCAAAGGAATGTGATCAAGCAGCTCCTCTTGCAAATACATCAATGGAATCTCTATCATAAAGAAAAGGTGCTTCAAGCCTCCCTTTTTTCAATCAAGGGGCAATAGGCAGAGTTTGACATGATGATATAAGAATAGTAACAAAGCAAAGGGCTCGAATAGCTAATATCCGCATCATAAATAATACGACTTGCAATAATATAGTAGGGGAGCGCATCAACTTAAGGTAAGGGTTCAAAACTGGACTGTACACCAGTAAGAGAATCCGCAGTGCAATAAAATCATGTTTCTGTGAAAAAGGAAGGAAGCGAAGCTTTATTAAGTGGTTTAAAGAGCTGGATCAGCTACAGTGAGAGTTTGTTCGCAAGTAAGCTACAGTTAGAGTTTAGGTCTGAACTTGAAGTTGAGTTCATGGCAGAATCGAGTACAGGCTTTGATGCCCTAAGCCAATTCTATTTATGAGAAAATCATATGATACTAGGTTAGTTAAGAGAGGAGGCACGTACGAGGGAAAGAGAACTTGGTCGGCGAGAGGGAGGTCAACTCTGACTTTGAAACTGAGGCCCTACTCTTATATTATGAGTTTTGAGGGTACCTCTTATACTTACTAGTGGAATTCCTACTTTCAAGAGAGAGCACTAGTGGGAGAAAGAGCACGCCGGTGAAGTTGGTGACTTATATCTCTTATTAGGTTGGTGACTTATATCTCTTATAGGGAGCGGGGGGGAACTCACATTACTTCTTTCCATACAAGACACCCTTACCCCTTCTCTTTTGTTCCTAACCTTCTGGATTGTTCCGTTTACCGCTTGCTTTTGAACGGCTTCTGAGTGCTGTGTTCGTCAACTCGCACACTTTTACCTGTACCTTGACTATCCTCTGCAACCTTGACTATCCTCCGCTGGGTTCCCTTGCTTTAAGATCCGGCTTTGAAGCTCTAAGTATAGAATGTACTGTTGTTGAAACAAGCAATGTTTAGCTCTAGTATAGAATGGGGGGTAATTAGACAGAGGTTACGCAGTTCCAGCATCAGCTGGATAAGATGCCGAATCCAGTACCAGTGGGGTGAGTCAGAAGGAATGGAATACGGATCTTTATAATAAGTTGTAGCAAGAGCAGTCAAATACGAGGTATCTGAACCAGCAAGAGAACCTTCCACTTCTGTCCTGGAATCCATTTGTTTCAGTTTGCCTAGTGTGAGTGTTGTCTACGATGGAATCAGAGGTTTAAGTGCTTGTGTCTAAGCGAGCTAAGTATGAAGATGTTGGCGCTTGTCAGGAAATATTATGGGTCAGCTTCACTTCAAGTATACGCCGAGAATAATATTCGTATCTAGAAGAATAGGTCAAGTGGTCAGCAGCAAGCAGGTCTGTAACATAAAGTCGAGTTCACCTTATGGCTTTCATCATTGAATCTAGCTACACTAGGTTTGTCTGGATTTATGTAACAGTAGAGTCCACTCCCCCACCCGGAGACAAAGTATGCAGGCGGTTAATAACTTAATGGGGCTGAATCAGAAGATAGTACATGGTACATGGCCGGTGCAAGACTCAGACTCAGTGTTGTTTGCAGGTGCATCCCTAAGGTTATATATAGAGGGAGCATGTTGTTAAGAATTATTTGACATAACTCACTTTTGCTATTAATTAGGTGAACTCAGTTTCCGTTATTACAATTCCTGTTTTGAACTTCTCTTCCCCCTCTATCGTAAAGGGCAGTCCGCCTCTTGCCGAATGAAGCAAGTCAGAAATGAGCCAGCAGCTTGTTGAAATCAGAATAGTGAGAAGGCCAGAATACATAACTTGCTAGCAGATTGTATTAGTAGAAGTCCCATGTGTTAAGCAAGTAGTCCATTCAATATTTACTGACGCCCGAAGGAAGGTTCACACAGGACTGGAACAATAAAGAGGTGAGATAATCTAATCTAATTAGAATATAATATAATATATGTGAGAGAACTGATTTCACTCGGGGAAGGGAAGCAGCCTAGCAACTAACAACTAAGCTTGGCCCCATCTTTTTGGATAGCGAAGTCTACTTAGCCAGTACTACCGGTCTGAAGACTAACACTCTCACTGGACTCCCTGGATTGAGTGACGATACACCGAATGAGCTAGTGCCCAACATAAGACAAAAACGAATTACTAGACTCAAAAGTGAACTGCCAATAAGGAATCCTGCAAATGTCTATCATTTCATATACACTAACTCATTCCATATCTAATAACTAAAGGTCTTCATCTACCAACTCAAGGTCTTCCAATACCATAGAGAACTCGGGTACTACCGTTGTAATTGAACCAGTATAAGTAAGAGACTGAAACCACCGTTCACAATACTTGGTTTTCTCATATAACTAGGAAATCGGCTACTGAGAAAAAGTACTTTCATTAGCTTCATTATTAGACTCCCTTCTTGCATTCCCTATACTGGGCACTTGGGCTCAACTAACTTCTAATGGGAATCGAACCATGGTAATAGTAGTCCCGAAGACTAATAGCCGTTAGCGGTAAGGCTGGAAAGGGGCAATAAAGAAATAAACCCAATACTGATACACTGACAACAATACTATCACTTGAAACTAGGGCTTCCTCCTCTGCGGGCTAACTCTGACTCTTCTCCTGCTCTTAGCTTATATCCCCTGTCTATTAGTGTTTGATTGGTTATTATTACTTATACTTCAAATATGCTCTATGACATATAGAGGAAGAGAATCCACCCTAGGAATAAGGAATTGCACTATGACTTATGGGACTTACCCGGGCGCTCCCTAAATACTTATACTTGAACTCAAACCCGGTTCTCGATAAGATAGATATTCCAATTCCGCCTCTAATCCTGCTCCTAGCGGTAACTATACTATCTACTCATTACTTTCTGTGCCTTTGTAGTAGTGGCGGCTACGTTGCTTGGCCAGAGTCCTGTCTTCGTGGCGTTATCAGGGAGGCCCAAGACCCAGTGTCAGCATAAGTTCTATCTCATTCTGCTTTAGCTTCCGCGCCAAGATCCTAAGTTTCTGGCTTTTCTTATTTTACTGCTCTGCGCTCAATTCCAAATTGATATGCAAAAGAAGGAGATGAAATTGATTAACTTCAAGTAGGTATAGGTCAGGTCGGCAAAATCCAATCATGAAATGGAACTTCCAAAGAAACTAACATTATATGGATCTAGGTAACCCAGGGGAGGAGATGGGTCGCGCCCTTAGTCTAAGCTAATTGACATTCATGAGTTGCTTGCTCTTGTTCCGTTGCTTGCTCATTAGCCGTTGCTATCGTTACTTATTCATTTGCTAAACCAATAACTCTTTCTCATTTTTCCTAAGCTTCCATTCTTGAAACCTGACTTGAACGTTGATACTTCACTTTCTCCAACACCGAGATACAACACTCGAACCGCTTCAGCAGTTTAGATGAGCATTCAACATTCTTTATATGATGACTTTCTCGCACCCAAAGAGACGGACTCTCCTGAAACTAGAAAATACCACGCTGGAGCATTATGTTGTTGGTCCATCATCAAAGGAAAATAGTGGAGTGTTGAATAAGTTCCTCTGGTCTACAGCACTATCCCCGCTCCTCCCTTGCGCTATCTCATACAGATGGAACAAAGGATGAAACTCTCACTGCGGATGCTGCTGAAGAAAATGATATTATTGTGGCCTTAGTGAAAGTTCTCTATTTCCTACTCAGGAGGGTCGGACAGTTGCTTCTTATTCCTCTGATTCTCTCGATCCAGCCCATTCGATTAACGTCATAGTTTTCATGCGTCAAACAAGGGTTCCTACTGGCCATACTAGTTGTCTCTCTCTCTCTTGCTACCTCCTACTTAGGTACAGATATTGGGTTCCTACTCCAGTATATTCCTACTCCCGAATAAAGGACTGCAGCACGAACACCCCCTTATATACAAGTTAACAGGACTTGGTAATAACAACAACTAACCATATTATATGAAGACGAAGAAAGGACTTGTGGCTGAATTGCCTTCACTTGGATGTAAGTAAGGAATACGAATAGCTTTCTTTTCAGTTCGAGGTTAAGAATAGAGATCCGCTCCTATGGTTGGTAATTCCACTTTTTGTTCCCCTGTAGCACCTTCCTTGTCTACGAACTCAGTTCTTTCTTGGCTTTCCCATCCCTTTGCTTTGCATGCTTGGCTTTACCTTAGTTCTCGTATATAGAAGCAGTGCGAGTAAAGTCAACGTCAACTCTATAATCCGTGGTTCTAAAGTCTGTTTCTTCAAGTATAGTGGAGTTATCAAGTCAGCAGCAAGCACTAAGTATCCAAGAGAGCTTATTGGCTACGCGGGGTGCTTCAATGAGTGATTTAAGTGAACAGTTAGTTTAGGAGCTAAGTCTAGTAAGTAAGGGTGCGTGCCTCAATGAGTGATAAAAGTTTTGGGAGTCCGGGGTGTTGTACCTAATCGTGTTGGGAGTAAGGAGTGTCTAATCTCCATTAGTTGAGTTCGGGTCAATAAGCTTGTATCCGTATTTTATATGCCCCTAAATTCTATACAAAACTCAATTCCATGATTATCTTTCTACAAGTAGAAGAATAGGCTTATGAAGAAGTAAGGGTCGGTGTTGTGGCTGAAGAATAGGCTTATGAGGAAGTAAGGGTCCGTGTTGTGGCTGAAGAATAGGCGGATTTATTGTTGACTGCTTGTTTGCAGCTGACTTATAACTTGCAGCTGATTTCTCACTTGCAGCCGACTTTCGCACAACTGATTCTCTTGTTGACTTTCCCGACTCCTGATTCCACCTTTGCTTCAAAACTCACTATTTCTCCTGACTCTTGACTTGAAGTTAGAATAGGCGCATCCCGAACTCCATTACTTTGAGCTACATCGGTGACGACTTGGACCACTATCTATCATATGCCACTTTGACCACTACAAGGAAAAGATCAACTTATTAACTTATGCTCCATCTTTTAGGAATACATCTAGTCTAGAAACACCCTTCTTTCCCCCCTTACGCCACTGTTGTTGGGCCTAGGTTACTTTAATCTTATATAGAAGAAGCATCTCCTCTTTAAGAATGCCCAAGTGAGCTGTGAAAGCGGATTTACCTATTCCTGCTGGCTCACTGGTTACAGCTGGCTCCTCTCTGCTAACTGAGTCTACCTCTGTCTCTTCTCTTTGAGTGAATGAACCTCGACCCTATAATAAGATAAGTGTTAACCCCGACCTCAATCGAAACTCTTAGGCTCTTCACCGCTTGCTGTTTACCTTACCTTTGGCACCCAAATCCTGGCATTGATCCTGACCCGACTCACAGTTGACTTAGACAGCATCCCTTGATGGTTCCCTTTAGCCCCGTCCTCTCCTTTCTTTCTTTCCTTTTCAATAACTGATTGAACTTCAATAACTGATTTCACTCGGGGAAGGGAAGCAGCCTAGCAACTAACAACTAAGCTTGGCCCCATCTTTTTGGATAGCATTAGTAGCGACAGGCTGGCGAATTGATTATCTTATTGAGCACATGGTGTACAAGCGAGTCATCTACCTAACAGCTTTTCGAGTTCTGCTTCTTTCAGATCGGATGGCAGGATCAGTATACGGATGAACTTATTGCAACACCCGTTAGTGCTTCCTTGCCATCGTAACTATCTGCTAACTGAATTCGGCTAATCTACTTACCTATGTAAACAATGAACTGCATTCGGCTCCTATACCCATGATAGCATGGTCAGAAAGGTAGAGAAGAGAGGCTCGCCCCCCAAGAGATTCTAAACTAGCAGACTCCGGAGCACCCCCTGAAAGTGGTAGTCCAATCGAGACCGGCACCCCGAGTTGCTAAGGAGAACTTTATTGCCTTTAGCTTATTGCCTAATTGCGGAAGATTTGTTATACACCCAATGACTTCAGGGCATCTGTCTCTTCCCCTGACCTTCAACTTAATGCTCTTTTCTTTTCCCTCAAAGTCCCAAGCAAGCGTTCTCTTTTCTTTTCACTCATGTCCGGGTTATATTCTCCTTACCCTTTCAAGAGCCATATCCCGCACCTTCAAGCCGACCGGTGGATCTCCACGTTCTTGGGTTGTATAAATATACGTTTGCTCCAGAAAGATGTTGTCTGGAATGATGCTCAATTAATCCCTCTTAAATACAATGAATGACATGCCAAAAGAAACCTCTTCCCTACCGAACTTTCTCCTGAGGCTTTTTCATATATACAAAGATGGAATTCGACTAAAAGCCCCTCACATCATTTGGCTGCAGGTCGCCTTTTGGAGGAAGCTCTTTCAGTAGGTGATTCCGGCTTTATTACAACTTCTGATAATAGAAAGTTTCCGTGTGTCGTCTCTCAGGAGTTCGACACAACTGAATGGGAATTCCATCAGGCCCAGAATCCAAGTCAGGGTAAGGTGTAAATAAGGCTTTACAGCTTCACGACGTGCTGAAGAAGACTATACAAATAAGTGCTATAAGGCTTTCATTTCACTTCATCTTTTCTTAGTAGTGGTCCAAAAGTAGGCTAATACTCTGTTCAAATAAGCGTTAGCGCCCCGACCCGAGAGTCAGCTGTTAGAGTGTGAATTGCAGAATGGAATCCTGAGAGCGCCAATGCCAATCTCCCGTTAGTCTTGCCTTGCGCAGGCAGGGGAGGAATACTGAATTCGCAGAGCCTACTGTAGATGAAAAGGAATTAATAGTAAAGGGCAGCTTAGATTCCTTTCACTGGCACCCAAGGAGACTCCATTTATAGACTTATCGCTTGCTGCATCGTTGTCTGAAACTACTGTACTAGAAGCACAATTGGATACAGAGGAAGTCGAGATCAGCTGGGTTGGGAACAGACCTTTATGAGTTCGGGTAAAACAAGAACGACTCTTCTGGTAGTTTGGGTAAACAAGAACGACTCTTCTGGTAGTTTGGGTAAAACAAGAACGTCACTTCTGGCGTGTCTGTTGATTTGTATGTTGTGTGTTCGGGTAGTGCTTCCACTGCGAAGTCATTATTACCCTTCGGTAGATTGGGCGTCGGTCTGGCTTGGATGGAGACGGGGTGAGGCGTCGTCAATGGCTACTTGATTTTGCTTCCTCTTCCTCAGCGCTCTCTTCATATGGTCGTCGGCGCACAGGATCGGTATTCGCTGCAGCTCAAACTAGTTCCATACTATTATTTATCATCGACCCTAATCAACAAAACCTTGAGTGAGAGACTTATATTGCCTTTATTTCTTAAGAGGGCTTTATTTCTTAAGAGGGTAATTACGGTCTTCTCTCAATACGTGTTTTTCGAGACAGATGAATTGAGCCGCTTTCATCATGGCACACTATAGAATAAGGTACTGCCAGATTCGCTGAGCTCTTCTCTTTCATTAGCCTTTTGATTTACACTAGCTCTTATTCTAGTTTGTTTTAATATTATATCTTCTAGGTTGTTCTAGTTTGTTTAAATATTCTATCTTCTAGGTGGTAGGCACATATCATAGGTATTGGATGTATCGTTAGTTTGTGCCGAGTTGAATCTGCTTCGCTTATTTTGATCCGTAGCAGAAAATAGATCCCTTACCACCACTTGACTAAATTCTGCATATTAATATGTAAGTCTAGAAGACAGCAGATACTATGGATCCTCTGACTCCCAATCAGATTGCCTTCCCGGGTATCGCCGGTCTTGCCTGTAGGTCGTGATGTGCCTCGAGATGGCCGTCTGTCTCCTGTCTCCCTGCTGGTGGGGAATCCGCTCCGGGGTCGTTGCTCTGCTGCATCTGGCCCGTCCTCTAGGCACCTTTTGAAGGCAGGGAGTGTTACAACGTACACGCTTCCTTGGTGCTTCTCATCAGTTGCAGGGTTTGGTGGCCCGAAATAGACTTGGCTTCGCCAAAAGGCCTCATCTCCAAAGCCCGACTCGCAAGGCTGTAAGGTGCTAAGAGCCTCTCGCCTCGCTCTTGTTACATGCTATGTTTGCCTTCTTCATTACCAAGTAAAGGGTGAGTCCCATGCTATAGTTTGTGGATCTCGGTCTCACGCACTAATCCCTACAGGTTTCCATAGTATGCCGGCCGCCCTACCTAAACCAATCATCATATCGGTCCCTAAGCCCCATTGCTAGAAAGGCTCGGCTTCAAAACCGTACGTGGAGCTTCCGCCTCATACGGCTCCTCTAGGGATGTGGGTAGGCCCAGGCTTGTGCGGTTCAGGTTTGTTGTACACGACCTAAGTTTAGCATTCAGTAAGATACAGCGCAGGTTCGCCAGAGGAAAGGGTGTAGCGAGCAACATTGCACAAACCAGAGCACTATTCTTGTCTACCAGAGCACTATTCTTGTCTATAAATTCATTAAGCTGACCACGTTACTGATAACCGCTTCACGAGCACTATTATTGTCTATAAATTCATTAAGCTAGAAATTCATTAAGCTGACCACGTTACTGATAACCGCTGAACGAGCAATTACTCCCCAACTTCCAAAATGAAACCTAGGTAGGGGCATCTTCGGGGAGTAGCCCGCTTGCTTCTTAAGAAACTTCCTGGCACATACATTAAGGAAGCCATCGAAAGGTTACTAAAACACCAGAAACGGAGACTACCCGAGCTAATGATAGAGGCAAGAAAACTTTCCGGCCAAGTCCCATTAATTGATCATAACGATATCGTGGAAATGCTGCACGGACCCATATATAAAGGAAAAGAAAAAGATTCACCTTTATACTAAACCAGATCGAGCCCGGGATCTTATTGGAAATTGGAAGATCTAGGATAGGCGGCCAACCTCCTGGAAAGAGCAATGTGCATGGACCGGGTGAGTAGGGATGCAGCTCCGTGGACCGCTCGTCGGGCCTGATAGGTTGTGGTTTCACACCCTTCTCAAAGGAACCGTACGTGAGACTCTCGCGTCATACGGCTCCGTCCTGGAATCTGGACCTTACCTTTCTTCTTTGACCAACGGGTCCTCGAACCCATATAGGTTATTAATCATTCATTCATTGATTGATGTCAAGGTAGCTTTAGCCATTGATTGATGTCAAGGTTTTGATTGAAGCGGTAGAAGCGAATCTTCAGAAGCGAAGCGATCTTACGGGCCGGGAAGGATACCTTCTTATTGCGCGTAAGCTACCAAAAAAGGAATTCCGGAATCAAAGAACATTCTAAAGAGAAAATAGGCATGGAGAGGGTCGACTACAAGACTCAAACTACAATCCAAGTCGGCCTTCATTTCGAATGCCCTACCTAGCTATCCTTATAGCAGACAACTATTGCAAGCCTACTCAACTAATCTCATGTAAACGACTGTGCGAAACTTCACCTAACTAATAGATCAAGACAACTCCTTTTGAAACATGTAGTTTACGTCGTTGTTAGGATCTTTACCCGGGCCGGGCTAGACTATATAGACTTCCCAAGCTCTATGCTGTTTGGGAACTGTGCTAGGGTCTTACCACCTTCTGGATTCACTATATTTGAGTCTTTGGAGTACTTTTGGATTATATTCCGTGCCGAAGATTTGTGTTTGTGGGCTGGGGTGAATATAGCAGACCAGCGGATCTGGTAGTCGACAATCGTTCGCACTTGGTAAAGGTTGTCGCAGCATCTATAGTAGGAAAGAAGACTTATAGCGAAGCCAGCGTACCAATTGACTATGTCTCCGTCGCTGACGTTCGTAAAAGAGGCTATGTGGATAGGCCTTGGTCTTCTTTGGCTAATTATACCTCGATCCCGAAGCCTTCGGAGTATCTTTTTCATAGGCGCCCTTATCTGTATGGGGAATTCGCTGCTGAAAGATCTCGCCCAGTGTCCCTCTATTTCCCCCGCTGCCTTCCGACTCGAAGGAGTATACAATGAACACTTCCGGGCATCAGTGACCGAGCAGTTAATGGGGACGGACTGTTGAACGTCTGATGGCACGTTGCTGCGACCTGAGCTATGCAACAATGAGATCTCCCTTGATCCTTGCCAGATGTAGGTCCCCCAGAATATGCAAGCTTGGGGACTTATTACTCCAGCTGTTCCATGAGTCGGAGCTAGTTTCACCGCGTCCTGTAAACGACCTCTGTAGCTCATCCCCTTCGTAAGCTCTTTGATCGGGAGACTATTACCTAGATCCCTAAACTTGGAATGGATCGCGCTGCGTAGGTTGAAAGCAGTTAGATGGATACGGTGCTTCACCCGTAGACGCTTCTCCAGCTCTCGCAATAATGGGTTTGGAGTAGTACTCGGAGGGACTTCCCGAATAACCGTACCAGGGAATTCTACCTTACTCCGTGCTGCTATGGTTGTTGATCCTGCAGAGCCTACCAAAAGGTTAAGGCCGGATTGTAGGAAGTGGGTAATACGGTTTTGAATTTCTATGATAAGCTCTATGGCACCCACGATTCCAAGTAGTAAGTCGTCGGCATATCGCGCGTAACAAATCCTTATTAATGAGTCATGGGTTTTCAAGGGGGCCAGCTTACGGGCCAGGCCTCTATCTGACCTGATAACTAGTACTGACTCCCCGCCCAGCTCTATCTGCAAGCCCCTGATTTTGCAAGACTTAATAAGGTGGTTTCTTCTCATAGCATAATTGATGCCTTCCATACCAGACTTCGGGGGAAACCCAGCGGCTTCTAGGAGGAAGGCGGCGCAAAGGAGGCTCGAGGGCTTGTTAAGAAAGGCGGCACGCCCAAGGGGGAAAACGAAAGGTGTTTTATTGTCTCTCCTTCGCCGCGGGGTGCTTGTGTTTGGGGTGTGCCACGACGAAACAAGGGAATGAAAGGTTGCTTTGCGCTGGGTGCTCTTTACCCTACCTACAATGATGGCTCTATTGTCTTGGGGAGCCTTGAAGCTTGCTGATTCTCCAGACTGCTCTTTGTCATCAACCATACTTTTACCTGTCCTTAAGAGAACGGATCTTATTCTCTGAACTAGAGGAATTTCGTGCTTATGTCGGATCCTACCTATCTCCTGATCGAGTTTGTGTAGGTAGATGTTGCCTAGTAGGGCCGATAGTTGTACACTGTGTGGGACAGAGTAAGGGCCCTTCTCACCTCCTACGAGTCGTCCGGCTAACTTGAGTTTCTGAGTGGAGTAAAAGAACTTGGGATCGTCGATCTCCTCCTTTAAGATTGAGATGATTCTATGTCGGTCGATGGTGTGAAAACACTTCCTGATGTCGAATTCCAAAAACCCGCGAGAAGTTCCAAACTCTTCTTTGATCCGTCTTAGCACCGAGTGGCAGCCTCGACCCGAGCTACTGTGTGATGTGTCTGGAAACTCGGGATCGTAAATGGATGAGGGTACCATTCTGATCGCCTCCTTCATGATCTTTTCTATGGATAGAACTACTGTAAGCGGTCTAAACTTCGACCCTTCTTTCTGCATTTAAGAAAAGAGGTAAGCAAAGCCTGTTTTTTGCTCCCTATATTGAGAGATCTGGTACTGACCGGCCTGAACGAAACTTGATGCAAGTAGTCACATCACCCTCGGGCCCAGACTCAGTGTCCTTATCAGCATCTATAAAGATAAGATACAGAATGAGATGCTAAGATAAAGAAAGTGGTTTCATTCTATTACTACAGCGGCCCAGTTTAGTTTGAGGCCTTGGCCGAGCGAAAAACCTTAAGTAATTGGTTGTGCGGCGAGTTATGAGCAAGTCAAGCACTACTAGGGAAAGCTGAGCACTACTAGGGAAAGATGGAGAATTCCATATGACTTTAGCAGGTAAAGGCAGAACCAGAACTTTCGCGAGCGGGGGTAAGACTCACTTATGACTTTAGCAGGTCAGAGTCAGACTCACTTATGACTTTAGCAGGTCAGACGGACTTAAGCGAGTTCACAAAGAGGAGATGCTTGCTCTCTTTAGAGAATTCGAATTAGGGCAGTAAGGAGTGTTTTTACTAGAATTCCATAGTTGTCTTCTTCTCTCGAATTTCCTCATTTTATTCATTTGCTAGTTGTTGACTTCACACTGGGCCGGCTTATTGTTAATGGTTGCAAGAGGAAAGTATCTTGTCACGTAGAAAGTTTCTCGTAACATAGAAAGTCTCTCGTAAGGTGGAAAAGTGTATTGTAAGGTAGAAAGAAGCTCGTAAGGTGGAAAAGTGTATTGTAAGGTAGAAAGTCTCTCGTAAGGTGGAAAGAAGCTCGTAAGGTGGAAAGAAGCTCGTAAGAAGTGGAAGGTCTTAAATAAGGGGTATAAAGAAGCTCGGTAAAAGTCTCAAGTCTTAAATAAGGGGTATAAAGAAGCTCGGTAAAAGTATACTTATTGTCATGTTATTAATTTCTATCATGTCATGTGCTACTTTCATTATTTGAAACAAGCAAGAGCTTTGCCTGAGTTCGCCGTTGTAGTATGCGAAACGCCTTAGTTCTAGTTTGCCCTATAGCGTTAGCAAGTTAGCCATGTGCACTCAATTCTGAAAGCTGTGGGAACAACACGCAAGCAAGATGGATTCAATTCATAAGTGGAGGAGAGATATACACAAACAACATATAGAAGCACGCCCCTACTTGAGTGAGCGGGTGCGTCAACAGAAGCCGCGTTAGCCAGCCTATAGGTTTCAGTATCAAAAGACAGACTATAAGTTCTATCGACCAGCTAGTAGAGATAGCCTTAACCAAGATGTGTGCCAGGATCATTAGAAGTAAAGTAGAATTCGGGATGCGCCTATGATCTTAGTTTTGCATCAGCAGTAATAAGTGAGTTTGTTGAGTAAGCAGTGTTTTTAGGGAGAGTAAGTAAAGAAGCAATGTGAAGGAAGCAGTCCAGTTACGCACTTATATCATAGGATAATAGGAGAGCACAACATTCCATTCTTAAAGCCACTGATAGATCACAATCATCAGCAAGATTAGAAACAAGATTCTCAACTGGGGGATCAGGTATAGGCTTTGGATCGGGGCCAAGCTACTACTATACAAGTACTACTATACTACTTATAGATGTTTGTTGTCAGTTCAATTAACTGTTTGAACTAATAGGGAAATGATTCAATTACAACTCTAGATTAGATGATATGCGAGTTAGATTCCATTAAATGAGATTCTGCCCCTATAGAGTCCGTTTCTTTCGCAGGCCCAACTCTTCCTACAGCCTTTTGAATTTGCGCACGTCTCAAGTTTTTTCTCAAGTCTGGTTGTTCAACCTGCGTAAGGCACTTTTCGTTTGGGCGAGATGAGATCTACTTGTTCTCTAAACTACACTTTCTACTGTTCCTTGAAACCGCACTGAACAAGCTGGGCTTCTCTTCTATATACGAGATCAAGATACGAGATTCCTGCCTCCCGTAAGCAAACACTTGAACTTCACCTTGATACTGTTCTGAAGCTTCTTCTTTACTTATCGCAACACAAGCACCCAATTGAGTATACGACCCCTACTCTAAAGCTCCCCTACAATATTGATTGCTCGTGGAAAGTCAGTTTCTTAAGAGAAGCAAGCGGTATCGTCTCAACTTTCATCTATGGAAATGGAAACCCACGTAAGGCACAAAGGGCGAGTTAGTATAGACACTAGCTTTCCACTTAACCCAGTAGCGGGCCTTGTCTTAATCTTAGCATGAAAAAGAGATTAGGCTGATATCTACGACAACACAAGAACAGAACTCTATGACAAGGAGCATAACGACGCTATAAACGATATTGGAAACAAAAGCCTTAGCTTAGACACAAGCATAATCACCTCTTTCCACGCTAGGAGCTAAAACCCACTTAAGCATGTAGTCGGCCTTAACTGCTTCTTTTGCTTCAGCGCTTCAATCTTTTTCTGTGTTACTTGACTCAATAAGTCCTGTACTGTTTTCGGGAACTGGCACCACGTAAAGGGAAATCAAAGCACTATAAGGATAAGAACCTCGATAAGAATAAGGATAAGAACCTAGCTCGATCTACTACAACAGGATACGGTAAAGAACCTCGATAAGGATAAGGATAAGAACCTAGCTCGATCTACTACAACACTCTTCCTATGCAAGCCAGATTGACTGTTCCGGGTACGCTTCCTTCTTCCGCAGCTTGTTCAGTTTCTTCTTCCGGCAAACTCATATCGTGCAGGCAGAATTCTATGGAAATTTCACATATGTGTGCAGTGCATATAATTTATAGGAATTGAGGAAACTTTCCTTTAGCACCCCGCCCCGAGTTACTTGTTCTGTTGATTGAGGAGATGAGATGCTCTATTCCACTTTAGATTGCTGAGATGCTCTATTCCACTATTAGGAACGCGCTGAAGAAAAGTATGTTTTGTTACTCAATTCCTTTTTTCTATCAGATTGTGCACTTACTGTTATATTAGTTAGTTAAGTTATATTCGAGTAATATAGCAGTTCTATTCAAACTCTGCATCGCCCACTGAAGAAGCACCTATCTCTCTACTTAGTCTTGTTGCTTCGAGTCAAACATAAATCAACAATCTTAATCGAACTTGAATGTGATAGAATTGATATGAATGTCACAGAAACTCAGTTAGCGGAAGAACCCAAAACGGATTTAGAGTCGAGCGCAAAAGATCAGATTGCAGTGCTGTAGAAGATTGAAGTCTGGAAGATTACCCGCTTACTGCTTACTCACTACTTTAAGCTCACGTTGGTAGCACAACAAACGTAACTGTCCCGCCGGAAGAAGAGTTCGAAGAAGGATTAGAGGCTAAAGCTGGAGCAGAGGCATAAGACTGTCCAGAAGAATCAGATTGTATGTAATTGCCCCAACTCGTATACTCCGTCAAGCAGTAAATCAGGCCCAAAGAGTCGTTTAACATAGGGTTAACTCTGATTATGGAATATAATATAAATAGAATCTAATCAGTACGATCCTTTGTAGGAACTACCCGTAATAACGAACTTGCTAAATGCATCCATAATGGAGATTTGGCTGACGCCGCTTCACTTTCTTTTGAATCTGCTTGAACTTGAATGCTTGGCTCCCCTTTTGCGTTACACCCGACCTCTCCTCTCCTTGAAACTTATAACTCAGCTTAAAGTCAAACAGAAACAGGAAAAGATTAGAGCGCAGAAGATTGCTTTGCTTTAAGAGCATCACATATCTGATTTGATCCTAACTCTTGCAGCGCAAGACAGTCTTAAGAATTCATTGAATCTTTCTTTCGCTGAGCTATCATAGCATCACTAATATCATATATAGAAAAGTCCGACCCACACTAGAAGATTGCTGAGTATCTCCATCTCGAAGTCAAACTGTCATTGAACTTGCTTGCTATGAGGCTGGAATGGATTTGAGCACTGAAGAGAAGATAACTCCACTTGAAGACGATGAAGACAGAAACTCATGAAACGTAAGCACAACGGCGACTACTGAAAAGAAACTACTCTAAGGTCTAACAACGGCAACTAAAGAAACGGACTCTAAGGTCTAAGCCATAATCAGAGTGGAACAAAGCTTAAACAACGAGAAAAAGGGCTATTCTATCAGGGAGTGAGGGCGGTGGCTAAAGAAAGTCTGTTGCAAGTGGTTCTGTTCACGAAGCGGTTCTAGCTTTAGGAGAGTCTCTTTCATTTCTGGTTCCTGTGATCGTTGCAGTGTTTTTGTTCCTGTGATCTTGATCTTTGCGGTATAGCTAACAAAGCTTACTTATCCAAGGGCCTGGCCGACCCGGTGCAAGAAACTCCTTGCTGCTTCCTTTTGAACGGCGGATGATCTTATTCACTTACCTTACTGCTACACTGATTGATGGCCTCTCCCCCCGGTTATATGTACCAGCCCCCTCGAATCTAGGTAAAGTGCTCGTAGATGCCAATCCTGCTGTAGATGAAAAGCAAGCAGCCCATAGCAAAGTCGAATTGTGGGAAAAAGAAAGGTGTGCAAGCGGTTATGACAGTCCGGGAATTGAGTGAGGCACAGGCACCTACCCCTGGCACTCCTCTAACGCTCTAAACGACTACGAACAATCATCAATTCATAAATGCAACTATTCATTGATTCGGCTTCTGGAACAAGACTTGAAGAACCGCTCCGCTTCGTTGCTTGCTTCCGATCCAGCTTATTCTTGATACCTTGATTCTTTCTTGCCAAGTATATATCTCTTTGTAATCTATCTTTCTTGCCTAGTATATATCTCTTTGTAATCTAGTTATAATTCCTTCCAAATACTCTAATATAAGGGGGCAACACATAATGAATCTCTCTAAACCTCACCCGCCTATAACGGAGGAATTAGAACCCGCCTATAACAGAGGAATGGAAGAGTTAACTGATGCTCAGAGGAATGGAAGAGTTAACTGATGCTGACTTGCGAACAGCTGATGCTGATTCCGGGCATTCGGCTTATATATATGATTCTCTTGGCAAAGAGCTACCGTTCACAGTACTTTATGATTTGATACCCGACACTGCTATGCCAATACTTTCTTCTTATCCAACCTTAATATACTCCACTTTATGAACCAACCGTACTCGAACCAGCTTGCTACAGACAGGTGTGCCAGAGGTCTTACCTACTATATACGGAGATGATCTTATACATTTACCTCGAACAGAAGGAAACGCTACAATAAGGAAGGAAAGTCTACAGAAGATCCTCGAACAGGGCCCGGCCGACGCACAAGTATTTCTGGAACTCACGCGCATTATTAGTTGGGGCCCAGATTCCTCCGCTCACTCTACTTGAAGAACCCATTTTCGCTGACTTCTTTGATCAATCTCCTGATTTAGCTGATTATCGAACAGCAACAGAAGAATCTCTCCCTATGATTGACACCTCGCTTCAAAGCTAATAGCCGAGTTGACTCTAAACTCACTAGCACCGAAAGCAGTCCTTTCCGTTGGAATTGAAGAGTGGAATTATTAACCTAGTTAACCTCTAGCATAGAAATAAGTAATATTCCAAACATATATACATGTGCTCAAAAGCATAGTAGATTAGATGATTCAACGAGTAACCGCGAGTGACAAGTCCTTTGCTCGTGGGCTCAATAGGCTCATTCAACAAACCGCTTTTGGGTCCATTACCTTTCTTGTGCTATCTATCATTTTCGTGTATACTCTGGTCTGGCTGAAACTAAAGACAGACTTTCCCTTTTATGTCCTAAAGAAAGGCTCCGGTCTATGTTTCTGTCCTATACTCAAAAGGGCTAAGGTAGGTCATAGTTATGTTAAGGGAGTTCGGGGCTGTCAGGTGACCAGGAGTGAGAATGGAATTCCATATCTCTTGCACCACCGCACCGAGAGAAGACTTGTTGCATTCAATGAAACCAGCAACAGCAGAAGCAAGCGCAAAGTCAATGCAAGCGAGAACGAACAAGATACATTTGAGGATCCAATTCATTCGTTGTGGACAGTAGGATAGTTTGATATCAGTCATTTGCCATAAGAGTTATTGGACTGTGGGGGAGCTTAAACAAATAGTAAGTAAGAGCCTTCGTGCCCTTGCCCTTAACCTTTCTTATGTCCTTCTTATGCGATTAGTTAATGAGTTTCATGTTTTCGTGTTGGTGTTGGCGAGAAATAATGTCCTAAGTCTCCTTCCGTTCTTGGCGCTTGACCTCGTGGAGAGGAAATAGGTTCTGTGATTGTTTCAGAGGTTGCCCTCTACCTGTGATTTATAAGTCAATAATAGAATAATATAATATAGAATAATATCATTGATAAGTCATATAATCTAGAATAATATAATATAGAATAATATAATATGTCTCAGCAATAAGTGACTTGACTTGACTTTAGATTACTCTATCCCAGGCGCTCAATAGGATCTATATTCAATTCAAACTTGATCGTTGATAGTAAGGTTGCGCTAACTGAGTATCAATTCCTGTTTTTAGCTTACGTGAGCCCGCGGGTGTATAATTAGGGAATAATCCTATACCTTAGATATGAAACTCACACAATTGGCAAACGAGAATTGCCTGTTCCAAGTAAGGGCGAGCAGATGTTAAGCATATGATAGAACAGTTCTCGTTGGGTGCGAGTCTAGATTCGGTTCTTCAAGTCTTGTTTAGGGTGTTAGTCTTGTCAGGGAATGCTCCACAGCTAAAGTGAGTGGTTCAATGGATAGAGAGAAACTTCTTGTCCAGCTTACTCACAACTTTCAGATCCCATTTAGGCAACAGGGTGGGGTGAAGGACCAAATATCTTACTGTTTCACTAAGTCCTTAAGAATCCTCGTTTCTTTGGAAATCCCCAGAGATCTGACTTAGAAAGGAATCGCCAGAGTAACCCAGTGATTGGACAGAATGCCCAAGTCCCTCCAAATACGGAAATAGATGCTTCGAATGGCCAAGTTACAGGCCAGAATAGTAAGGCACCTACTGTGCAGTGCAACCACGGAAAGGGGGTAAATGGCAAGAATAATGGCAAGAATGAAAAAAGAAACCAAAAGCCTGCTGTGCCAATCAAAGGAAGACTTGACCAACTACTTGATCGAACAAATGTATGGCCCTAGATGAAAGAGAAAAAAGAGGCCATCAGATATGAAACCCTCTCCTTATTACATATATAGGGACCACCCTTTTCCTATGGGGTATAACATGCTTTTCTCAAAAACCTTGTTCTCGGAATAAGTTCAGTGTCTCAGCCTTAGTGAAATGGCTCGATGGACTTTCCCTTGTTTGGAGGCATAAAATGATGATTACCTTCCGCGGGATTTGCCCACTGCTCTTCCTCGACGTCCCACAGCGTATTCAGTAACAACGTCTTCTTATTCATTTCTGTAACTATCAGCATTGGCTTCCTTCTTACCTAAAATATTCCCAAGAGCGGATTCGATAGCAGTAAACCGGTGACGCTTACACCAACGTTAGGCAAAGGCAAACAACAGATATGGCTAAAGCACCGGTAAGACCAAGAGCGTCTGCGTTGAGGAAGGTCTTCTAACCAGTGGTATAGGACTGGCAATTGAATCACTAATCGGTTCAAGTCTTTTCTTTCTTTTACAGTCACTTTCCATTCTCTGCCTAGACGCTGTTGCAGTAGGCTCAATTGTCTTTCTCTTTTCAATATCCGTTGCTTTAGTTATACCGGTGCAAGGCAAGTTTAGACGCTCTTCTCCTAGCCGCTGTTTTCGATTAGAATAGATATAGGTGCAGTTATTGAATCAGCTGGGAACTTCGCTTTTCGAGTAAGCGCAGCAAAGTCCGTAGTACTAGGTGACCTTCTTTCGAATAGGATTTGGATTTCCTACGCCCACGACAAAGGCAGATCCGCCTTTTACTTAATTCCATGGCCAAGACTCCAACTGAACTGCGGCAGTAGGGCGATCGAATGAAACAAGTAAGTAGTGGAATGAAAGCCAAACAAAGTGAGTAATAGAATGAAAACTGAACAAAGGTAGTAAGCGGTGCAGAAGAGAAGGGGTTTTCGCTAGGGCAGTATAAGACTTCTTTCTAGTATTGGCAGTAAGAGGCTCGCACATCTAGTAATAGACTAATCATTTTAGTGGGATGAGTTAAAACATCAAGTATAAGACCTAAGCTGACAAGCAGCAGAACGAAACCCTGCTCTGCTGTCCGAGCCTGAGTACCTCCTTCAACATTGCATCCTTATTGTCTGGCCCTTGTAGTCTGACACTCCTTGGTGAAAGTCTTACATTCCTTTATCTCAAACAGAAACTGCCTCCGCTCCCGCACTGGAATAATTCCTATGCTCTTGTTTTAGTCATTCCTATGCTCTTGTTTTAGTCTTAGAACTTATCTGTGCTTTCCAAGCCTTTACTCGTTAGTTGCATATCCTTAGTCACTCTTGCTTAAGCCTAAACTCCAGGCTATCATTCTTGTATTCCTTTATCTCGTTCTTTGCGCTCTACCTGGAATTCTCTGTTTGACCTTTAAGCCCGCCATTCCCGTCTGAAAGTCTTGCTTGCTGATGCTGGGCTTTGCTCGTTGGAGGGGTTAGCTTCAAACTGTCACTCCCAGCTCTAAAGTAGGAGATAAGGAATGAAACACTGTAGTCAAAGAATGGTAGCGCGCGCCAACACAGAAGAATCCAAACTCTAAAGTTAGGATACAGGGCTAAGGATACCCCAGGCTAGGAATTCGACTCATCAGTATAAGAATGCCCCCGGGGGCCAGGCCACCCCCCAGAATTCCACTAATTAATATCTGAATGAGCCTGGTGGGGAATCACACAAGAATTCGCCTCATCAGTATCAGAGTCAATCAAAGTACAAATCCAATAAGGAAATCCACTACTGTTCCCCAGCTCTCAAGTCGTAAATACAGAATTCCACTAATGGTCCCTAGCTGTCAAGTAGTTCAGTAAGAGTTAATCGAGTCAGTCAAAGAATTTAGTGGTAGGGGGTGTAGCTCAACTCTATTGAACAGTGGGGGCGTAGCTCAACTCTCAAGTCAGGATCCCTTTCGAAGTTCACTAATACTAATAGAAAGTCTAAGGCAACTAATGCGACTATACAGCTCTAAGACTAATAGTAGTCCAAGAAGACTAGACTAATAGTATAGTATTTTCAGAATGAAAGACAGGAAAGCCAGCCTTAAGCCCGGGTTCGGGGCAGAATCCAGTATTGGACTTCCTAAGTCTGAGATAAGACTAATAGTTGTTGTTTTCAGAATGAAAGACAGGAAAGCCAGATTAAAGACATGAAAAGCAAGAATGGCCTTGGACCCACAGAGGGGAAGAAGAAAACGGATTGGTAAAAGAATGAGCTAGTATAAAAACTCCAGTAGTGTTCGAGTAGCACTCGTTAGTTGCATTCCTTATTCCGTGGTAAAGTAAGAAACTCCCCACTTGAAGTATTAGTTACTGCTATGAAACTCCTGATCGAAATTCCCACTTGCCTCTTTCGCTCCGTATCTCCTTACTGGCATTCTGTAGCTATACTATAGGGCTTAGACTCCTTACTTACATTCCTATGTGTGATTGTTAGTCTTATACTGCTCAGTCCCATTATAGTACTACATTGTTTAGAGTGAAAGTTTGAGTTTGCCGCTCTGACATCTAAATATGTATTTCGTACCTAGGCCTTTCACCTTGAATTCTTTGCCCCTCGCCTTTGAGTCTGACTTGACTTTCTCTTATTCTTGTATTAGTTCCCCTGCATTCCACTAGCAAGTAAAGAGCGGAACTCGGTAGTAGCAAAACGAAAAGAGCGCACAGGAGACAAGCCTTGCGAGGTTATCAGCACTTTAAGCCTGACTTGACCTTTGCTTATTTTGGATTAGTACTTGTCTCAAACTGCCACTCCTCGTTTGAAGTCTGATTCCTCACATACTTTAGAGCTCTTGTTTCATTCGTCCACTCCCGCCTTATTCCCTGCAGGGGTAGGCTTACACTGCAACCCAAGAACGAAATCCCTTATAGTTGTTGGGGTCTGGCGCTCCTGCTCAGAATTCCCATGTTCGGTTGTTGGCCTACCACTACCTCCTTTCATTCTGAAATAACTAACTCTAAGACTTATATAGTAGCATATTAGTAATGAAAACTTCACTAAGGAGCTAACCCCAGTTATAGAATCATCATACAAGTCACTTGTTCAACAACACAACCTTCCACTACTGACCTCCGATCTGTATTTCACCTTTAACTCCACCATTCCTTGCTTTCATTCTTTAGCTCGTGTTTCACACTTATACTACTTATTTCCATTCCGGTTTATGAGTGAGAGTCCTTTACTCGCTAGTGGAATTCCTATTCCCTTGTTGAAAACTTCCACTTCTGCCTTGCTCTCTTGCTTATGAGTTTTGGTCTTATACTGACTTCTTTAATTATGCAACTCCCTTGCCTAGGCTTAGACCCTTGACTTAAAGCCTGAATTCCCCTACTTTTGTAGAGTTTCGCCTATAAGTTGGTGCGCCCTTACAGTCTTGCTTATCTGGGTTTTAGTCTTCGAACTCTCCTCGCAGCTTCCAAGTAAGGATCCCTTTCTTTGTATACGAGCTACAATACTCATAGTGATAGTGGTAAGAATACAAGACCTAAGCTATCAGACCTAAGCCAAGAACGAAGTCAAAGAATGGCAAGGATAATAAGTAACAGAGCTCAACTGCCAAGAAGGAAAGTGCAAGTTCAAGTATATGAATAAGGATCCGTATAGTTCGGCAAAAGCCAAGGAGTGTATTTACAAACATCTATATCAGGACAAGACAATCACCTACTTTTAGACAAGACAATCACCTACTTATACTTCTCGACTAGAACCTATCCCGTATGATTGACTTAGCTAATCGAATAATATATCCTATAATAATATAAGCAGAAGAAGCACATTATCAAGCTTAATAAATATAAGCAGAAGAAGCACATTATCAAGCTGACTCCACAGGGCGAGATCCACTAGACATAGCTACTGACTTTAGAACTTATGAGTCTACTGTGCCCCAGATCTGGAAACGACTTTAGATCCTTATTCCTCACCGGATCCAGCTTATGCTTTGGCTTCATAGCAAGAAAGATTACGGGTTGACTCACTGCTCGAAGAATGAGAGAAATGACTAGTTGAAGTTGTTTGTTAGCTCGATCGAAAGATTAAGTGAAAGTTGTCTACGAGAGAGGAGACTCGGGATGAAACTATAACAACTGATTCCGTTAGAGGCCTCTGTACTATACTTCTTGCCCGAACTGCACTTGAGGAATCGTTCCCTAGCTTGTTAATGGACCTCTACTCGGCTCGGTCAATCACCTGAACCTACCTCTCTTCTCGTAACTTCACCTTGCTCGTACTCTTTGCGCTCTTCCTTTGACTTATACTGCCCCCAGCCATCCAATTTGTATTGTTCTGTTGCCCCAGAGGTGCTAACGCTTAGAGCGGGATGAGTTCCTGTATTCATCAGCTAGCGGGTCAGTTCCATTTCCATTGAGCTCTGTGCAAGAAAGATCCAATTTCCATATTAGTTGACTCGGCGTAACAAGAAACAAGTGAACCGGTGAGCTGATCAATTCCTATGATATATGGGCGAGAGATCTTATTTGAAATGAAGCCGAATGCTAATCGAATGCTGATGCTGAGGTAAAGTATCAAGTAAAGTCAGGGCAAAGTTCATGAGTTGTCGACGAGACGAGAGAAAATGCTGTAGAAAAGTCAGCTCAAACTTCAGTCGGGAGTTGGGAGTTTAGAGTTAGTACGAGTTATTATGGAGTCTGGTTTTTGGGATCTTCAGCCGAAGTAAAAGCAAGTGGTTATGTTCAAAACGAAAGGGCTGCTACAGGGGTCAGTGGTGCAAGAGAACAAGATAAGGGTGTTGTATATAGAAACTTGGTAAGAAACTGGGTACGCGCAAGGGATCGGAGAAGTCAGTTTGATTAAGGATATGGAGTGGATAGTAGATTCCAAGTCCGCATCAACAGGATCAGAAGCAACTGAAAGAATTATTGTTCCGTTCCCCAGCTCCGTATTATCAGGTACCACACCTAGTACTCTTTCCCTCAAGGTTCAGTTCCAGTTCGAGGGTAAAGTATCCAGTTTCAAGTCCTGTTGTCGGTGAAGAAAGTGAATCAGTGTTGTCTACGAGATAATAAACAGGATCATATGAAGCTGCAAGACGTTCTCATTCTTCAAGTGGAAGTTCCTGGAGATCTTTGTAGTTTAGTTCGAAAGTAAGCATCAATAAATGTGGTTTCTGTTTGAAATGATAGTGTAGTGAGAAAGTATGCAGTTAGAGCAGTTTCAAGACCGGTTGGTTCTATAATCTATCCCCTGCGCCAGTAGTTAGTTACGCTCTCTCAGCCAGTAGTTAGTTACGCTCTCTCAAGTAAGTAATCCCCTAATCTAAACCTCTATAAAGTATCACTATAAGTCATTCCCTCTTTTCCGTCCCTAGGATCTTCGAAGTATAGAGTCCGGCTACGCGCCGCGCTCTAACCCAAGTCTTGAGAGTGAGTCAGCTAACCCAGTCAGGATAGAGTAAGCAAACCATCGAAGCCTGTACCCCACTAGCCAGTAGTTAATAACAAAACCCCTGGCCTGGTACAATCAATAGAAGTATGGGAAGAGTCATAATCTGTTTGGTTATAAACAATAAGTATGGGAAGAGTCATAATAAGGTTATAAACCAGCGACCCTTCCAGCCTGTCAGTCTACCCTTTTGTCAGAGCTAGAGTAAGCGCGCTATCTAATCACTGGTGCGAGCTTTCCAGGGGGAAAGAGTGACCCTGCCTGGTGCTATTTTAAGTAATCCCCTCGTTCGAGTAGTAGGCCAACCTTCAAAGCCTTTAGCTAGGAGGAGTTCGATTATAACCCTTGTCTTGTCTCCTGCCTACGCAGTAGTCAGCAACTCATAACTCGTGCAAGAGAGTCCCCAGTATAGAGAGAAGGCTTTTCGCACCTAAACCCCAGCCAGCAAGGAAGACAGCATTGTAGGACTCAGTTCCTTTGTTCTAATGATATAGATAGATATTGTCAGGTTCTAGCATAAGAAAGCAAGCAAGTCTACCCTCCTTATGGAGCTCAAGTTAGGAAGGCTTCTCAAAGAAGTAAGCCGGAGCTTCCAGGTTAGAGAGTAGTTATTTAGTAATTCCGGCGTAAGGCAGCAAAAGGGAAAGGACTTGAGAAAGGAAGTCTCATCTAGTGCTAGATCTCTCGTAAGTTTGAGAGTCAGCCAGTCCCCCGCCCTAAAGTGAGGAAGTTCAAAGCAAGGTTAGATGAGAAGTAATTCCCTTTGGATAGAATTGAATATAGTAAGTTTCGATTAAGCCACAACCTTAGAATCCCTAGATCTAGAGCTAGAAAAAGAAGAAGGTCGGTCGGGTTGGTAAACTTCCTTATGGATTAGCGGTTAAAGAGTCATCGGTTTTAGCGTGGAATTACTTATACGAGCACGAGAGGCTTACGCGGACTCATAAAGAGCATTGAACTGAACCATTTCGCTATGGGTATGGGGCACGAATGCTTCAAAGAGGCCTTTTGGTTACTTGTTATCAGCATAGGGTGTCCCGACGAAAAGGGTCCTTTCTTTAACCACACTTTAGCAAATGAAGTAGTATTCCTTCCCCCCCATAAAGCTTCGAAAGCACACACATTTCACTCGATACAATAGACATTGAGACATAACGTAATGGAATACTTGAAATTCCTTCTCCCGGGCGAGTACTCTTACACCAACTTCAAATGATACAGGCATCGAAGGCTTATAACGAATAGAAAGCATTCTCCTTACTTACACGATAACGGGGACGTTCCCACATCTGGATTACGGGACAGACTACTTTACGCAATTTTGATACAGGACAGACTGCTAATGGACTTATTCTGGATTAAAGTAACGGGGTATGGTTCTATACCAGCAAGCACATCTCCTCGATCTGCCGGGGATAGGTCTGATTTCAATGTGAAATGAAGGAAATTTCCCGTTCGCTTGACTTTGCCAACTAAGTATATAAAACAACCAGGTAGATGTGCCTTAGTAAATCATCAATATATCAGCAGTGTGATCCGCGGAAGTCAAAGAAAGCAGGCGTACAGTATCACGGACCAAGGCGAATAAAGTGACAGTCATTTTCGATATGCTTGGTGCGCTCATGAAATAAGGGATTGGCCGGAACCTGGCGCGCGTCACAGATGAAACCGATTCCACGACTAGGCACTCGGAATGCCCCAATAACTTCAATGGATTTATATACTGGACCCTTGCCTTCCGACTGAACAGATAGAAATCTACTCTAACGGTCAGCCCAGTCTCGATCTTTAGTCCCTCCCATTTCCGGTTTGGTTAGGGTTCCCAGATGGAATCTTCACCATTTGTTATCATCTATTTGAGAGAGGTCTGATGCGAGACATGCCAGTGTCTTCGTGTTCTCCGGATTGGGGTCATGTGGAGCGCACCGTCGATGAGGATGCTTACAAACAAGCTTTTTCTCGGGTTCAATTGTTGTGGTACAGGGCTCGAGTTTACCCGTTTATAGTTTCGTTGATCCTCCAGCCATGTGTTTGAACGGGGTCTTGAATAACCTTCTTTCTTCGGCCTAGTCATTACAGCTTTATGGTCAGTATCAGCCCCTGGTTGCTTCTTATGAATCGTAACTAAAATAGGCCATCCCAACCGGCACCGGTCTATTGGCAGTAGGAACTGGATCCGATGAATCTCCTCGCCATACTGCCAGTCCTAAGGACTCAGACGAGAAAGCCGCACTCAACCTAGAAAAAGTAGCCAGCGGGCTTGAAAAGCACTTCCTGCCACGTCGGTTAGCTGGACTGGACAAATCGAATTATCTTACCCGCCTGGAAAAAGATTCAAATAACCTGCCTTCCAAACGGCACAGGCACAACCATCACTGGCAACCCCCTCTGTATCGTATGAAGAATGGGCAACGGGCATTCCTGGAACAACTGGGACTGGAAAGGCAGTCAACTCACTCCGGGTCATTGGTAACAATCAAGTCAGTGGTCTATGGAAACTAGCCCCTCTGTACCTGACTTCCCCGGGCATTCAATCCTGCCCGATTCTTTTTCCCTTTAATAACCGATCGGGAACGTTTCGAAGAGCTTTACCTGCGTTGGGCCGAATCAGAGACTTGGCGGAATTAGCCGGCGGATTCGAAAGGGCCGTTCCGATAGAAAGGAAGATCCATGGGTCTTTAGATGGCTATGACCCCCATCGAATCAGGAGGGCGTATCCACGAAATTGGAGGACTCCTCGTAATAGGGTGCTCGCTCCTTCTGGCAGAACATTACCTTACCTTATATTTGAATGAACGAATAGAACTCGGCAGAGCGTTCCCTATATCCAGATAGTACGCGCCATTCGTTATTCCTAATCTGATTCTTTAGTCGTTATAGGAGTAGGATGGAATTCCCTCTAAGAATCGTTCGTAACAAGGTAGCCGTAGGGGAACCGAACCAGTGGCTGGATTGAATCCTTCGCGATGGAAATGCAAACCTTTAGGGCTTTGTCTATTTTCTTATATCTTTTTCTGTTAGCTTTGTCTATTTTCTTATATCATGGTGTTGATATCATCTCTATTTCACACTTAACTACGTACAATGGTCTTTGACTGACATCAAATTCTGTGGGGTCACCTATCTGTCTATTAGAAATAATTCCTTTATCTCATAGAAAGTACAAAGTAGGGCCTGCCTTACTTAAAGGGGATCTTACCTATGGCGGAGATTTCAGAAAGAAAGGAAGTAATCCGTCTTATTGGTAGCCCTTTCGGGGATTAAAGAGATCTCGCCGCAGGGTAGGAGTTCCGGGGGGAATAAATCGAAAAGAGGTGGTTTTCGGGAGTTAGATCCGCTGGAGTAGCAACTTACCTTACAGGTGTCCGAAGAAGTCTGTTGGTACAGATGTAATATGAGATGTGAAAGCTATTTCCTACTGTAGTTTACTAAGAAGTCGAGCCGACTGTAACATCCGACCAGAGAGGTAAGTAAGTGCTGGGAAAGCATGGAATGGCATGTCTGTAACACTTTCTCTTTTTCAAGAGCAAGCAAGCCATAAGGACTCTGTAGATCGCGAGAATGCATGTTCTGATGCTTACAAGGGAGGTTAGCGAGATGCCTTATATGAGGAAATCCAAGAAGCTCCACCTGCCCTAGAAATTAGGATGACTCCCGAAAGCAATAGGACTACGGCAGGCTCTTTCTCCTCATGCACTGAGAAGTAGCAAAGCTTTACTCATGCCAGCGTTCAGTTCCGTTCCTATTGAGGAAGATCTGCCATTGGTTTCAAAATCACTTATGTCGATGAATCCCAATCAATCCGGACCATCTTCTTACGCCACTGGGCATTTCGTCCTTACGGATTCCGACAACAGCGCTTACTTCTATGACACCACCACTGGCTATATAATAGGATAGGATGCAGTGCTTTATGGTCTTGATATAACCAGATCAAGATGGCCGAGGAACAGGAAAAGAGTGTTTTTGGCTGTTTTTCACGGAACCAGCTTTCCAATTAAGGGAACAACAGTTCTCGAAGAAGCGTGACTACCCAGTTGCATCTCCCTTGTTATGGGGGCGGGATCACATTCACAGCCCGGAATCAGCCGGTCAACCTATGGTGTGGAGAAGGGTTAGTTTCAAGTGCTCCCTTAGTCTCAAAGCTTCGTTTTTGTGCCTGCTTCTCTTCTGGCGAAGATACGATCTGCCTCGTCACCATTCTTTTTTAGTGGATCAAGATTTGACTAGTGCAAACTTCCATTTTCAAGCACATACTTCACTTGACTTTGCTGAGCGTTGGCTATTTCCCTGTCTGAACGAGAGTGAGAGATAGATCGCTTTAGCTTTAAGCTAGCTCCAAGAACTAAAGCAAAGAAAGCTTCGACCGCGCTTACGACACCGGAAGAGAGAGCGGCCCGATACGAGATCCTTCTTTTCACTATAAAGAACTCATAGTCCAATCCATTACAGCCCGGCAGTCTCACAGGCGTAGATCACACTGGAACTTGATAGCAAGAATATCGTTACCGTCCCATCGAGACTCTCCTTTGAATGAAGAAGCTAGTCGTTGCTTGGCCCTTTCTTTCAGTCCGATATCTATTACTTCAATTACTTATTTCATTAGTATATAATCAAATGTCTTTCTATTTCATTAGCGGAAGTGGTCTCAAAAGGGTAAGTTCTTTGCTATTTGGATTTGTATGTCGGTGGCGTACAATTGTTTCTGCATAGGCTGATATATGCTACCCAAAGACTGAGTTACCCCACTTTCTTTCTTGTGAGGACTTAGCTTAGGCTCATGATATCTGAGGACTTAGCTTAGGCTCATGATATTACATCTGCTGTTGTCCCTTCCATGCCTATGTTTTAGTATTAGAATCACCTCTTCCTGTTTTTAGTCAATGCCATAGGTGCACGAGATGATACAGCGTATACAGGCAGAATCAAACAAGTAAGTCACAGGACGGTAGGTGAACTACAACACCAGCAGTGTCTCTAGGAAAGCAAGAGTCGACCAAGTAAGTCAAATAAACTCACTACTAAGGGAAAGGACAAGATGTAACAAACAAAGAATGGAATCAGTGCCTATCATACCTTAACAGGAAAAGGGGAATATCCAACTCAACAGTAAGTAAGAGAATCCAACTAGTAAGGAACACCCTCTCTAAGGAATGAAAGCAAGGGTTGGTTGTTTGGTAGTTAGCTTAGCACCGGAAGACTCTCAGAGGTTAGCTGCAGATTTGAACCAGTAGTGATCAACTTATAGGTGTGGGGCAATAAGGGCAGGCACATAAAGCAGTAAGGCAAGGTTTGGTTCGAGTGGAGGTTTCTAAGTTGAAGTAGCTTAGTGGACTGTTTAGAGTCTAGTTCCGAGGTGAGCTCCTCTACTTATGTGAGTTAAAGTCGGTGTTTGGATTCCCTTTCTCAGTTGAAGTATGGTTAGCACTAGTTCGATCCCTGCTAGCCCTAGGGAAATTCGAATCTTTGTATACACTGGATCGTACCACCGAGTTGCAGAATTATAGGACAGTCAAGATATGAGGAAGCAGTATAAGGGTGCAAAGGGAAGTAATACTATTTATCAACAGCTATATTCTCACTAGTGGTGGGCTCAATCAGTTAGTTATAGCAGTTAGAGGATGTAGCTAAGGAAAAAGATCGGATATGGGGGCGCTTAATTATGATTAGTGTTGGTTTGATTCCCGGGGCCAAGTCACTACGCAACAAGCTACTACTAGACAAGTGTAACTGTAGTGGTGAGTTACTTCTGGCTAGAGTCGAGTCGACAACACCCGCATTCGAACTGGGAGATGACACTCAACTGGAATGACACTTTCTTAACTCAACTATACTACAAACTTAGCTCGCACAGCCTCTTACTTCGGGAGCTCCATTCTCTTCTTTTGACACGGAACTCCCTTAACAGACAGAGACCCTAGCTCGAACGGCCCTAACAGAGACCAGAGGAAGTAGACCTCGCATCAAACTCGTATTCAGTGCTTAGCGCTTAATTCATAGTGGTTTCATTCTTTGACTACAGCTTGGTGGTTAAACGACTGACTTACTCTTTTCTAGGGGTTCTTCCGCCTTAACTAACAGGTGGGGGTTATTCTGCCTTACCCGAGTTGTGGTGGCCTCTGGGCTCTAAATGTCACTTGCGTTAGCACAAAGAAGCTACGGTACTAAGTGCGTTAGCTGACTCTTCGTCTTTTGTCGTTGCTTGTTCTCGAAACTCAATTGCTTATTATATTCTGCCTTGTGCGGAACCTAACATCATTGCTTTGCTTGCTTACTCAAAAGAAAGAAGAAGAACTCATATCGCCAGCCGAACCCTAACTCTCTAAATTCACTGCTTACAGCGAAAGACTAGAAACTTACTGTATTGCTGACTTTCCTACAACCAAAGCTTACGGGCGAACTCAACTAAAAACTAGTGAAATGAAAAAGCTGTGAGTTTACAAGCAAAAGGAAAGCTGTGGCGCAAGTTAGAGAGAGTTGGCAGAGCGGGGATAGTGAGTGAGCTTATTAGAGTAGCAGGCGGAGCAGCCTTTAGAGCAACGAGTCAGGAGAGCAAGCAACAGTGTCAGAATGTAGTGATAAGAATAAGGATCTTCATCTTAGGTTCACTTAAGTGAAGCAAGGGTATAAAGAAAGTCAGAGGAGCTTGTATAGTTGATCTCCCCGGCAGAAAGGGAAAGTAAGCCAGAGTAGCTTGTATAGTTGATCTCCCCGGCGGAAAGGGAAAGTAAGCTAACGCGCCCCGACCAGAGAGTAAGGAGTGGGAGGCAAAGGGGATAGAATTTCTAGGATACAATATATAGAGTCAAGTATACAATTTCATGTAATCAGACAGAGTAAGAGATAGATTCACTTCATTCTAAAGCGTTAAGTCATGTGAGAGTCAAGGGAAGAAAGATCATATACTGGAAGCTGGAGCAAGTTAGGTTATTGAGGCCTCTATAAGAAGTTTCGGGTGCTCCCCAACTAAAGAAAAGAGTTCGGGTGCTTTACCGTGTATGTATATGAGTTCGGGGAATCATCTAGTCATGAGAGAATGAATCAGCTGTTGAAAGAGAAGATGTTAGATCAGTAGTTAGATCAAGATCGGAAGCAGTGTGAAAAGCAAGTTGAGTTCTTGCAGAATCATATCTCACTGGCTTTGACCTATAAAACCCCCTCCCTTATCGACTCAACAAATGCACTTTATGCCTATCATCTTTGCTTTGCCCTCTAGGCTCTGCTTTAGACTTATTCTTTGCTACTCTTTCCCCTCTCTCCACTCCGGAAAGTAAGCTAAGAGTAATCACCAACTAAAGTAAGTATTAGTGAAGGTAAGCTAACCCATATAACACTTAGGCGAAATCCAATCATATGCACAACAACTAATCTCATTTATGAATCGCAAAGAAACTCACTCTCTGATTCCTGACTATAAGTTAGAATAGGTTAACCTGTTCCAAGAAGCTAACACTATAGAGCTTGCGCAAGGGAACAAGTAGTGTAGCGTGAGTATGATAGTTTCCGGGGAAGATGCCACATTCAGATGACACCTCTGATTCTATAGAGGATTCCAGTCACAACCTCTTCTCTTAGCGCCTAAGCTTGTTCAGAACTTTCACTATCACCAACTCTAACTGTAGCTGATCCTTCTCTTGCTTCTGCACCTGTAGACGAAACTACCACTGCTGTTTTACATACCCTTGTTTTATAGGCTTCAAATGAATTATTTCAAACAAGTGAAAGGAGTGGGCGGATAGTAGTAGTTATATTACCCATATTCTGCATTGTAGTCTGGATACCTAACTCAAACAGCGGATTCATCAGTAGACTTAACAAGAACGGATTCTTCTCTTGCTGATGTATTCTCATCACCAACACAGAAATAGGTCACTTGCACACAAACGGACTCTAACTCTCCTTGCACACAAACAGACTCTAACTCTCCTCTAAAGCTAGAGAAAATACCGCTCCGCTTGCTACTGAACCCCAAGATTGATTTCCCGCCGAGCTTCCTATTGCCTTAACCTAGTAGTTAACCATTTCATGAGTCTCCCCTGAAACTTCTCGAAATAAGACAGATTGCCTGAAACCTACTTAAATAATTGCCTTCTCAAGCGCTAAGCTAAGTCAATGATTGCCTTCTTCTGGGCTAACTAGAGTTGTGGATTTGACTGTTTTCGTTTTCCTCGTCGCTAACGGAAGTTGAGAAATTCATGATTCAGACTGTTTCTAGTAAAGGGAAGTGAACAAGTCCGCTTATGAATTGCCAGGTCCAATCGTTCTCCTCTCGTATATAGGGTAATCAGAATAACTTATAGGCCTATGTAAGTAATGAATTATCGTTTTACTGTTTTCCTAGGATAGGAGAGCAAAGGCCAGAGAAGGATGAAATGACAGTTTGAGTTGACCCTTGCTTAAACGACTCTTTTTGCCTATTTGATAGCTTTACCGAGTCTAAAGGGGAGTTCAGGAGATCCACTCCATTCCTGTAGGCTGGCAGTAGTTCATCTACGTTAGAATAAGTATAAGAAGCCAGCCGTATAAAAGACAAAAGTAAGTGGTAATCGGGTCTTAAGCATAAGCCGAAGAGAAAGAATCCTTTGTCGAATGAATGCCCACCCATCAGGCGATGAGAATGAATCTGTAGGTTTATTTAAGTTGAGAGAGAGTCAGCAGTGTGAGTTTAGTCTATGATAGGGGTGCTTCTGAAGCGCGTTGTCCATCAGTAATAGAATCAACTTGGGGAGGAATGGCAATAGTTTCATCGCGGTGCTGTAGCTCCTTGTGATAGAGTGAAAGTTCTTTTGTACCTTGCTTCTTTACTTTCAGAAGAACACTGCCTTACTGCTTGCTTTGCCATAACATTACTAGTCATATACTTACTTTGATTATGAGACCTCTTTCCGCCTTACAGGCTACTCGACTGGAACTTGACATCGAGTGCATTAACAAACAACTAAGTCGGGCAATTCATTACTCAATTCAGTAAGAAGTCAACAAAGAAATCCAAAAATGAGTTGAAGCTAATAAGGAGATTCACTTCATTCACTTATGGCAACTAAGCCTGTACAACCAAGCCTTTACTTTATTATTCACAATTGATAATGGAATTGACGAATCTCATTTTGCATGCTCATCTCTCATGCATCGATAGAGTGGAAAGTCAGTAGCTCTATGTCTAGTGGATCTCGTCCAGTAGAGTCAGCTTCATAATGTGCTTCTTCAGCGTGTAAGGGAGTTGTATACCACTTACACTTCATATTAGCACTATAATCAATGGTCAGCGAATTCTATGTTTTCCTCTAGCTCGAATCTAAAGATTCCATTCAAAGAGGAGAGTCAGCAGCGGGAAAGTATATAGGTGTTGGCGACACGGGGGAAAGAGAATCATATGAATCAGAAGCCTGACAGGGGTATATATGTCCGGAGTCACAGATAGAATTGGGAGTTGGGGGGCAAAGGAGTCGGATCCAGATAGATAATAAGCGGGATCACCGGTGTTAGCGCAGTAAAGAGAGTGTTCAGCTACCCTCATTCTTTCGAGACCCAGCCAGTGGATAAGAATTCCACTCAAAAGTCAGGATTGAGTTAAGCAATAGCAACCCAGTAGTTAGTAGTGGGTTTCTTATAGGTATACCAGCTCAATTCCATATTGATAGCTTCTATTCACAGTTAAAGCATAGGTAGGCATGAGTGGATCCTTGCTTCTATCGGTTCCATTCCCATAAGTAGGGGTTTCAATCCAATAGCTATAGTAGTTGTCTCTCCGGTAGTGTTAGAGCCCCTGGAGCACCTGTGGATTTCTTTGACTTATGACTTTTGTTCTTGATATGTGCCTCAATTCCCTTTCTTTCTACCTTCGATCTTAGACAGTAAGCTAGTGGGGTCTCCTTCTACCTTCGATCTTAGACAGTAAGCTAGTAGGCTTTCAGCACCTTACTTCAGAGTTGCATCCCGTATTCTATGCATCGGTACTTCATTCTTTACCTAATAAGTTCAACTCCGGCTTTACCCATAAAGAGATTAGTGGAAATGTCACTATAACAGTTTCGCTCCCGAAAACTGGAATGGAATATCTGTCTTATCGAGCACCGCTAGGATACAAGTTTGAAGCTAGAAGATATCGCTACGTGGGCATTTATTCAAAAGGAAGGAGATGATGATTCTTAAGACGATGAAAGTCAAGCACCAACCTATATAGGATTACAGTCGCCAAGAACCTATCTTGTATACTTAGACACTGGACTTGAAGTTCATCATGTCATTTATTATTACCGAGATCTCTACTAAACTCTCTTAGATTTTTCTTATACTGTACCTGATCCTGCTTCTAGATACGAGATTTCTCAATAAAGTCCACTTTCAACCTTACTCGTATACAACTACTACAACACTTTGTTTGAGCAAGAGCGGCACCCCAATAGTGGCCCTTTTAGCTAAGTTCAACCTATGGGAAACTACTTATATAGCAAATTCCCTATCTTGCCGCCTTATTTGCAGTTCTAGTGCATTTTCTCCAAACATCTTCTCTTTCTCACTCACTATAGCTTATGAAGTTGTTAGCGATTTCTTTTCGTTATATTATTTGTTGATACCGCGTCTTCGTATTTGCCTCTTGATGTAGACGGGCTCTTTTAAAGAATAAGCATTCATTGTTGGGAAGTGAATATTCAACACCCGCACACGTATTGCTTTCTTTGTCAACACCCGCCCCGGTATGGAAGTTGCTCTTTTCTTTCTTTGTCAACACCCTAGGTAGTATGGAAGTTGCTCCTTCTTTGTCAACACCCGCGCACATATATATGGCTTTCTTTGAGAATTCTCATAGCTTAGGCAACAGTCAAAGGCTTTCTGAAATCCATAAGTATAAGAAAAATGCTATTGATGCTGGCCAACTCTCCATCGTATCTGCTATTGATGCTGGCCAACTCTCCATCGTATCCGCTGTGATCTTATCTGCTCTTTCTTTGATAGACTACAGCTCACGAATCGCCATACATCCCTTGAATCCAAGCCAATAGAATCCGAATAGGCTGCATACATGATGAAGGTGCTGTGATGGACAGAAGGGGCTACCTTAGGATAGGCTCCTCAAAAACGATATCTTGACTCTTATACATGGGAGGAAGAAGAACAATCAAATCTGATCATTGGCATTATTTGCAAACTCAACTGGTCTACGCCTACTTTATGGATTTTTTCCTCTGCGCAGGACTACTCTATTCGGTGACTTTATCGAACTTGATAAGATTGTTGGCTTGCTAAGATTGTTGTGTTTGGTCTACTTGATAAGATTGTTGTGTTGGGGGTCTGGTCTCTACCTGGTCTCTACTTGAGTGAATTATTTGAAGCAGGAGAAGAATGAATAGAAGGGTGGCTTGAGTTCGCTCGTCCTATTTGATCCACCGATTCTTACCGAACAGGATCTAAGAAAGAAAGTCCGCGTGGCATCCCAATCTCCTTTATTTATTCATTCCCCAACTAATGGAATGGAACCAAGGTAGCAAGCAAGAAGGTAAGCGCTATCGTTGCCTGGTATAGTTGCAAACCAAAGTGATCCAGAATTAGTAGTTTCGCCACTTTACGTCGTCTTTGAAAAGTCAGGGGTGGGCAAAAACCCTTTTCCAAGTAGAAATGAATTAGACCCACTCACGATCTACTAAAGGGCAAGTTGCTTGATTGCTTTCTTAGAATCCAATTCGTGAGAAAAGGCCCAGCGATAGAAAAGACTATAACAGTCAAAAGAAAGGCCTTTGGCAAAAAGAGAAAAAGGCATAAGTTCTTTCACTCATCAAAGAGGAAATAGTGTAATAGAGCATAAAAGAGAAAATAGTCATTCATAAAAGATTATGGGGAAAAGCCACTCTATTCTGTCCTAAGTAAGGAATAGCGGGACGGATTAAAGCAATCATCCCTAAACTCCTTCGGTTAACAATATCTGCTTCTATCGGTTAACAATATCTGCTTCTATCTATTATAGAGACAATGGGGGAGGGGAGTCTCCTTTTTGTATGTATAATAGGGGAAAGCAAGATTCCGGAAAAAGCGGCAGGCTATGCATACTCCAGGTTGGAGAACTTCATGTCAATACAAACTAGAGTAATATTGACAGTGATTGTTGGTTAACAAGACTCAATAGAACTCCACATAGACTGAACTAACAAACGGATTTATGCAGAGATAAGAAGTGAACGCAACACGTCCTGTCTCCTTTGAAAGTGGTGTGTGTGTGCAAACGGTCTCGAAGTGGTTGGTACCTACGGGTTGATTTGTTACAACTTGAGAAACTGTCTTTCTAAGTGGTATACTATTGAAGCCGATTCTATTCAAGCTGTAGCGGTGAACAAGTTATCTGCAAGCGGAAAGGAACTTCAAGCTGGGTTGGTGTTAAGGTAAGGATCTGGATCTTGATCTGATACAGGAGAAGAAAGAAAGTATATCGGGCTAAAGTCTGCTGCAAGACCTTCAAGTTGAGAGTTCTTGGTGAATCCGTGTTTGTTGTCGACTCGCTCTAGGCTTTCAGCACCTTGCCCTTGAACGATAGAGGAACTACGTCATCTTCTGCCAATCGGAAAGGAGGTCCTGTCCTGCCCTGGATTGAAGCAACATACGGTGGGGTGTCCGCCTAGCTAGCATGGAGCGCGGCCTCCAGAGGAGGGAAGTTCCCTTCCGACGACCTCTTCTCTTCTTCGCCTCCCCACTTTTTTGGAAAGGTGGTTGTTACTTTCGGTGTAAGTGCCCCTTTCTTCCGCTTAGGTGAGGAGCTCCTCTATTCCTATTCTCTTTGGGGGATTTTCGAAGTTTTCCTATTCTTATGATTAGATCAGTAGGAAGGAAGAACAACCGCTACTGCTTCGCTTCCATACTTATTGGGTCACTTTGGAAGAACAACCGCTACTGCTTCGCTTCCATACTTATTGGGTGACTTTCTAGTTGGAATAAGGAACATAAGGTGAAAGGGCCTTTTAAGGCGTTATGGGTGGGCCATAAGAAGAGCTCTTTCCGATTGAATGGCCTAGGTTTGTAGAACCAAATGAATTCTAAGATGATTGCCTAGCAGAAGCAGCTCTTAATGCGCGTGATTCTATCGTATGCTCAGTTCCTCCACACTACTCTACTCTCTAGGCTTAACCTGTCATTTCCTTCCCCTCCATAAAGAATCAGTGAGTCTTGCAGTGCAGGCAAAGTGAATGAAAGGTTTTTATTAGCAGCACGAGGCTATGACATAGTCAGTTTCATTATGAAAAGGGCGATAACGGTCTTTCACAAGGGTGCGTGCTGTGCCAAATTCCCTACTCCGAGTCTTCATATGAATAAGCAGGTACCAAAGAAGACATCTTAGTAAGCGGAATCGGCTTTCTTTTAAGTGCTTTAAGTGGGTGAAGTTGTTATTGGGAGTTGGATTTGGGACTTCGAGGACTAAGCAAATCGAATTGGCTTGAATGAATATCCCCTTCTTCCTAGGACTAAGATTATAGACTTGAATACTCTTGTATGTACAAGCACCTACCAACCTGAGTGGAGTAGTGGACTAAGCTTGGGCCGGGGAAGCGTTTTGGAAACGTTGGAACTATTCTTTTGTACAAAAAACCAGAAGCATTTTAGGTAACATTTATGACACAAAGAAGACCTGTTGTAAGGGAAGGCTAATATTTAGACTAATCTTATTTGACCTGAACCCTATAGATCGATTAGTTGGCGAGCAGAAAACATATTGTTTCCACTTGCAGTCCGCCAAGGAGAGTTTGCCTTTGGTACTCCTGCTCGAGATAATGTGTTATCTTATTTAGATTACTGGCGGTCGTTCGCCTCTACCGCACTAGCTTGGAACATCCGGCGATAACCCCTTTGTAAACTCGAATCTTTCCTTTGTGGCTGGACAACCGCTTGGATACTACGCTTCTGGGCCATTGTCTCCATCACATGGTTGTGTGGTGCAGCCCGGTGTTGGATAAAAACGCTGTACTCGGTGATGAGATCCTGCTGTGGCAGAAGTTGACTCTATGGACTCAATTCTGGTTTTTCTTCCAGATCGAGAGGTAGCAGATCGACGGTTGGACGGATACGGGCTAGGGAAGCATTTATTCCCCCAAGCGATAGGGCTTGGAGTTCTGATTGATGCCGTCAGTCCACTCCGAGATAGAAATCCACTAATAATGGAATTGGATATGCTCTTTCACTCCAACAGTCTGTTTCTAAGTGACTATAGGTAGGGACGGGAGACAAAACTTCCACAGATGGGAGAAGCCCGAAAGCTATTCTTAACACAAGATACGATGAGGAATAGACATCAAAAGGCTTTCAGCACCTTTCTTTCTCATGGGAGGGGTTCGCATCCAACCCTTATCGATACCTCTCGCTGGGACATTTAAGTTAGTGGGGTTTCGATCCGGTTCTGAAATTAGGCGGTGTTACCAATGACTCCCCGCAGCTACCGAAAGAAACTGGATTCGTGCATAACTCGTACTAATGCTCCCGACGACTAAAACAGGACGGGCTCGACGCGCGGGAGCAGGATACGGGACCTGTAAACCAAGCCTCTTTTCTCTTTTGAGAAGTTCGATAAGAGTTACTGACTTACTCCGACCCCCAACCTCAAAGAATCTCACGACTGATGAGACGCCGCTTTGGAAGAGCATAGCCATAGCCTTTTATAGCCGGCAGGAACCTCAGGATCAACACGATGAGGCCATGGAAGACTCGGGCAGACCAGACCTCCAACGCAGTGAAGTCGACAGCCTGGGTCATCAGAGATTGTTCGGAAACACTTCTTGAGATTTCGAATAGTGACTTAAATGGAAAGAGAGTTTTCCCGATCAGCTTCCACTTTCTTTGGCAGCATTCGCTTCGGAGCGGATACTTAGACTACGGCAGACCCATCAAATCCAAGCAGAAGGTTAAGGTTCGGAACACTGACACGGACTCTTATCGGAACAATTCGATACGTACAAAAAACAGATTCCCGAGACATTGACTACGACGAGAGACTTCAGCCAGAAGGGAATTTGATTCATGCTCAGCAGATCTGTCAGGCTCGCATAGAGACATTTTACGAACATTTGCGCTTCCTTGTTAGAATTCCCCCATATCTCTTGGCATCTTGATCATTTGGTGTAAGAACAGAGAATCTGGGATTGGCTTCTATCTGCCTTAAGGTTGAGTGACTACCTTCGTTTCCGCGTCTATTGATGATGGCCCTGAAAACGGTGGTGGTATGCAGAGGTTTTTCCTAGACCTCAAAGACTGGCACCTCCTATTAATCCGCACCTGAAAACAGTAGTGAGGCCTGACCAGGACCTTCCTGCTTTTCGCATCTAATCTATGGCTTTGTCTAGTCCTTACTATCTGACTTTCCCGACATTAGTGAGATTGAGAACTTCTTCCCTATAGGGAGTACGGTACTCTACATTCTCAATAGTAAGCATATCGGAAGCTAGGATTCCATAAGGGTACACAGAAAAGGGGGGTGCACTGATGCGCCTGGAAAGCCTTTACATACCTATAGCTTTCTTTTCGCTTCACCGGAATCAGATGCTTCGAGAAAACTATAGGCTAGTCAATTTCCCTTCGTACTGACCTGGCATACACATAAAAAAAAGCCCATTACTTAAGACTGCATGACGAGAGGATAGGTTTTGCACTTCTTTCTTCATAGGGGTGGTGCGTGGGAGAAATGTTATAAGCACGAAGAAAGAGAACTTCCTCGTAGGTCGTTCTATTATCTATTAGTAAATCGGTGGGACCTGCTAGAATAAGTATAAAGGAGGGTAGATGGGGTCGCCGGGACCGCACGGGATCTTAGAAGAAACTCTGAGCTCTAACTGGGGATCTTAGAAGAAACTCTGAGCTGGGCTCTTCCTGCGGCCCAAGAGTTTTGCCTCTGCCAACTAGAATGTAACGGCGACCGAGGGTGTCTGCCGTCAAGAAAGGAAAGAAAGGAGTCCTTCATCAAGTATATTTATGCTAATAGTCAGAAATTCCATTACCACAGCAGCACTATAGTAGGAATCACCGAAACCGTATAACTATGGATTTCTCGAAACAGAAAGAAAGGAGGACGACACGAGTGACGTTCAACGTTCCGGTTCGCTCCACTCTTATATATAGGCCATTCCATTGTTACCGAAGAAAGGACCTTATCTCAGCCTTGACACTTTATCAACAAGGTCGGTCTGCTTTTGGATTCCAATCTTTATTGACTAGCTTTCTACCCTAGCTATATCACTACCCTGCCTTGTCATATCTGTCAAAAGTCTTGCATCTCTGCGTGGAACCTCTCAACAATCAATCAATATATATATACATTCGACATTGCTTTCATTATAGAAATCACCATATATATATGGATTATCCTTAGATTCATCATAATATTTATGGAATTGCAGCGGAACTCCCTTCTATGGAATTGAAGCGGAACTCCCTTGATGATTTCTTATTCAATCTAATAGGCCTGGCTATGAAAGTAAGGAGATACAAGTAGCGGCGTGACGCTCGTGGAGGATCCGTTGAGAGTGTCCGTTGTCCCGGTAGGTAAAAGTGTCTATTGTCTTGCAAAAAGGGTCTGGCTTATCTCAATCTATGGAATATGAGATTTCTGCTATTGTTTGATTCTTCTATTTGCACAACCAAATTCCAGTAGAGTGCCCTCTGATGTGGATCACCTAAAACTTGGAATTGACTCGTCAATGATTTTCATCTACCGATACTGAAAATGCTCTTGTTTTCCATGATTTGAAGCAATGGTTCTCTTGGTGAAAACCCTCTAAGATCGGACATTCCGTCAGTTCCAAAGTGGATTGGATTCTATTAGGAAAGATCATCCCACCCGAACGGAGTCAAACCTTCATTCCTTAGCTCTCCGACTAACAAATTGAATACAGCCTGCCCATCATCCATCTAAGGGGTCTGCCTTTCTTCTTTACTGCTATACTGCTGCTTTCCTTTGGCGGTATCCTAACAGTTTCTTATCTTCTATTTGATAGAAAGACTGCTCTCGAATTGCCATCCCTTGATTCCAATTTCACTGACTTCCTCCCTTTCCTAAAGACGAAATAACCTATTAGATGTTGGGACAATCAAAATACAATGCTTCTTTGGATTGGAAGCTTATGGTTGCCAATGCGGATTGGTGCAGATAGGCGAAGAGAGTCCACGTACGAAGGTGGAACTCCTGAATAATGGCAGATTCCAGCAAAAGAACGACTGGACATACAAATAGTGACTAGATTGGGGCTTTTCCTTGTTACTTGACCTGACCGGAATTAGTCAAAAAAGAAGATCATATCAGTATACCTATAATAAGATTAAGGTAACCAACCAAGCCAGGAGTTTCAGGCTTAACCGAGCCGAGTGGTTGGAAGAACACCTCTTTCTCAAGTCCGTTTATGAATTACCTGTTGGAGTGTCAATTCCTTTAGTTTCTCGCAGGTGAAGAATCAGAAGATCTATCAGATGAATCAGCTAAAAAGTCAGCTAAATAGGTGAACTTGGCGGTGTTCAAGCTTCAAACTATGGATCTGGTATTAAAGCAGTGGAATCCCTTAGTTTCGCATTCCATTCTCAATCTGTTTACTTAGACTGCTTCCCTTTCTTTGGGGGTCGACTCGCCTTTACTTTACTCTGCCCCGCCCCTTTTACTAACAGAATGAGGCTCCTATACATATGGCTCTGTGAACTCAAAACTATAAGCACGCCGGTTTGTAACCCTTATCTGCTATTTCCTGCTCGAGTGAGAGTTTCATCTTTATCTCCCCAAAGCTACCTAGCGCACAACCCAATAACTGTCATCTGCTCCTTCGCCCTCTGGCAATACTGAAGCCTCAGAGTCAAACTCAAGTATCCTAACTCAAGTCCAGCTCTACCACTAAGTCCTTTGCCCTTAAGTAATTGGGGGCCAAGCATATACTAGACAAGTGGAACTCCTAATTATGGTACCAGTGTAGTGTACAAATTGTGGTAAGTAAACTCTATTCGTGATGAAAGGAAGGAGTCCGTAGGCTGCAGTAAGGTTTAATCCATCATAGAAGAAGCGAACAAGCCCCGAGAGTTATATGTGAGTCAGCAGTGGTATAATATGTTCGTTTTGGAAGTAGGAAGCAAAGGTAGATGAGCTCCTAACGCTTGAAATTAATAACGTTTAAAAGTAGCTCTGTTAGCGAGTTTACAGCCGCCAAAGAGATAGGATGGAAGAGAAAGAATATATACATCGGAAGTAGAAAGGAAAGAAGAGTCAGAGCTATAAAGGGTCAGGTCATGTCATCTTTATGGGCGTCAATGCTTTAGACGATATGGGTATTCAATAAGTAATTAGCCATAACATAAGAAAGAGGAGTGGAACATGGCTTATTAAACAACGAGAAAAGCAGTACAAAGCTTGCTGACTTTCTACAACACCACTGCTTGCTGTTTCCTTGTTCACCGACACTTGAATAGAACCTAGCCTGCGCAGGAAAAGAATGGAGTAGTCTATATGATGACCTAAGTAGTCTCTCTATAAGTAAGAGCACGGGGAATCTATTCGGTACGAAAATCCTCTACAACTTTAGCATCACTCCCTTTGGCTTAAAAACTCACTTATTACTCTATACTTAAAGACGATGAAGACAGCACTCAGCCCCGACCTATACAGCACCCTCGCTCGTCGACAACAAGAGAACTGGCCTGGCAATTCTATTTTGAACCTTGATTCAAAGCAATGAACACAGCACTTTTGAAAACTCATAAAGTATTGTTCTGCCCAACACGAATACATTGACGCCTATAAAGATAGCACTGAGTGAGAGGCTTTCAGCACCTTTCTTTCTTATTTATTGTTCCAAACGGACTATAAGGGCCTTAACTTTGGCGAGTTCTTTCCCCTGTGCCTTAACTTTGGCGAGTTCTTTCCCCCTTACTAGTTTGATTGAACTCCAAGATAAGAAACAGAATCCGGGCGTGGGGTGAGTGGGAAACTTCATCATAGGATGGAGCTAGAGCTAGGGATGATAGAAACAAGTAAATAGCTTTCCTGGCGCAGTATCTTTAGGTTCCCAGTGTGATCCATTAGTTAGGGTTCCCAGTGTGATCCATTAGTTAGGAAAACAAGTAGTATAACCTAGTAAGAAAACCTACCGGAGGGGCATAATGGAATCAGTAACACTTATGTATTAGTATAGGAGTAGCTGTAAAGGAGTTAATAAATAGGAGTATATGTATTAGTATAGGAGTTCACGAGTATATAAAGATGAAAGAATTCATTAAAAGCAACTACTCTAGTCAAGTATATGTCTTCGGCGGTTAGCTTGGCGGAACAGGACATTCTATTCTTGTTTACAACACAGATCAAACTCGGGATGAAAGAGACTCCAGCTTGTTTCGACACCTCGCTTCCTTTTGGAACGTATTTATTATAGTAGCTGACGCCCCAAATATACACAGTATAAAGGAAGTCTGCTGCAAGGCCATTGTATAGAAACTTGTTTTTAATATGACTTACTCATATACAGGGGCAAGAAAGGTTCCTGGGCTACTCGGTCCAAGTGAAATGACGAGGTTGACACGGTGCTTAGGGAGTAGTCGGTGAAGAAAGAAAGTGGACTGTCCTGGTTAACTTCTCAATTCCCACTTCTCCATTCCTTTATTTGTTGACTGCTCAATTCCTATTAGCGCTTCAGTTAATAAATGTATAGTTGACTCGGGTAGGGGCTCAAGTAGTTGTTTGGCGGAGGTGTAAAGGCCTTCAACTTAGAGAAAGATTGCGTTCAAGCCTTATTTGCCCTGACTTATGAAACAGAATAAGCAGTTTCGTTTCTGTTGCAAAGAAAGTCTAGTTTTGGTAAGAATCAATTACAGGTAAGGAAGCCTAAACCTCAAGCTCGGGTGTTAAAGCGAGTAGGATCATCAGCAGTGCGAAAGGTCAAGTGAGAGTTAGAGCCCGATCATTGCCTCTTTCACTCTACCACTGCTTCCTCACAGTCCCACTATACTATTGCAAACTGACAACGCTATCAATAAGAAATAAACGTCATAGTCCAACTCGAAACCCATACTTATTGACTTCCTTATATATATGGGACTTGAAAGGGCTAATACAGAATTCACTTACAGCAGCAAAGCCTGGCTTGGGGACAACCCTACTTATACTTTCTACTTATGCCTTCAACGCCAATACAGACTTATTTACCCCCTATTAACTTTCACTTCACTGTGTAGTCTGCTTCATCTTCTTCTCTTGAAAACGGAGCCTGATCCTTTTCCTCCACTAGAAGAATCGAAAACTTGACTTGTATTAAAGGAGCACACGCATGGTAGGTAACCTTCTTCTATCATACCATCATACCTAGCTCATTACTCTGTTTCCGGACATATATTACTGTTGTGCTTCTAATACCTACTCTTATCTTCTCCAACTCAATAGAAATTGACAAATGCATTCCCTATAAAACATCATTCTTATTAGACATCACTAATAGGAAGAATTTGTAGACATCACTGTCGAATAGGAAGAATTGCACCGGTGTCTCGCGGAACCAAACTCTGTATTATATATTATTAGAATCTGGGGATACGAAGCCTAAGCCCAAGTAGTCTCATATTGGTTTCAAGAATGGAACAAGCACTTCTCAAACGGATACCGCTGCTAACAGGACTTCCACTCTCACACAGGAATTCCGCTAACAAGTAAAAGGCTGAAAAACCGCCCACAACGACCCTTAACTTATTGAGAATCGAGCTGCTACGAATGAGACTTACTCCACTAACTGTGAATTCACTAACCCACTAAAAGATTATGCCTTAGAATAACGAATTCCACTGTTGCCCCTAATATCCAAGCGAGCCCCACTCTCCTGGTAGTAAATCTGACTCATTGCCCCGGTAGTCAATTCTACTTGTTGTTCGCTTCCGGCACTACCAACCTAAAATGCGTAAGTCAGTATTAGATGATAAGATATGAGACTAAGAGCGCTAAGCATTAGAATGAACCTGGAATGGAAAGTAAGGATACCGGACTAAGTATACCAATGCTATAATAATAAGAATCAAGAATGAGATAAAGTCACCATAGGGATAGCGTTGAATCAGAATTACCCCCAGTAGTAACTGGCTTCACTGAGTACTTAATAGACAATAAGTCATAAGTAGGAATTCCACCCGGGCATACTAGACTGAAAGTACCAATACAAAGAAATAGCCCATTGCACTATAAGACAGCTACAAAGAAATAGCCCATTGCACTATAAGACAGCAGATAAAGTGTAGCGGCAGTGTGTTTTGGCAAGTAAGAGTGCCGGTCTGGAGAGTGTTCAAGCCTCTTTTCTTTGTTCAAGTCTTCAGGATAGTAGCAGCAGTTCAAGTCTTCAGGATAGTCGCTGCAGTCCCTGTTCCCGGGAGCGGTATTAGAAGAAGAGTCGTTCCATTCCTGACCATAAAGTAGTATAAGTTGGAGTATTGGTACACCCTATGAGTTTGTTCATTATCTAAGCCTTATTTCTCCCTTCCATTCTTTTTGAATCTACTGCTTTCTTATGAGTTTCCCTAGATACTAGATAGTTTGCCCATTCCTGTATGTCCTATTCGATTCTTGACAACACTAGCTCAATCCTCCAAGCTACTACTCTTACTGGATTTTCATTAGTACTGATAGGACTTACCCCACCGATAACAAGGCAAGACTACCTTACTGGCCAACAAACCTGACTTAGGAATGGAAGATTACTAACCTACCCTTTAATATAAGGATCCATTAGACTAGCCCTACTTACTCGAGACTAAACCTCTTATTCTCCATAGGATGAAACTCGACATGGAACATGCCCTACTGTTCCATTAAGAATTATTTGTTGCAAGAGAAGAGGAGATGTATAGGAGAGGAGCCAGCAGAACAGAACTTACCGCTTCATCGCCAACACCCGAAACCTACCTCTTTAGTCTATTGCTCCTAGGCTATCTTTCTCACAAAGAGAGTGGAGACCTTATCGTTACTCCCTTGCTTTACTGTGAGGGAATCCTAACCTAACCCTAAGTAAGTAATTTCACCAAGCAGTCCTTCCTGCCCCGGTGAAGATACCTCGCTTCCTCACCTGTACTTTCTTCTTCCTCGACCTTCTACTTATGCTCTTTTCACTTTTGATCCTATCCCTCTGGTTCTTTTCACTCATGAAATACCTTATCCGGCTTGTCTGATGCAAAGCAGTGATATTTACTAATTTCTTCTATACAACTAGGTAAAGTCCAGTTTCTTTCTTGGATTTGTCAGTTCAATTCAAAAGGAGTTGCTAAGGTGAACTTGTTGGGTGAAGGTGCTTTTCCATAGGAATAGTTTCCCGGGGCCTTAGGCTTAAACAATGCATAAAGGCCATATTGTCCCGCTGCTGCTCGTAGCTCAAAGTAGTAGAGTGACGTTCCAGACCTTCTTTCTTCTCCTGTTTATGCTTCCTTGTCAATACCAGTAAGCAGTAATTTGACGTTCCTATAGAATCAACTTCTACATAAGTCATATAAGAAAGAAAGAGGACACTCAATAAGCCCGAAAGTCAGCATTAGCCCAACTCACGTTAGCCGATACGAAATACTAACTTGCTCCTCACTTGGAATCTACAAGCTTATAGTAAAGGCTCTGCTCCACCACCTAACCCCGATCCTAAAGTCACAGCCCTTGCACCATGGACTGGTTCTGGAAGCTACCTAACACCGTCACTTTGACTACCTAACACCGTTTTTGTCCTATTGTCTGTGTTGTGTTGTGTACTTTAGCTGGGTGGGTTCAGATATTCTCTTCTTTTCCTTTCCATCCAGTCAAAGCATTAAGCTTAATAAATCTACCTTTCTTTTTAGTGTTTTAAGCCATGTTCCACTTGAAACTGACTCGTCACTTGGAGATTACCCGATTGCTACATACTCTAGTGCATTTTGAGCTTATAACATTGACCTATTCCTAGCTAGGTGTACCATCTTCTACTTTTTCTACTTTCACTTACACTCTAGCCACTGAGTCTGGGCCGAGAAGTCAAACAATAATGAAATAAATCGAATATCAGAATTCATATCATCTCTTGCCTCGCCGACTTAATAAAAGGGCTTCCAATTCCATTCTTCAGTAATAGCTTGGCGAGCTCTTGTACATTAGTCAGTTTACCTATGAGAGATGCGGTTTCAAAGGCCTATTTTAGATACTTCTTCTCGGTATAATCAATCACCTAAAAAAGAGCGTCGAGACCACTTCACTTTCCTAAATTAGCCACTCACTAGACCGAAGAGGTTTAGCTTAAGGACACAGAGATACTTCGAACGCTAGGTGCTTTTAAGCCTTCTTATCCAGACGTGTAACTGTACCCTCTTACCTCTCTTCACTGATAGAACAGTAATATTCTTACTAACTAACACAAAGGAAGGCATACAATAAGAATTTCCCCCTGACTTTCCGGCCGCGGTACGGCACCTGAACTCGAAGCTACGATAAGATCCGATTGTTTCTGATCCGTTCAGATTCCACAGATGCAGCCGATTTGGTCTGGTCCTATCCGACCCAACCCCGGAACTACACTTCTAACGTCCGGCATGTTTTGGACAGTAGAACTGGGAGAGGGGGATAAGTGCCAATTCTCTCTCCGGGCACGAGCAGGAACATCCAAATAGCAGACCGAATACATGTACATGACGGAACGACATATTCCAAAATACGTTATCTTATTTGATAGGCTGCCTGCAGAAAGAGGACCCCATAACTAACAATGAATTCTTGTGTGTATCGCATGGGGCTCTATCTAAATCTCCCGAACGATCATAGTAAGGCCGCTCATCTAATAGAAAATCCATCGGTAGATCGAACTTCCCTTCCCCCATACCATAGCCAGAAGGGATAGCGTATCCACTGGAGAGTACGGGCCCTTACTATGAATTGAGTTTAGACGCGGCTCGAATGGCTTTACGCTATAGGCTGTGTTAAGCATGCTTCTTTGACAGAAAACAAACTCTTTCTTTCTTTTTCCATGACAACAGTCGCGACGAGAAAGGGCGGGGCGGTAAGCTCTCTATCAGCAACTGGGGGGGCTGTTCTCCTTTGTCAACGACACAAACAAGGAGCTGAAAGCCTTTGTCAACCGAGCCTAACCAAAGACATCTAAAGGTTTACTTTGTCAACGCTACTAGGGCGAGCAGAATTCCATAGAGGCTCGAATGGCTGGCTTACTAAGTGAAGGGCCGAAGGCGGCTATCTATCCTACGATACCACCGAAGGTCGGCAGGCAGCAAGTATATAGTGCGGCTTTCTTTGTTCTCATGGCAGAGTTCGGGTCCCGGCTTTTAGTGAAGATCCGCTCATATGCAGCATGAGGGGCGGCAGAGTTCTCGCGGAAAAGTACCTTCTCTTTCTACGTATCGAATGGGGATCAGTTGTAATTGTGTCGCCGACATTCTAGCTTCTCGTACATGAGTAAGGGCTTTCAGGCCGAAAGGCGTAGTCGATGGACAACTGGTGAGAATCCTGTACGACCCGGTCCCGAGGGAAGAGTCTAGGTGAGCCAAAAGATGGTGATCGGCAGGTCGAGAAAACCCCAAGAGCCAATTAAGGAGTACCAAGGTGCTACGACGCTGAAGTCACCGATCCCATACTACTCTCGAATTACCTTAAACGAAAGGTACCTGTACCCCAAATTCCTCAAAGACAAGCAAGCTTTGCGCGAAGAGCCACTCGAGGTAGAAGCTGTGGCACCGCTCATAGAGAAATAGCATGTCAATCTATAAAGGTGTGTTTTTAAGGTATTCCCGTGCCCTCAGGGAAAGAACTAGATTTGCAAGCAGATGTAGGAGTAACAGTCCGAGAAGCCAGAGTTCCCATCACCATCTGGGTCCCTTTCTCTTATTCGGGAAAGCCAATTACCTCTGTCCCTCGTCTAAGGCTTCTCTTGGGGCATGTCTTCTCCGTGGTCAGACCATTTCTCGATTTCATAAGTCAAATTGGCTCTTTCCACCAGACCTGAAACGGAATCCATTCCTGTCGAGGATGGTATTGTCCGTTTGACGTTTCCCGTAAGCAAACAAACCGCCCTCCTTCTTCGAACCCGTGGCCTCGGCCCGGGAAGGGGAGAGTGGCCGAGTGGTCAAAAGCGAAAGACTGTAAGTGGCAGGTTTTCCAATAATATATAGGGTTCGAATCCTTCCTATCTTTTAGACTAAAGAGAAGAGAAAGGAGGCAAGGCATTCGTCAGCGTAGGAAGCTCGCTTCGCTCTTTCTTTTTGTGGCCGTGCCCCGGGAAGTGAAATTGTCTCGTATGTTTGTTAGAGAGGGAACTACAACGATCTATAGATTCCCCATCAGTGACATTGAACTGTAAGCCCTTCCTTCTAAGGGGTCAGCTAGAGACCTCGATTTACCTGTCAACCTCTACTCTACAGCTATTAAGCAAGTTTCTAATCAGTGATCGAATTGAGTTATCCTTCCCGGGGAGCTTTCATCTTTCCCTTGCTCTCGATGGATCATGTTTCGGTTATTGTAAGAAATTGTAGGATTGTGAACTTGATTTGGACAACTGCAGCTAATAGAATAGAGTGAGTTTTAGAAGTAACACAACAAAAGGGTTAGGCTCATAAGACTAGTGGGGCATGGTTTAGAAAAGGTGCTCGTAAGAGGCAGAAACTACAATAAAGCTTTCTCATCAGAAAGAGAAGCAAGCAAGGTTTTATGAATTAGACTAACAAGGCTTATAAGATAAGGGTAAGCGACCGGTTCACCCCTTTCTTTAGAATGACATAAAGGTTTGGTGTTCCGTCCTCCTAATTAATTACATAAAGATTAATTACATAAAGGTTTGGTGTTCCGTCCTCCATTCCAAGATAAATGCCGGCGTGTTAACGAGACTGAGGAAGATGCCTAGCTAGTTTTGAACCAGAGCAGGGAAGTGAAATAGCGAAATAAGAAGTGAAGCCCTCGTTATAGCAACGTTGGGGGAGGGGTTGTGACAATCCAGGTGGAGTAAATCTACTCGATGTGTAACTAATCTACTTTTATAGAAAGTTTGAAGTGAGGGAATTTGTCAGAGTTACGAGTAAGGGAAGGCAAGTGCCATGGCATGGAACTTTCTTCTTTGTACTGAAAAAAGGGATTCGAGAAGAACTCTCCGTCCATTAAGGTAAGACATTGCGCTGTACTCTGGGAATCTGAAAACTCCTAGTGCGCAAGGCAACGTACCTATCTCCTTCTCACTGAAAGTATGTAGCTCATAAGTCAGTCAGAAATCCGCCTTTCCGTCGAGCTCAAGAACCTGCTTCGGCCTCCAACCCGCTTTTATGTAGCTCGTTCCCTAAAGGACCAGCGACTATCGATAGAGTAGAGTCCAAAACATCCTCCATCTTTGGAGCTACAGCGTTCCTCCTAACCTATCGTTCCTATCGGTTGAGCACTACATACCGTAACCGTCACAACAACTCATATGAGTCACTTCTTCCCCCATCCTCCTCTATAACTCCTAGCTCCTAGCACCTACCATAAGAATACCTAGGGTTGGTTTGAGTATGTTTTAGATAAGTCAGACAAGCGCTTCATTATCATTACGCGTGATTCTAATTCCTTATAGCATATGCTCAGCTGCTCCTACCAAGCACTAAAGGCAGCCCGGATGTTTATCTGTATTTCCTCTATCTGACTTTGACTTCACTCCGATACGCACCTTAAAACAGCCTAGTTGTCTTAAGAGCGGATTCATCCCCAGATTCCATAGTTGGCAAGGGAAAACCTAAACCTTACTGAGCCCTTCCAGATGCAAATCCAGCTAATAGGGCCGGGCCTCTGACATTATCTTGTGCGGAGCCAGATCTGTACCATTTATTCTTCATAGATTCTTACGGAAGTCCAGAGAGAGGGCAAATCCTCATTCATTTATTACAGAAGGACTTTCCCAATCCCAAGGAATCTAGCACGATGATGACTAGCAAGTAGTAACCTATCGAAAGCTCGATGACTAGCAAGTAGTAACCTATCGAAAGCTCTTTAAAGGAAGGGCGTATGCTCTGAGGTCTCTTAAAAAGATGAAAAGGCGTCCTTCCTCTAGTCTGCCCAAGAGCCGGCTTTTCCAGAAATAGGAGACTATGACCGTTTCACTTCTTTCACTGCTAAATCAGGTTTCTTAGTTCGGAATCTATGAAGTAAGCATGGGAGAAGAAGAGGCATGATCACTGTTGCGTCACTCAGACCAAAAACCGTATTTCTGAACTCGAAGACAAGACGGTTATTTCATTTAGTAGCTCTTTTAGGAGTACCTTTTGAGAATGATCAAAGCATTAACGATGAACATACAAGAGTCTTATCACCCAATGCTCCCTCTATCGCCCCCAAAAGGCCCGGATTAGAGTTTAGAGCCGAACAAAAAGAGATCGATTCCGGGGAATTACTTGTGTCCTAAAGTATGGGACAAACCGCTTATGGCTGTTACCTGCCTTTTAAAGAAGTGAATATGGTATGGGAGGACTTTCCCGTATGTCCAGATGCGAGAGTTGCGACAGAACAGAAGAAATGAACGATTGCAAAAGATACTGATTCCCAAGCTTTAAGATAGTATAATAGTATTTCAAGACAGATCTCTCATATTTCTCTTTCTTTTAAAGAATTGCCTGATTGCGACAGCTTCTCGAGACTTGTCACTAGACTCAGAAAATTCCCTAGAAGAGAACAGGGCTAAAGTGGAAGGCCGTCCGGAACTCCTGATTCGAAGAGGACTGAAATCGCTCAACAGCAACCGGGTACTTGAGCTCAACGCTGCCTTAACTCAACCTTAGTAGGAAGGATCCTTACTCACAGAAGTACGTACTATAGTTCTACAGGGAATGTGACCGGTATTAGTATTATTCTATATAAAGAAATAATGTTTCACTGCTTAAATACTGAAATAGCTAAACAAATATACATATACTGCACAACTGGAAAGATTCTATATGAGTGTCACAAAGACTAAACAAGAGAAATGGCGGATTAACGAAATTGATTCGATCATCATACCAGAAGACTATCCGTCCTCCTTAACTGCGGGAATGCCCCTAGCTGCAGGTCTATGACCTTCTTTCGAAGCGCATATTACATGACTTACTACTTTCTTTAATAACGATAGTGGAATTCCGTCCTCAGCTCAGGCTTTTCAAGAATGCATTTTCTAGCCCGATCGATTTCAGAGGCATGAAGCTTAAGGAAAAGCGGCCACGATCTCTCCCATCAGTCAGACAGTCGTTAGGGATTCCATCTTTCAGGTTTGACTTTTTCAAGCGATTGAAAGAGGAAAGACCGATTACCACAAAGGACAGGAAAGAAGCTAAGGACAGACCGAATCCCAGGCTTTCAGCTCCTTGAGGTTGGGAGGGCAATAAACCTACCGTGCACCCTGAGCGCAGTTCTTGAGCGGCGTCTATATGTATGTGCCAGGGCTACAGTGGGGGTCGATGATATCCCACAGTTTACCCAACTATCTTGACTTGACTCTCTTCGTCGAGAGCTTTATTGAATTGCAGGAATTCCAGCCATGTTACCAATTATTCAGTATGCGCCAAGGATTCCTCTCGTCTCGTGGTAGGCATTCTTTAGAGTGACTATCTTGGTGATTCGAATTGTCCCTACGCATTGAATTACTCATTTCAATTGGAATTTCGTTATGAACCATGTACTCTGATCCCCGCTAAGCATCTATGGCTGAATGGTGAAAGCGCCCAACTCAACATTGGCGAAAAAGAATTCATTAGCGAAAAAGAATATAGAGGGGTGAAATTACTACTGGATGCACGCCAATGGGACCGGACCCTCAAATCAGTCTATTGGAATTGGCTCTGTATCAATGGAATCTAATCATCCATACATAACGAATTGGTGTGGTATATTCATATGAACTGTCACCTATTCCATTCCCAAAGAGGTTGTTGACAAAGAGCGCACCAGTAAATAACTTCGATATCAAGTAGAAAGTGTAGTTTGAGCCTATAAATAATAGGAATGCACAGTATGGTATTGACTAAGGATTTGACTCTCAACTATTTATTGCACTAACAAGGGACGAGACAAAGAGACTATACTTAAGTACTTTCTAAGAAGGTGTCAGAATCAAGGTAAAGGTCAATACAGTCCATTCTCGTCGACAACACAATCCCCGCGTAGCTACCAAATCCTATCTGATTCTTTCTTTCGCTAAGGCACAAGTCCTGTCCTGTTTTCATCGCCGGAGTTCTGAGTGCTTTTACGCTCGAGAACGCTTATTCGAGTTGAAGAGTGAGGTCACTACTGTATAGAATATGTCTACTTGTCTACTTAATAGCTTTCCTTAACTTAATGCTTGGACTGCGCGTAGTGAACTTGAACTACACCCCCAGATGGATTTCCTGCTGAGCTTGATACACCCTTACTTTTCTGTCAACTGAACCTTGTAGTGGGCATTCGCATTCGGCTGACTCATATGATAAAACAAGATTCTCTTATTATTCTCTGGAGGCGTGTAAAAATCCATTCTGATTGAAACTCTCTTGCATCGCCGCTACACCTCTTCTTAATTGCAACACAAGAACTGAAAGACCTGTAGTGTGAAGCTACCCAATGGAATCTCTCGAGCAAGCATCGCTGAAAAGAATGGAGATTGAATCTATCGCCTCGCAAACGGGAATTTCATATCTATCTAACCTTATTACCTTTATCTATAACTAAACCAACCCCCAACACACACCTTTATCGGTCGACTTTCCATCTTATGCTTCTGGAACAATACTTGATACAGCTGATGATACTGCTTTAGCCTCTACTTTCCTTGTTGCTGACATGCGCTGATTCTTAAGCTTCTGATCTTGTATACTTTCTTGGCACTGCATTCATATGTTATGTTTTCAATTCCATTATGTATTTCGAGCACCTGTTATCTAACATTTCTCTCACCTTAGACCTATTACTCCTGATGCAGCTGACACCGCTGATTCATTACTGGAAGAATCGATTGTAGCTGACTGACTTTCTACAACACTACCGCTTACTGCTTAATCTGGGCATTCCTAAACTATACTGGATTTCCCACTCCTTTCACTTCGGACTCTGGTATTGGTAATAGAACTCCTTACTCAGGTCCTATACTATTGGCTATCAGGCAAGCCAGCCTACAAAGGTGATATATTTCCTCATTGCTTAACACAAGACAAGCACCCGAACCTACATCTTGAGTTTGAGTACCCGAGCCTACTTATTTGGTTTGAGCACCCGAACCTCACTCTATTCCAAGAGGAAAGCCCGACCTCTAGCTCTAGGCCGAGCCCTTACACAGCCGGATCAGAGCAGAGGAATCGCAGGAATCAACATATGACACAAGAATCCAGAATAGAGAAAGCAAGACGGAAAACGGAGTATAGGAAAACAGAGCATAGAGACCAAACTGGGTAGCTCGATATACGGAGTGAAACAAGCTAGTAGGCACGAAAAAACCCAACAATATTATTGCTTGTTTACAATTCCATTGAAAAAACTATCCCACTACTTTGCTTGCATCAATAGCGTAGGTAGCTTATAACTTGACTGAGAATACTAACTTGACTGGGAATACTCATAAGAGGGAGAAGACTGAATAAACACCGAACACACAACGACTTCAATTTGTATACTAACGAAAATAGAGCTACTGCCCTGCTCCGACTAACTCCTATTCTGACTACTGAGAATTGCACTCGGCATAAAGAACTCGCCACGCCAACCCGGAGTAAGAAGATCAAATCCCCGCTGAAAGCCTTACCACGCCCATTCTGAAGATGTGTTTTGGGTGGTAGCGAGTGAAACCTTACGAAACTATTTACTGGAGTTAACCTATGGTACGTACTTCCTGGTTGTCTACTACTTTCTTGCATTAAGTATTCTGTTCACGTAGAATATGTCCTGCCTCTTTGCTTCCAAGCCGTACTCGTGCTTTTCATGCTCTAACTACACTACGGATTTGGATATTGACTTTGAAACCAGCACCCCTGGGTCTCATACCTCCTTTTCTGTCTTTCATTCTGATATCTTATATTGGTAGCGAAAGCCTAATCACCTAAGTAAGGGGTTCAGTCGGATTCTGACTTCTTATAATTGCACTAGGGGCAGACTGGTGTTACTGCTTTTTCTGCTTTAGCTACTGGCTTTGAGTCCATAGTTGGAGCTCGGGTCTGCCTCTCTTTGCTTGAATTCTACTACCACTACTAAAATAATGAAATACAGAATTGATGTTTACCTTACTAACAAGGGCTAACACTGCGCCTAACACGACTGAAACTAAAAACTAGGCAATGCAGAATCAAACTCGGATCTAGGGATTGAACTTATGGGTAATAGGCTATAACTCGACAACTAGGGATCGAGTACTACTCCCCAACAACCAAGAATAGAACTTGGACTTATAAGCATCAATCCACAAACCAAGCCTTCCAATCCGGACTTTCTTTCTGTAACTTGCGCCTGTGAGCCTGCTCCCACTCGATCTCAAGCTCACTTTACTTGCTTTTAGTCTCCCTTCCCGGGGATAGTAGTCTGACTTTCCTGTCTCTCTGAAACTGATATTACTTACCCGAGTCCCTACTCTATTGTTTGAGTCTGCCTTTACTCTCTCGAGAACTATATGTAACCTTTGACTCTTATACTGATAGGTACGATCCGATGATCCTAATGTTTAGGGAGATAGAACCGATACTAATGACAAGGCTTCACCTACGAAAATGGGATACGAATACAACTATGGGAATACCGCTACTACCAAGAAGAGTTGACCAGGGAACTTAGTCCTTATGCCCTTGCTTTCATTCCGTTACTCCCGTAAGTGAGCCTGCCGCTCTGAACTCGCTACCGTTTCACTCAGGCTCCTACCGCCCAAAACACAGGACTTGCTCTGGCCCTAACTATCTAATGCTAAAAATTCATATGTACTCGCTTCTGACTCAACAAGCAACTCGGACACTATACCTCTATCCTTACCTCTTGCTCTAGTACTGTTTCTTGGCCGGCCTGGCCTATCTTAATCTTATTTCAGAATGGGAATGGCTACTCGTATATAAGGAGCTACGGTGGCGAAGTAACCAAATTCTTATTCTTATTATGTAGTAGTAGTAGTATACGCTTGCCCTGTTACTGTTCTTGTTTAATACCGAGTGCCAGCAGGAATCAACCTAGGGAGTGGCAGACTTAAAGCAGTACCGATCAGAATTGACCTCAGGAACCGGGTGTTGAAGAAGTGGTAGTTGACAGAGCAGAGCCAGTAGTTGTAGTGACTTCTTGTAGTAGTCGTCCTGTTCGAGGAAGAAGAAAGTACTGGGTTCGAAGCGGGGCCAGCTCCTCTCAGCGGGAAAGAAAGAAGGGTGCTTTCCCGAGTCTGGTGCTCAAACTCAAGATGTAGGTTCGGGTGTGCAAGTTGTCTAGGTTGGTGCTCCAGCTCCAGTAGTGACTTTGCCCTATCAAATGAATTCTTCTCTTAGTAAGGAGAAAGTTGAGAACGAGTCCAGTCCTGTGTGAGCCTTAGTGTTAGGATCGGAGTGGGAATGGAGTAGCTCCTGCCGCTAGTGTCCATCATCTGCAGCCCTAGTTGAGTCTGCAAGTCTTGTTTCGGGTGTTGCTGCTAAGGAAGTAAGATGTACTAGATGCGCTACATCCGGTTAATGAGCAAGTCCACCAAGCGTATACTAATGACCAAGCAACGAGCCAAGGAACTACTACAAATAGGGTAGCTGGCAACCATCCCTCGAACCAGTTAGTAGATCCCTTTACTTGTCAACTTCAGAGAAGACT
>NW_008991508.1:476466-514675 GCF_000313855.2 Musa acuminata subsp. malaccensis
TAGTAACGAGTGGATGGTGGAATGATTATTAGTCGAAGTAGGCGTTAACACCAGAGGTCAGAGGTCTGCAAGGGAAGAAATAGTCAATATAGGTGATAACTACTAGCCAAATGAGATACCTGGCTTCTGAAGCTGTGTGGTATCATATCAGTGCAAGCTTGAGTGGAAGTAGGCAATAAAGTAATAAAGAGAGGTCGGGCCCTTACCTTATTGTAAGTTCAGGCGCTAAGCAAGACAAGAGAAAGAGACGAGAGAAAGATGTAGTTCAAGCTGGGTTCAGGGAAGAAGCATCTGCTTTATAAAGATCATAAGCCGGGGGTGAGCTCGGTGTTGGGTCAATTTCTTGTATTTCCGTTCTTGTGGTCGGTAAGTGAATCAGTTTCATTGTGCGGGTAAAGTAGAGTATCTTGGGGCGCTAACGGGGTTTCAATTCCTGCTGGAGAAGAAGCTTTGGGAGCTCCCGAATAAGCTTTATCTGGATTGGATCTGAAGCGGGAAGGAAAGAAAGTCGAGTAAGATAAGAGTTTACTTACCAGGCATAAAAGAAAGGTTAACTCCTTTTTAGTTACTTGGCCTCCACTAAATGAAGGGCTTTCCCTTTAGATCTTTATATAATAGATAGAAGAACGGATGAAACAGCCAATCTCTCACCTGAAGCAGGGCCCTTACTATTAATTGAGAGACTCGTTTCCTTAAGCTAACAAATCACTTTAGCTATTAATAAGGTTCACTCAGGGCTCAAAAGACAGGACTCGCTACTATTTGCTGCCGACAAGCAACTGCGACTCTACCTTAGCTTCCTTTCTTTCGCCAACTAACATGGATGCCACTGGGGAGCTAACTAAACTCAGAATCAAACTACTAGGGCAAAGACCGAAACCAGGTAGTCCAAGGCTGAAACCGGTGAGTAACAGCCTGAAGCCCCTACTCACTGACTAAGACTACTACTACTACTATCAAGAATCAAACTAGGGAGTCCAAGCCTGACAGCAGGGGTGGGCAGACCGAAACTAGTGCATCACAGCCCGAAAGTAAGGGCAGCGTTAGGTGCCAGCAGTTTCAGAATGAAGCAAGTAAATCCAAGAATGCAACCTGTGTGCCGTGAGTCAAAGCCTGATACAGTCTCTCGGAAGTCAAGACTTAAAGCAAGGGTAGCTAGAATGAAAGAGTGCACAACAAGCCTGAAACACCTAACTACCAGAATGGAGCTAAGGAGTCAAAGCCTGATGCGGTGTCTGTTAGGTATGTAGCTAAGGTCTCTAACCACTAACAACCAGCCTGATATATGTATGGAAGCCCTAAGAATCAACCCAGCGAGGAACAGACTAAAACCACTGCATCCAAGCCCGCTACTAGTGTTGCTAAGGCTTCAACCAAGGAGCGGCAGGCTGAAACAAGTGAGTTACAGGCTCCAATCAGTGCCAACCAGCCTTCAACTCGATCCAATCAGACTGAACCACAAGGCAGATCGTATGGGTTGGTATGGCCGCTAGTAAGACTGAAATAAGTGCTACTGATGCCAGGTATTTGTACTAAGGATGAAACACAGAGGTGAGCTAGTAGGCGAGGGAGCTAGTATGAAAGTCGCCAGTGGAAGCCTTAAAGCTAGGGGGCAGCTAGTGAGTATGGTACTGATGCTCTGTATTGGTAGCTAGGGTCTAGTAGCTGGTATTGGTATGTGGCTCCTCAGACTGAAGCGTGCCCCTACTTTGTTGGGTAGTTAGGGACTGAACCAAGGGAGTTACAGAATTGAACAAGTGAATCTAAGCCTGAAAGCCAGGGTAGCGAGACTGAGAGTAGGGAGTCCAAGGCTTAAAGCAGTGCCAACGAACCTGATAGCACTAACAATAGGACTCAAACAAGGGGGAAAGCGAATAAGAAAGAGAAGGGGCGAAACAAGGTTAGAATAGGGTGTCAGCTGCTGGGCTTGTGTCATCCCAATACTTTGATAGGGGTGGGCAAGTGGGCAAGCTATTAGTTTCTTTCTAAAGAAGAGAGTAGACTTAACACCTTAAGAATAGGTTGTCTCTGCGAAAGACTACTTTTATTTAAACGATACCGACTCAGTACTGACTAAGTAGAGGAAAGCCTACTATATGCTATATTATCCTTATATATGTGAACGGATCAAACTAATAAGTAAGCAAAAGGGAAGCAGTGCCAGGAATATAGTCTTGTTACCAGAGAGGAGCCTTTTTCAGGTATCAAAGAAATGGAGTGAGATGAGCCAGATCAGAGCACTTGTTGTTATCAAAGGAAAGGATCCGACCCCATTCATTCTAGCAGAGAAGTTCCATCCGAGTTAGTAGCGCACAACACAGTTACATCATTAAAGTTATTTCTTGAACGGGGAAGAATCCATCATTAAAGTTATTTCTTGAACGGGGAAGAATCTTGGACAGGTATTTCACTTACCTACTCGTACAGACTCATAACTCCACTCCTACCGCTACAGTTGCTCACATTCCTCATAACTCCGGAGCAGCCTGCCGCGCTACTACTTATTTTGATACTGATCCTGCCGATGACTCTTCTCTTGTCTTGCGACTATACCTCTCCTCTAACAGCTTCCCGTGCCTACCTATCTTTACTGCACCTACCCGACCCCTCCGGCAAACAAACTGGAATTACAGAATTGACCTAAGTAGTCAAAGAATCAAACAACTGCTAACGAGACTGAGACAAGGGATTGTGAGCCTGAACCCAGTACCACTGAGAATGCAGCTAATGAGTCAAAGACTGATACCGGGGAGTCCAAGAACGAAACAAAGAAGTGCAAGGCTGAAACCACTACCAGCAAGCCTTAAAGCAGTGCCAACCAGTCTTCACTCACTTACTTTTAGACTGAAACCAGCTATTCCCTATGTATTACCAGAAAGCCGCATATGACCTATTAAATGCCTATGACCAGAAGTCCGGTATGACTAAGATAAGAATTAGACCTATGACCAGAAAGCCGCATCTTCCCTATTCCCTATCTATGACCATAAATCCGGTATGACTAAGATAAGAATTAGACCTATGACCTGAACTCCTCATATAGTACTCAGAATGCAACTAACCCCGAGCAGGCTTCAACCCATAAGTGACAGACCGATGGCTAGTGCTTAAGACTTATACTACTCCTATTAAGAATGGAGCCAGTGCTACCAGGAATGAACCCAGCAACAACCAAGGCTATAACCAGTGCATCCAGTGCCACTAGATCAGAATGCAACTCTAACCTATGAATACGTAATTTCAGAATGGAACTGAGGAGTGCAAGAATGGAGCATTGCATTGGGTCAGACTAAAACAAGTGCATCACAGCCTGATGGTAGTGCTGCTAGGTATGGGCATGTAGCTAGTAAGGCTGTTGCTATGTTGTTACAGGCCCATAGAAAGGAGTCACAGGCTATCCGGCCCGGGTGACAGGCTATCCGATCCAACTACCAGACTGATACCAGGTAGACTCAGAACCAAACTCACTCCAATCAGACTGAAACCAACACCGAGCAGAATTGACCTAGCAACAACAAGACTCGGACAGTGCCCACTCAGACTGAGCCCAGGGAGTTACAGAACCAAACCCGTGCTACTCGGAATGCAGCTAAGTAGTTACAGACTCAAACCAAAGTGCAGGGCAGAATAGCGCTAGCGAGGTTAAGGCTCCAACCACTAACAAACAGACTGGTGCTGCTCCCACCCCAACAAGAATTCCACCACTCCCACTGAGAATAGAGCTAACCAGTTACAGAATCAAGCCAGTCAATCCAAGCCTTCAACAAGGGAGTCCAAGGCTTAAACCATTAACAACAAGCCTGATAGTCGCTAGTAAGCCTACCAATCAGCAGGCAAAGAATTGACCTCACTCGTCCAAGAATGCCACAAAGTAGACTCAGAATTGCACTCCAGGCTAGGAATACTGAATTGAAGAATAAAACAAGTAAGTGGAAGGCGAGGAAGCAGAGCCAGAGAGGGTTGGACTGAGTTAGATGAGCCTCATTCAGTGAGTCAAGATATCAATAAATCATAGGAAGAGCAAAGCAGTGAGAGTTGAAGACCTTTAGTTGATAGTTGCTAGTTTAGAGTGAGAGTTAGTTCGGGTAGGGCACTTATAAGAGGTCTAGGGGGAAGCTAGTAGTGGATTTCTAAAGAATTGAGTTGCTCCTTGTTGGGCCCTTACTATATGAATTCTATCTTATAATATAATAGAACTGATGAAACTTGGATAAGGTACGAGCGGTAATATCCGTTTTCTCAGAAGTTTGAAGTGGTGTTGAGTGCGCCAACCAATACTGTAAGGGTCAATTACTGGCTTTGATGCTAGGTCATAGATCTTAGTTGGCAAGAAAGAAGTCAACTTAGTTAGTTACAAGAAAAGTGAGAAAGTCGTCTACTTGTTCTGTTGCGGGAAGGGAGTTCATTAGTAGTGGATTTGCCCCAGTAGTGGCAGTCCTGATTTGATGAGTATTTGTAGAAAGAGGGAAGTCCTGTGTTCGGGAACCTCGGATCGCAGTGAAAGAATTGACCTCAGTGGTTAAAGAAGAAATCCAGTATTAGCCTGTCTCTTGCCCACCGATTGAGTGATAGAATGAACCTAAGCAGTCTAAGAAGGAAACTAAAGAGGGAAAGAATGGAGCCTCGTTAGGGTAATTAGAATGAAACCCATAAGTCACAGAATGAGCCCGCCCACCAAGAATACAGAATCAAACTCAGTAGCTACATTCCCTAAGTAGTCCACCGATCTTCTATCATAGCTGGCTAATTCTTCTCCCCGATGCTAGTTGTAGTTACAGGCTATAGCTACATTTGCCTAGGAAGGTAGCGGGGTCGGTAAGAATGCAACAGAGTCTTGTTAAAGAATCAAACTAATCAGCCAAAGAATGAAGGCAAGTAGGGGCAGTTGGAAAGCAAGGGTAGTTTAGGATTCCAGTAAAGAGTTCCTGTGACAGCCCTGACCTGAAGTTCATGGTGTAGTCGTAGAGAATGAATAGACTTCTGACCCTTACCTTAGCCCAAGTTGTCTTAGAGAATTGCCTGTTTAGTCTTATACTCTAGGAAAGAATTTCCGTTTGACTAAAACAAAGTAAGTCAGCAGCAAGCGAGTCCGCAAGTTCAAGTTTAGGCCGACTAAAGGGATACTGTGCCTTTACTAACTACACTGCAGGTGCTTAAGAGATTCAATGGAGTACAAGGGCGCTGCTAGATTAGATTCCTTATTGGTGGCTTCTACGCTCGACTCGAAAGATGAACGACGAAGAGATGAAATGTGTGATTTGACTTCCACTTACGGAGTTTACACGCTAACACTAATATTGGTTTTAGTTGCTTCTTTGTCTGCGAGAGAAGTGGCTTTACCTTAGTCATCTTATATATAAGCAGTATAAAGAAAGTCAGCAACAGAACTCTTAGACTTAACAAGCACAGCAAATTCTTTAGTATAGTCTCCTTTCCTGGCACAGCTCATTATGTAGTATAATAGTTTCCTTTCCTGGCACAGCTCATTATGTAGTATAGTCTCCTTTCCTCGCATCGCTAACGCTTCAATCAACGCCAGTAAGTGATTCTTCTCTTCCCTTAGCGCAGCTAGCAGTAAAGACAGTTGCTCAACTCACAAACAGCAGTATATGTTGCTTGCTTGTTGAAGTCAAACATTCCATAAATCTCTCTGACTCGCATATCTAAGAGGAATGTCCCAGACAAACATGAATTCGAATTTCCTCTTTTGATTCGAGCGCCGAAAACAGTACTTGAATGGAAGTTCAGCTGACCAACCTATAGTATAAGTATGAGTATTTTCACACCTGATATGATAAGGATTCTCAAAAGAAATCAAGAAAGAAAGTAGGTTCTCTGTAGGTAGGCGAAGTTATATACTTGTTCTGTTGCGGGAAGATTGATATGAAGCATCAGAAGGAAAGCCAAACACAGACCTTGTGCGCCGGTCCCCAATCAGAGTTAAGTCCTGTTCTGTGAGTAAAGAGTGAACCTGTCTCCGAGTGAACCTGTCTCCTGGAGTTTAGAGTTGTACTAGAGCTGCTCTTTTAGTAAGTTGTAACTCAAAGCAAGTAATAGACTCATATAAATCATCCGTTATATAATTAGTTCAGACAAGTTCCTGTGTGAGCCTGGCCTGTCCTGTTAATTGACTCTAGTAGTAGCACTGGTAACAGACTTTTACCCGAGAGACTTTCCTCAGACACTTAGAATGCATTTATTACTTAAAGAGTTCCAAGAGCCATAGGAAGTCCGCTGAGCTATAAAGTGAGAAGAAAACAGGAACTACTTGCTGAGCTTACTTGCTGTTTAGGAACTACTTGCTGAGCTTACTTGCTGAGCTATAAAGTGAGAAGAAAACAGGAAGCTAGAAAACGGAGGATAAGAATGATGGGAGAAAGGTATAGAACTGGAGTGGTCAGCAGGAGTAGTTAGTTGACAGAGGATCAATTAGCACTCAAAAACCCATGAGTGGAATTCTTAGTGTTGCTCCCCCGGTCCCCTATTATGAGTATCTTATTTGTATATCCCTTATTCTTATGTACTAGATCTTATGATCGGAGTAGCGGGAAGTCTATTAATTAGTAGCAGCTGACGCTGCCCTTGCTTCTCTTGTTACACCTGATTGAGAGATATAACAACTCCTCCGCGTAACAGAAGTAGTGACTTGGTGGATCCGGTTCAGGAGCTAAAGAGTTCCAAGTAGGGTAGGCAGGCTTGGAAGCATCTGTTTCAGTCTAAGAAGTGATAGTAGTAGAATCAGATAAAGCAATGTCAGCTCTAGAGTGAGTAGCGGCAGAACGAGAAACAGGAAAGTGAGCCTCTAGCCCCAAGTAAAGAGTGAAAACAAGCTCATGAACGCTCTCCGAGCAAGTAAAGGCTGCTTTAGATGTATAGTAAAGCGGGGATCCGATCCATAGTTATAGAATGAAAAGCACTAGCTCGATTACCGCTACGTTATATAAGTAGTAAAGTTTCAAGAAGCAAGTAAAAGACTAAAGCAGAGAGTTAATGTTTGAATACTGAGATAGGACGTTGAGATCAGCAGTACCAGAGTGAGCCTCGCAAACAAGACTCGAAGAAAAGGATGCTAGTTTAGTAGTAGAAAACTTCCAAGTGCAAATAAGGTTTTCAACCAAGTAAGGCAAGGTCTCAATTGCAGCATGGAAACCTAGACTCCACTCGGGATTCCACTTCTTCAGCTCGGGATGAAACTACTAATTCAGGGGATGAAACTAGAACCATGAACCTCAGGGCAGGACTACCAGGGCAACTACTAGACAAGCAAGTTAGAATTCCGTGATAGGAGCGGTCTCAGATCCTACTGAAGTTATCAAAGATGAAATCCTATCTCCACTGTGATTGATTCCTCCCTGGCAAAAGGAAAGGGGCAAGCTTAGTAGTGAGTTGCGCGTTAGGAGCCCAGTTATGAGTCTGTACGAGTTATAAACTAGTCGTCCTGTCTTAGCCTCCCTTATTGGACTTGGTATGGTACTAGAGAAAGACTCATTTGAAGACATATATCCTGAGTTGGACGAGATGAGCCATAGGTAATAGGTAGCTAGGTATTAAAGATAGGTCGGGTCGGGTGCCAGTCCTGTAGTAGTAGCTCGGGCATAACCTGTTCTGTAGAGTTCTATTCTTGGATATTGGAATCGGTCACTAGCTTGGCCTGGTCTGGGTCTTCATAAGAATTGCCTAGGAAAGGTTGACTTGTGTTGGTAGGAGCCTGAGTGAGATGAGCCTGAGTTCACAGAGCCGAGGTCAAGTATCAAGTTGAGTTTCAAGTCCAGTTAGTACGGATATTACTGAGGTAACTTATTAACTTCACTTATGAGCCTGAGGTGAGGAAAGGCCAAGCAACGACTAGTGTGTAGCGGCAGTCCCTTCTTCCTTGTTACTTCTAGGCGTAGTAGTCATAGGATTGGTATTGTTGACAGCTGCTGGGTGAAAGAAGTATTTGTTTCCTAGGCTAAAGGGAAGGGAGTGAATCACTAGGGAGTTCAAGAGTGAAGAAGTAGCTTATCGGCTTGGCTCATATGTTTAATGATATTCCAAGGCTCGGGTAGTAGTGGATTTGCCCCAGTAGTTTATGAGTGGAATACCGATCCAGTTATAGTTCCTGTTGCATCCCGAGTGGCATCTGTGTTTGTATACGTGACTTGGCCCGATGATAAGATTTAGTCAACGGGTTCTCTTTCTACTCCCCTTACCTTATATACAAGCTGCTTGTTGAACTTCACTTCCAGTTGCATCCGTAGTAGTTGACATAGGTATCGATTCTAAGCCGGGGAACAACTAAACAACAAGCGGAGGAACAAGTAATTACTTACGGGCAAGTTATATATTGTGGGGCAAGAAAGAATCCCTTATTAGTTGCTTCTGCGCTCGAAAGTACAGTTTCTTTGGTTTATATACTCTATTTGTTTACTTTACTCCATTTGTTTACTTACTTTCATTTGTTTACGTTCTTTTCTATGTGCAATGGGCCTCAATTCGATTCACAGAGCAAGCAGTCCGGTTACTTTCTTAGAGAAAATAGGTGAGCAGCTCCACTCCTGTAAGAGAATATGCTGGATCTGATGAGGAAGCAACATAATCTTAAGTGTTAGTGTACTCTGCGCTCGAAAGTTCTACTGGGTTTACTGGTACAACAGTTGTAGCAAGAGAAGTCTCAAGTAAGTAAGCAGTGAGTGCTAAATCATAGGAAGCAGCAAGCAATTCTGCAAGTGTAGTTGTGGCAATCTGATCCTCCGCTTCTGTACTCGATAGAATAAATGATTGTTTTCCTGTTTTCCTTGACTGCCCTTATTATCAGGTCTCTGTTTCATGATCAACAGCGGAAGTAAAGTCTCCAGTTCTAGTTTCAAGATAAGAATAAGGATCTGCCCCCTGCAGTGAAAGTCTTGTTCGGGGGGTGGGTCTTTTCTGTTCCAGTTTCGTCGTTAAGAGAATCTAGAATCTCATGCAGAAGTTGAGTAGAAAGGAAAGTAGACTCGAGAAACACCTAGATCAGGATCACCAACAGTGAGAAAGTCAAGGTTAAGGCAATGTTTTTGGGTATAGCATAATTCTTGGTTCATCAGGGTAAGAGATGGATGAAATTCCTGTAGTTGGCGATATAGATTCCATTACAGTTTACTTTTGGGCAAGTGCTTAGAAAGGAATTGAAGAAGAAGAGGCTAAAGTAAGGTCATCTGCAAGCAACGAAGCAGTAAGGAAGGGAACTTGAAAGTATTGTTCGGGATGCGCTAACGGGAGCAAGAGTCGATAAAGCTGGGTTAAGGGCGGAATCAAGTACAGGATCAGAAGAAACAGAATAAGTCTTGTTACACCCATCATATATTATATATGAATTATATGAATTAAGGTAACTTACCATGTGCTCTTTCTCGCTAACCTAATGCTCTTTATAGAAATGAAAGAATGGAGAATGGAATGATCAACTACAGTATCAGAAGAGAATTTCATGATCAAATACAGTCAAAGTTATTACAATACGTTATAATGAGTTATTACGAGTCCTGTTTTGGGGATCTGAGGCAAAAGCTGGGTAAGAATCCATTCAAGGTGTTGAAGCGCTTACAGAGTGGAGAGTTTACAATTGAAATGAAACAAAGTCCTCTTTTACTTCACACTCGGCGCTCGATAGATGAGAAATTGGGTAGCCGAAAACTGTCTAAACAAACTCAACTAACGCACTGCTAGTAAACGTCAGCAGAAAAGCAAACTACAGCTTCAAAGAGAAACTGCTTAGCCCTATACTCATGTGAGGATGCTTGACTAAGAGCCCCCACCCAAGAAGACCTCTGCGTGTTGGCCAAGACAAACAAGTGAACAAGTAAATGAGCAAGCCATTTTAGATATGAGTATGAAGCACTTAGCGCGCAGAACTCGCTAACACACACGTTAGTACTTAGGCTTTCCAAGTAAGTCAACAGTTCGTTTTGAAACAATGCTCCGTAAAGTGAATATCTTCTATACAATAAACGATATCTTCATTATTCGACTATCTTCATTATTCGACTATCTTCATTATTCGACTATCTTCAATTATTCTGCTATCTGAATTCAGCTTATAAAGAGCAATGAAACAAGCAACGGAAGAAGCTTAGGCGCTAACGGAGTTCTAAGATGTTTGGCTCCAAAGAAACCTACTGATCATGCGATAACCCTACTGATCTTCCGACTGCTTTTAGGGGCGAAACCCACTGCTATTCCGAAATGTCGGTATGATTTTGGAAGGATATTACAAGGCACTTTTGGATTGATATTACAAGACCCTTATTGGTTGTTGAGGGGTTAAGTTTTGCCTAGTAAAGGGATAGGCGGGTTTGACCTACTCGGGTAGTGTCGTTTACTTAGTGGGGCAGGGATAGTGGAATTCTTCCTGAAATTGACTAGCAAACCTGCCTTCTTGCCCATAGTTATAGGGTGGTGTCAAAGATACTTTTGAGTGGAATTCCTACTTATGAACGGGAGCTGGGGGGTAAACTGCCTCTGTGGAACCATCAATAAAGGGTTTATAATTCATTTCTAGGTGCCAAAGGGGGTGCGTCATGTCATATTTGCTATAACACTTCTCAGGATGCGAAATCATTCACTTTTCACCCTATTCTTGGGGGCTTTCAGCACCTTACTTTCTTGTTAGGGTGGTAAACAGACTTGCTTGTTAGTGTTGTTGACTGACTTGTTTAATGAAGTTACTAGGCTAGAATGAAGTGACTCGGGTAGTTAACTGACCTGGGCCAAGTAACTACGCCATGTTACGCGGCAGGAGTCCCCGGAAATGATAAAATGAAAAATAAGCAGAAAAGAAGTAATTGTTTCCTCGGCTAAAGGGATAGTGTAAGAAGAGAGTTGACCGGGAGTGAACTAAAGAGTGGAGTTGGCTTTACACTTGTACAAATTGGATCAAATGGAAAGAAAACCAGAGTCGTTTTCCAGCCTCGGGGACCGGCCTTAACGCGTGCATTTCGCACGCATAGATGTCAAGGCGCTACTGGGCGAGACTTACTAGACTAGCACTAAAGTCATCTTTCCACTCCTCTTATATACAAGTGAACAGTAAACAACATTACCACTGGAATTCTATCTTACTTATATAAGAGAACAGAAGAGCGTTAAACTGTGTTTTGGTAAAAAGTAGATTTCTGCTCTTGGTTCATCCCCAGTCTTCAGACCGATAGTACTGTGGCGTAAAGGTCTAGGTCGGGTGCTTGTGTTAAGCATAGAACAAATATGGATCCTTTGTCGGTTTAAGCAGGACTTGGTTATAACTGAGTTATAATACATCTATGTTGTTCCTGCCGCGGAACATTAGTAGTTCCTTGGCTCCCCTACTATATTATATATTATCTTTATTAAGGAAATAGGATTCCACTCGTCGGTGAGAAAGGTCAGAATTCTACTCTTAAGTAGGAGCCAAGCAGCAGCAAGCGGGTATGTTCCTGAAGAGGATGTAGCCATGGTTGACAGCCCCTTTTTGTAGTTGTTAGTAGTTGTCCAAGTAGTAGTAGTCCAGGTCGAGGGAGATAGAGAACCTGTCCTGTCCTAGGTAATAAATAGAGAAGGCACTGGAAGTGCCCTGAGGTATAGACCAGGAAGCTAAGCAATAAGTAAAGAGTTGAGTCTATTGGTAAAAGTCATAATTCCCCGATGCTATAGTAAAGTAATTAGACCACCGATTGCCTGCATCTAGGTATTAAGATCAGAATGAAGAATTGTTGACAGAGCCGAGCAAGGAGTTATAGTTGGCTTAGAGTCTCTATCAGTGCCAGTGTTGTAAGGAAAGAGAGTAAGGAGTCCTATAAACTCACTGCCGCTACACATTAGTAGTTACTTGGTGCATCTAGTACATAAGAATAAGATCAGACTGAATCAGTGGTTCCTGCTGAAGACTTAGAAGCTGTAGACCGGTGGGTTTGGAAGCAAAGAAGCAAGGCACATAGGCTGTAAAGCGGGATTCAAAGACGGGGGAGTCAGACCCAAACAAAAAAGAGTGTGGGAATTCTATTAATTAGTTTCAGGCTTATAGTTGGTACTATTCTTCTAGGTGCGTTTGCACTCTTGTTAGCATTGGTTTGATTCCCGTGTGTTCCTGTTAAAGTATTTAGAAGTAAAAGTGCTGTTATGATTGGCAGTGCTTATATTACGTGTGCATCAGTGAAATTATTATATTGGTAGGTAACTCCTTATATTGACTTAGACAGGTTTCCTATGCTCGGTATCCTTTATCCCAGGGTATCCTTAGCGGCCTATGTATTATAATCTAAGGTAAAGTATCCACTGTTCGATTATCTCCGGTAGTAGTGAAAGGCTAAGTTCCTATCTCCCCAGTAGTAGTGAAAGGCTAAGTTCCTAGTTTAAGCAGTCTTGTCAGGAGTAGCTCAATTCCTCGTTGTGCATTAAGGTCTTATCGTTACTAGTTTCTTTCTTTAGTCGTTGTGTTAGTCCGAGTTAGCGGGGAGTGTCTTAATTGTAGAGTAGTAAAAGGGGGCCAAGCAACTGGGCAAGTCAATCCGGGTTTTGGTTCTGATTGGTGTGAGCTTCAGTCTGCCTAGGAATAGTTTGAGCCTTGATGTTAGGTGTTTTACTCTGATTGGCACTGGTATCAGGCTTGTAGTTGCTGGTATCAGGCTTGGTAGGTGCCTAGGGAATAGGAGTTATTAATACAATAATAAGTACTAGTTATGTGTTTGATTCTTTCTATTAGCTGTTTTCTCTACTAGCGGAGTATCGCATTCCGAGAAGCAGTAACGAAAGTCTGATATCACTAGTTACCAATTGGAAAGTCAGAAGAGAAGCTAGGATCCGGATCTGCTGTTAAAGAATCCAAATCTGTGGAGCAAGCCTAGTTCAGTGAGATAAAAAGTGCTCATTTCTTTTTCATTCCTGCTGGTGCAATTCCTTTAGTTGGTAGCGGGTGTTTTAAGCCTATATGGGAGGTTGTCTCACCAAGTAAAAGTCCCGTTGGTGGCAGTAGTTCATTCGTATAGTGATATAGTTGTCGTTGATTTCTTTCTGACTATTTTGTTTAAGCTTGCAGGCACCTTTGAGGGATGAGCCAGGTAACTAAGTAAGGACAGTGAGAACAGGAGACGACAAATACAGGCTTAGCGGGCGCTATTCTCTTCTTGGGGTTGTTGCTTTCATTTCTATTATGCCCCAATTCTAGTGGTAGTAAGCTGAATTCCCTACTTGTTGCATAGATTTTCTTACTTGGTGTTTTGATTCCATATTAGTATATAGTCACTTACTAAGTTGCTTGCCCGAGCTCAATTCTTTCAATTCCTAGGTCGTTAAGTAACATACCTATGAATGAGTTAAGTAACATCTCTATTCTCAGTCTCCTTTGACTTATTCGTTAGTCCATGATTCCAGCTCGATACTCTTTGTCTTATAGCTATGTTAGCATGAGTACCTTAATTCCTATGCCGATGTCCTATGCCGATTCCTATATGCCCTATTCCGATCCGGTGTGTCTGAGAGGTGAAGCCTTTACTACATTAGGTTCCTAGGATTGATTGGAAGAATCAAAGGGTGAGCGTAAGAATAATAATAAGTAGTATAATTAGAGGAACAATTTGTCAGTGAATTCCGTTTCTGTGTTGGAGCCTTGTAGGAGCTAATTCTGTCCTCTCTTTGCGGGGTATACTCCATTATTCTACAGTTTTGCTGGATTCTTTTCCGTAGTGGATGCATTCTCTTACTGTTGAGTCGAATTGCGAGTTAGGAGTGAAGGTCAGTTTGCCCGGGAGGGAGGTCCATTCTTTTATGTCCTTGTTCGATTCTACCTTTTGAGTGGAATTCTGTAATGAACTACTAGATGCTATGAATTGATACCTGATGCACTATAGCAGAGGAACCGGTCTGCTCGGTGTTAGTGGAATGATGCCTTTCCGACTAGCTCAACCGAGGTTCATTCTTGACCTGCCTAAGCGAGCACAGGACTTAGTTGGAGGCGAAGAAGCTAAGCTAGGGGAATAGATACCCATACTAGTAGTAGTAATGCCGAGTTGCATTCTTGTTATGTGATCAGGTAATTAAGTCTGAGACGATTGAGTTCAATTCTGAAGCTACTGATTGGTAGGCTTACTTGCACTGGTTTAAGTTGAGTTGGGACGGAAAGAGATACCAGATAGTTCTACGGAGCTTGTTTCCTTCATGAGATCTTTCTCGCTTACTTTCTGCTTCATTCATTCCCGCTTACTTTATTTATACTTATTTATATCATTCCTGCTTACTTTATATTAAACTTAACCGACTAGGAACCTCTCTATACAATCAATAACTCTATTTCAGGAATCTATATGCTTAGCACTTAATAAGTAAGGGCAAAAACGCTTTCACTTTAGATTGATTGATAATGACCTATACAAAGCCCCCTAAAACTACATGGGTGGTAAAGAACAGGAACCATCTTTCAAGATCATGCTATAGGAGCAAGAGCAAGCCAAGTTATAGGAAAAGCTGCTGCTGGGCTAGATCCATTAGGTGAGATGGAGATCCACTAGACAAGCGTCACTCTGACTTTCTTTATACTTACCCGCTTCAGTGAACCTCTGCTTTTCCCATCGCAAACATCCAAGCTACTACTAAATTCATTATTGATCTTATTAGAAGAGTCGTTTACCCCGTTCTTAATTGCTATACAAGTACCGGAGTTCCTTATTGATCCGCCTGGCTGTTGTCAACCCTTATTTCTCTAAGTAATACTTCTTCACTCTGCACTGATTTAGAGTTGTTGGCTTTCACTTAAGATGGGGAGCGCCGAGTCAACTAAAGAATTCACTGACTTACATTTAAGCCATGTTGTTTTGTTGCTCTTAGCGCCCTTACCGGGACTACCACTACAGGGCTTGCTTGTTTCAAGAAGTAAAGTATTTGTGCTGCTTGTTGAGATGCGCCAGAGGATAGATATTTGGATTATATTAGTATCGGAGTTAAGAAAGAGGAAAAGTAGATGAGCCTCATGAAGTTAGAAAAGAAATAGAGTGAGATTCGATGAGAGCAAGAAAAGTCTTAGTTGACAGAGCCAGAGGTAAGGTTGCCAGAGGTCTAGTCTGGATGCTAAGCTGTGGTAAGTGAGTAGAATTCTTATCTTAGATCTAGATGCTTGGCTCGGTTGCCTTTGTAGTCGTGTCTTGGCAGGTAGGGTATGCTGGTTAGGTTGACTTACTTAGTTGACCAGAGGAGAGGTAAATAGAGTTTAGCAGAGGAGGGTAGGCGATAAGGGGAGCCCTAAGGTTAGCAAGAAAGAGGTGAGCTTGTCCAGTTGCTTGGCCCTTTGCTACTTGCCCACCTCTTAGTTCCATTCTGAGTAATATGAGTGGAATTCTTTAACTACTGGATCGGTAGGCTTCTGGTCTAAAGTCTGCTACCTGGTCTAAAGTCTGCTACCGGGGCTATGGCAACTATGGAAATTATGACTTTTCTTAGAGACCTATGGCTACTACTACTGTTATTGCTCATCTGCCTATAGTAACTATACCTGTCCTCTTTCTACAAATACAGATTCCACTTTACCACTACACTACACCTCTGATGAAACTTAACCTCGAACAGGACTACCTACCACTTGAAGGGGCAATCACTCCACTTTCATAACAGACTTCGGGCTAACTCATAACTACTTACTTCCTTCCTAGCCTAGTCACTTCATTAACTACCTTAGCAACTTTACTAGAGCTATAGCACCTTTGATACTAGTAGCTACTAGTTGGGTAATAACTCTTACTGGAGCATTGGTTTCTGACTTTCTCCCTTTCTGCCTGCAGCTTATGATCTGATTTCTTCTTTGGATTCCACTCGGTATTCCACTAGAGCACCTACCTCGACTCAGGCTAGGGGCCACTACCAATACAGAATGACACAAGCCAAGCCATACCCACACCCTAACAAAGCAAGTCAGTAAACTACCCGAGCCGCCAAGACACTACTTACAGAATCAACCCAGCTTCAAAGGCCGATACCTGATCCGTATTCTTAACACCCGGAGCCGGCAGAAGATCTTTCTCAACGCTATTATCCTTAATAAGAACAGAGATTTGGATAGGGCAAGGCCTCAAACAAAACAGGGCCGCTCCACTTTTTTCATTACAAGTTCTGTTTTTGGGAGCCTGTTGAAATCAACTCTATCTAACAACGACTCGCGAGTCAAAGCATTCCACTAGCTACTAGCAACTACTGGCAAATCATTCCACTACTACATAGAAGGTATCCAACTCAAGTAAGGTTAGCATCCGACCCGAGCTCTTGCAACTTCAAACTATTCACTTAATTCGGCTCATCTCACTCTGGCAACAATGTAGTAATAAAGAACCCTAGCGAGCGGAAGGGTTGGCTAAGAGCAAATAGCTAATCTCTTCTCTTCTGGCCAGTCAGTCAATACTCACCTAACTCCCAAACACATAGCTAGTAGGAAAGCAGACAACTATCAACTATCAACTACTCATAAATAGCTTACCAAGCCGACCTCGACTCAGGCTTGGCTACGCCTACCTCGACTCTGGCTACTCATACTTCTTAAACAGAAACTTCCCCTCTTGCTACTAGCTAATCTCTCTCCTCTGGTAAAGCACCAAACTCCACTTTCTCCTCTGTAAACTCATACAGAAATCCAGAATGCAACTATCAACTCAGAGGCAAGCGTATACTAGTGTGTAGCGGCAGGAGTTCCCGTGAAAAGATCCGTTACTTGGCCCTTTTTAGTGATTACTTGGGCCTTTTTCGTGATGACTTGGCCCTTTGAAGTGGGAAATTCCATTCCTCAATAGTTCCTTGGCTGAGTTACTTGTCCCGTACTTTTTCACTCTTGAAAGCTCTCAATAAGGAAACCTTTATTATGGCATGGTCCAACTGCCAATAACAGAACGACAAGGAGAAGGAACGTAAGCGGGACACGCAGTTTAGGCTAACTCACTACTTTTTTCTTGGTCCGAGTCAACTCGTCATTTCTGATTTCTCTTATCCTGATGACCAACTCATTCTATACTAAACAGGATCTACTCTTAACTAAACAAGATCTACTCTTAACTAAACAAGATCTACTCTTATTAATCAAATCCCGATCTTGCTTCTGCTTCTATACGGCCGAACCTCTCTCTACCGACTTAGAGCCCAGCACCAAACCTAGACTTAAACAATCATTTCTTCTATCTTGCGCTGAAACAACAAATGGGGAATTCAATCTAAAACTTGCAGAGCGAAAAGTCAACCGGGAATCCTTCTGACGCCAATCGAGCTCCCTTACGCGCCTAATGAAATGGAACTTGTAAACTCCCTTCCCCTTCGCCTGGAAAGTGTCAGCTTACGCACAACGTCTTGCATCGACAAACTAACTAACTCATTACTGCTGATGCAGACAACAAAGAATCAAATGTATGGTCCTTGTTCTCCTTTCGTAACTCGCTAACTTGTTCCCGCTGCTTTTTACTTCAAAACAGTATACTTCATTATGACTTTATTATATAGAATGAATGTGCGTGCAGATCATGTTCAAAAGCTTTAGGCAAGATGTCCTTTACTTGTATCGGGGCGGGGGTCAATTCCATTCTGAAGTTCGGGATCGACCTTTGACTTTAGTAGTTTGAATCCCTTTGGTTACTCTCCTCTTCAAGACGCACTCGCTTCAATTGATTACTTGTACCACTACTCAACAAGGGAAAGCTAGCCAAGTTGACAACACTCTTATGCTTCTTCTTGATACAATGACAGCACTGCTTCTATATACTCTGACACTGATTTACTTATCGCTTTAGAAGGAAGAAGGCAATAATCAAAGGCAAGGCAAGAAGTTTCTTGTGTTAATTAGTTCAAGAGGTCGAACAAGAAATAGGAGTTACAGCCAACACCGATCGATAAGTATTGACGAACGATAAGTAAGGAAGTCTAGTTTAGTTCGAGAGCAAACTTTACATGTATTCTTATTGGTCTTGCTTGTTCCCCGAAGACAATAAAGCAATAATGTTTCTTCCCTTGGTTGTTCGAACTCATATCTAGCTAACTTGCGCCCTATACAAATATCCGGATATAGGACAGAGTGACCGTTACTCTACAACACTCCATGCCTCACTGTTAGACTTGTTTGTTCTTTACTCACTAGCTTTCAATCTACCCTAGTTCCCGATGCTTTTAGAAGAGAATTAAGCGTACAAGCATAGTATAGAAGGAAAACATACAACATGCAACTAAGACAACTCGCTAATGCCATTGCTTATATATTCCCTCTTGCTTGTTTCATTCTATTAGTAATTAAAGGAATGCGCGGCAGAGGATTTAGTAGGAAAGGTATCATCTTTCACCAAGGAAAAGAGGTAGGTACGGAAGGGAGACAATAAGGCGACCTTTATGGTAAGTTGAGGTGGCCAAGGGGGACAATAAGTCACTTTCGAGTTTAGGTCGGGGCAGAAGAGAATCCAGTACTTCTGCTGCAGCTAATGAAGTTTCTGTTCGGGTCAAGTATACAAGAGAATCTTTAGGATCTGGTGAGGAATCGAGTACTTGCTTTGAAAGGTCAGAATCAAGTAAGCGTTGGTCGTGGAGATGGAGGTGCTTCTTAGTGCAAAGTTCATAAGTTGGCTCGGGGTCAGGGAAAGTGGAAGAATTCCTTGTTTACCGAACGCTCTCAAGATGAATTCTTTGTTTACTGAACACCAACTGCATGAGAAGGACAGAAGCTAGGTTCCCTTGCGAGTCAGCGGGAAAGAATAAGGATCAGTATGACTCTGAGCTGAAAGGTCTATGTTCTTAGGCTACAAATGCATTTGAAGAGCCGATAGAGTAGCAAAAAGGTATGTCTTTCTTTGGGTGCCAGTGGCTAAGAGCATATAATTCCTGTTATCGTTGGCAGTAGTTCATCGTAGATCAAAACTCAGTGTCGGAACAGTCTCAATCAGTGATACTTAACCTTGCGCCTTAACTGCGGAAATGACACTTTTGGATTATTCCTTAACACAAGCTACACAGTCAACCAAAGATAAGAGTGTTAAGTTCACTTAAACAGTACTAGATGATGCTCTGCCCTCGCAACTCCCTAACAGCCTGCGCGCCCTTGCTTGCCTTGCTTGTGTATACTCGTATTTAGTACTTATGTCTCGTTTGAAAAGCCTGATTTCTGAGAATTTATGTAAACCCATATTTATAGAAGTTTAAGGTCTTGACACCCCCTTCCCTTTCTAGCCAAACACCTACTTTTCCCCCTAACTATACTTGAAACAAACAATGAAACAACTCCCCCGCACCGAAAACGAGTTTCTAACTTGTCCTTCGGCGCCATTGCTTGTTGCTCTAGTTCATTTTATGCCTCTAATCTTTCAGGTTCCCTCCCTTGCGCAACGAACTCAATAACCTAACTTGCTCCAGCTCTGTAAGCGCAAGTAAAAGAAACATAATGAATTGAATCTAACTCGCCCGCCTATCTAATAGGAATTGAGGAAAGGGGACTTAAGCTCTAGAACACTTATGAAAGAGCCTAGTTATAACAATTCCTTTCCTATTACAATTTCTGCTTTCGTCGGTGTCAGGCGCTCAAATGTTATTTCCATTCCAGTTTTCTGGGGGTTTTATAGGTCATTTGCCATAATAGGAGTTGACCCTAGGTTCAAGTTAGCAAAAAGGGTATTATTGTCCCGCTCTAGCTCAAAGTCGTGGAGGGAGTATGGTTTCTTGTTTACAGTTAAGTAGGGTCTGCAAGTGAAGGATAGGTAGAGAATGAAGCTTTCTTCTTGCCTGCGTGTTTAGTAGTTTCACACAGGACTTGCAAAAGACATCCATGCAAACCCCTGAGAGTATGTCCTCTTTCAAATCTTCCACTCATCTAATTCTAAATAAAACCTCTTCTTCCCTGCAAAGAGACAGATGCCTTATCATCCTATTTATTGTCTTTCCTTTGAATCTTTATCACCTACCTTATACCGGAACAATGCCATTAAGCTTCCCTGGTCCCGACATGACTGACTGGGCGAGGAATAACTGGTAGGTCCTCGGATAAACTACCTTGACTTTAGAGATGGGAAAGGCAGTTCGTAAGAACGGATAGCAATTTCCCCCGAGCCAGGCGAGGATGAAATGAATGGCTGTAGAATGCCCTACCCGCCTCAGAGTTAGATGTATCTCCTGACACCTACCCCTAGATAAAGAACCAAGGAAACAGGCCTTAGGACTCGGGGTACAGGGACTACTCTACCGTAGTAGACCAGTTCCAAATATATGAGGTAAGCAGCTTCAGTTTGTTAGGACGTAGGACGGGAGTTGAGGTTTCAAAGGATCCCGCGATACCATCCTTTCCTCTCTTAATCAGATCCGCGATACCATCCTTTCTTATCTTAATCCATTTCTATACTAAGGGATTCTGGATTCCATTTCCTGTGGTAGATAGAAAACCGATTGATTCAATTCCCGAAAGCCAGATCACGCAAGAAAGACCGACCCAAAGCCAATTCATGTTCTTTGCTTATTACAACTCTGACCAGTGAATACCAAGTCTTTCTTTAAGAGCTGTAGCTGCTATCTTCTCTGTCCGGTAGTTCTGGTAGTCGCTCTCTGGGCTGGTGCAGTTTGAGTATGGATTATTATTGGTTTTCCTATCTAGTGTTCTCTTTGCAATTGTTTTACTAACAGCTGAGTCAGCAGCTAGTCTTTTCTTTTGCCCTAAGGAAACGAACTTCACTGCACATTCATTCTAGTAAAGATAGCCCAAGAGAACTCGCTTATGTCCTTTCTAAAGATAGCCCACCAAAAGAGAACTCGCTTATGTCCTTTCTAAAGATACAGGTCTTCCACTACCTTTTCTATGTGGGTGATCAAGGGATATGTCCTTTCGGTCTTACTAGCTTCTCTTCTATAGTGGATATGTCCTTTCGGTCTTACTAGCTTCTATAGTGCTATAAAGGGATTCTGTGAGACCTATTTTGTCATTACCCTACCTTGAAACTCCATTCCCTTACGCTACAACATCTCCTTCACCTTAGAGGCTGTGCTGGGAAATTGTGTATCTGTTCGAAGGTAAAGTGGAGAGTATGGATCAGGTCCTGTTTTCTCTAAATAAATACGTAAGTCACAGTCCTTATTCTATATAGGTTGCCGAGTCAGTATTCCACTGGTTACGCGTCAGTGGGCGGTTCGTTACCCCTATCCATCATACGTGTGGCGATTGAATAGAATGGTTATCTCATTAAACGTACCCTTATTGAAGTGAAGTGCCAAGGAAGTATACTCGATTTGAAGCAACAGCGGATATTCTTTAGGCCGGAGTAGTATAACCCATGTTTGAAGTAATAACACCTAACTAATGAGTTCAGTGTAAAGCGAAGAGAAAGGAGTCGAGATCTGATGCCGGGTAAGAGAGTGGTTAAGGCTAAAGTCAGGTCATCCGCAAGCAACGAAGCGAGAAGGAAAGTTTCAAGAAGTCCTTGGCGCAAGAACAAGTGCGCTAACTAGAACAGAGTTGATAGGCGTAGGTTCATTTCTTAGTTATAGAGCATCAGTTCAATCAGTTCAATCTCATTCTGCTTCCGCGTAAGAAAGAAAGGTATTTGTTGACTTCATACAGTCCTGTTTTCACGGTACATCCAAAATTCCTTCTCCTACACAGGTGGAGTCCCAAGGAACCGTAGCAAGCGGGTCTGCTAATTAAAGTAGAGTGCAAGGGTAATAAGAAAGGGCTGTTTCAGTTGAAACGTGCATTTGAGCCTAATAAGATAGACTGGAGTCAGTATCATATCGTAATAAGATAGACTAGAGTCAGTATCATATCGTCCACTTATAGTAATGTTCTAAAAGAAGGGAGTCTCATCAAGTATATTTATGCTGGGGGAGTTAAGTCAAGACAACTGCTCTTCAAGAAAGAAGGGAGTCTCGTCTCATCAAGTAGAGTTATGCTAATAGTAACTAATTCCATTACCACAGGTGCCGACATCCATCTTCTATGAAACAATCTAGGGCAGTAGTTAGTTTTCTATGAGATTCTAAAGAATGACCCTTACTAAACATAATTTAAGAGAGAGCTATCGCACACATATAGAATAGAAGAAAGTAAAAACATAGAACAAGCAACTCATACTGAACAAGCAAAAAAAGAAACTATACTGATTCACTTACCGATAAAGATGGAATTGAGGTCTATCATCCTGAACCCGCTCGGTCTTTTCCTTTACCTTATTCTTGTTCTTCCTATTATCCTCTTCTTCCCGTTCATCTTGTTATCCCTTTTCCTCTTCATCTACTTACTCTTGTTCTTCCTTTTCCTCCCTTTCATCTTGTTCTGGCTAATAACCCAACAATACAAAATTTCCTTAAGTCATTCCTATAGCTGGTGTATGAGTGTTGAATGTAATGAGTTTCTATACTCCACTCAAAAGAAATTCCCTTATTCTCTTTCTCCTTGCTGTTGTGTTATGTAGCGTAACACATGGGTTCGAACATCATATACATTCTTGACTACCAGCTACAACTTCTTATACAGATTCCCCTATTCTTATGTTGCTACTCCGTATCGAACTTCTTCGAAAGTGCAAACTCTGTCTCTAGCTTAAACCTCCGACTCTGCAACTGATCCTTCTTGTTCTTCTTTGCCTTCTTCATTGGACAATCATTACCTACTTCCTTCATTGCTTCCTCATCTGAGCATAAGTACTCCCGTGCCCTTCAATAAATAGTAGAATATGTTATTCCTTTGCATACCATAACGTTGCAACTGATATGCATCTGCCCAGTATTCCGCTTCTGGATGTGCAGCTGATTGTGATTCTGGAGTTGTGTATGTGCCCTTTCTATCTTCAGAAAGTGGAGCTTAGCTCTCTCATGTGTGCGAGTTTCAGATCTCATCTTCCGTAGTGTCTGTGTGCTTGTTTAGAGGTCTATTTCTAGCTCTCTTCTCTGTGAGTTTACCTCGTTAAAGGCATTGTAAGGAGCATCGGGAAGGCTTCAAGGCCCCATTGAAAGCACCTATAAGTCAGCAGCTCTAGTTTTTCCTCTTATGTAGTTTGATACCTGAATTAGGCTATCTTCTCTTCTTGCCTCCATCTAATCTCACTCTGGCTCATCTCTTGCTCTGAAAACAATAACTCTTCTCCGGGGCTCCTGCCGCCATGCTTCCTCGCCTGTACCCGATCCAGCTCCTTATTCTTATGGAACACTACTTTTGAGTCACAGCAGGAATCTCCTTATTTTAGTAACACTAGCAACAGTCATACCATTAATAACCGCCGCAACAAGGCCTTAGCTACCTATTCTTCCCTATGACCCGCCAAGACAGTAGTCGTTGCTTGGCCGTTTGTATTGTACTATGTTGCTTTGCCTAAGCTTTGCCGTTGGTTGTTACTACTAAGCTTTGCCGTTGGTTGCTTGGCCGGCGATGACTAAAGTGTAGAGACCCCTATCCTTTAGTGTCTTCCCACTTATTTAAGGAAGAAGCACTTCGCCTAATTAATCTCAGCCCAGCCCCCGAAGACCCACTAACCAACTATTCTCCCTACTAAGACAGCAAGAATTCTCCTAACAAAGAAGGAAGTTATTACCACTGAACAAACTTGGTTTACGAACATACTTTATGCGCTGCTTTAATGGCTCGATATGAAAGACCACTAGCTGAAGCACTTTGATAAACTGATTAGATCTTTACCGACTCAATTAAGGTTACTGTCTTTGTTCTATTAGACAGGAAATATCGCATTCTTTTCACTCATTTGATCCTTAATTGACCTAGGAGTTGTTCCCGGGCATAGTATAAAATAGGTTATTGGTCGAAATGTGTTTTTCTCTTTTGATTCAATAAGTATTGCATGACCGAATAATTCAAGGAGGGGCGCACAGCAGGGAGGGTCCTTAAAAGTATATTACTCGTCGGGCTGTCAGAGCGGGACTTCCTTTTGAAAAGCACTTGAATAACTTCGTTTTTATGAAGGAGTAGTCATTTTCTATCAGGAACGCTATGTCATTTACAACCCCTAAGGATTTCGGATGCTTGAAGCTGACCTGAAGTCATTTAGAGAGATTCTTACTTCTCGATGGTGATCGGTCCTTGCTTTGGCCCAATCCTTCTTTCGTTTTGCTTCTCCCGCCTGAGCTACTTGACTCTTGAACTCCTAATAAGTAAACTCTCTCTTGACTCTTGAACTCCGAGGCATCTCTATTTCCTACCTAGGACAGGACAGGTTCTCTGAAACAACTCCCCCTTAAGCCACTCAGGATTCAATGACAACACTTCCAGGAGAGGCAGCCCTGCCGCTACACATTAGTAGTTACTTGTCCAGTTGCTTGGCTCACCCGAGATATAGAAAAATCCTGATTTTGATGAATCCATAATTTCTACCGAGCCTATATCCTCAGCGTTCTAACTAATGTTGAGTAAAGGCCATATAATCTTTCGAACTCCTCTGCTAAGCACTAGATCATTGCTTTTTGAAACCAACTAACTCTCCATTCTATTCCAGAAGGTACCTAACCGCAATTAACTTCAAGTACGCTTGTTTATTTCCAAATCTATATAATAAAGCCATTTCTTCGTTCATCTATATAATAAGGCCATTTCTTAGTGAATCTATATAATTAAGGCCATTTCTTAGTTATGGTTACTGGGACATTACTACAGGAAAGGCTTCTAGTTACTCCTTTTCTATAAGTATTCTAGTGACTCCTTTTCTATAAGTATATTATAGATCTACAAATTCTTACATGTTAGTGGAGAAGAATAACCCAAGATACAGTATTTTAAGGAAAGGCGAACACAAAAGCTCTATTTTAGTAAATTCCAAATGATTTCTCATATCCCTTTTACGTTACCACATCCCCTCAGAGACAAACCAAGTAGAAAATAGATAGAGGAAAAGGTTGTTTTATAGGAGCTAGAACAGGCCCCCAACAAGGTAGGAGGAAGCAACGCCTAATTCCTATTCCGGAATGATTTGGAATCTATTTTCCATTATGTACAGTGGTCGGAGTGTTGTTGAGTCAAACTAGAATCAGCTGAAGGCGTTCTTTCATTGCAGGATCTATCTCCTTCTCTATTTGCCGAGAGGTCGGAGGGTACGCCTGACTAAAAGCGATGCAACTGTCTAATAAATAGAACAGACCAAGCAGGACATGAAAGACAACACCGTTTTTTTGCCTTAGGACATATTGTACCAGTGTTCATTAGTTTATTAGCTGGTCGCTACTAACTCAATCTTGAAAAACCTCACTACAGCTTTCACAGCAAGAAGCTTGTGTTATTAACAAAACATATAGATTGGCCGGGAGGATGCCATTGATTATCCTCCTTCCTAACCGAATGATCAAATGATGCACATATCCTTAACGGGTACTACTAGACAACTCGGAGTTTTGAAGATATCCATTCGATTCTATCTGGAACATAAAGCATCTGTAGGAACTGCCTACTTTAAAGCGGATCCGCCTTACAAAAAGTGTAATTAATCGTAGGCCTAAGCCTAACAACATAGATATTACCCAAAAGCCAGCGTTGCGCTTCATCTCTGATTGAATCAGCCGAAAGGGCCAGTCCTCTCTTGTTAGGAAAGATCTTACATACGGAAGATGGACATGGTAATCAAGCCGTTGTGTTTGTAAACAGTTTCTGGTGGGTAGCCCTTATGTACAAAGGTTTCATAGGCTTGGTTCAGATTTGATTATCTCACGCCTATCCACCTTATTTCTACCGCATAGCCTTCCAACCTGAAATCATCTTATCGATTCAAAAGAAGGCGGACTCCATTTTCTAGTTATTCCTATTCTTTCTCCAATGAGCTGTTCAAACCAATCGTGGGGAAAGACACATAGATTACAGTAAACCCCGTCTTCGAAATGCCATTGAGGAATAGGACCTACAGAAATAAAGAGATCTCAGTATTGATTTGGGCAAGGCTTCATGTAATTACGAAGTTGATGTAAGAGAGAATCAAAACCCCCTATACTAGTTGGTCAACAACCAACCAAAACTATCTTCTTTCTTTACTATACGTAAAGGCTTTCTTTGTATAAGCTGTCAGGAGGGAATATTCGAATTTCAATCATGCCTCAACTGGAGAAATGCACTTATTTTATTCAATTGGTTATATATACAGAATAGGCAAGCTGACAAGACACTCAATATCTACTGGAGGAGCAGCAATGAAGGCGATAATAAATACAGAAGTTGCGGTCAATAAGGTAGGGATCATCAAAACACCTTGTCCTGTGCCCTTAATTAATGGGCTAAAGGAGTTAAGAAACATCAAATGCAGTGCTAGTGTTGTCTTGTGGAAATTAGCCAGGAAAGTATAAGTGCCCAAAGTAGTGGTTATAAGGGAGGAATTCATATTCTAGGTAAGTAGGGAGCTATGATTTGATTAAAGCAACAGATGAAGCAGTGCGCAAGGAAGCAGGAAGGACAGAATATCGAATTGCTTCGTCAAGGGCAAAAGAACCATCAATTCTAAAGTAGCCAAGCAACTACTCCAGTTTTCGCGGGTCTTCAAGGATGGGTCGGGTGTCCAAACACAGGTGAACTCTGGAATTGTACTCGCTCACTACTCGCAGGAATAGAGTGAATCCATGGAGTTGGCAAAGGATCTGAACCAACCTTAGGGCTCTCTTTCTCGCCTACCTTTCCTCCGGTTACTATAAGAAAGAATGTTGACTTACTTGACTTACTTGACTTACCCGGTATTGAACTACAGAATAGAGTCCAAGCTACTCGCAACTCCGGACTAATACAAAGATACTAATACCTTCAACTTAATGCTCTTTTGAAGCAGGACTACTCGTAGACTACTTCTCTGGTTATCCCGAAGTCAAATAGAGAAATCAGGGTGCGTGCCTATAGTGCCTAAGGAGTGAGTTCAAAAGTCAACTGTTATACTGGTTTATTGCCCTTATATTAAAGCAGCTTGCAACTCTGAATCCGGTGTGAAAGCCCTCTTTATCGCCTACCCACCTATTGCTCATCTACCTATGTCAACTAATACGGATTCCACTGGTGTATCCAAAGCTAACGGGGTAAACTCCCTAATGCTATTGTTCCAGCAACACTCGGGAAGTGACCTGCATTTCCAGTCTGTCTGCCTATCCTGTCTCTTCAAAAGCAAGTCTGTATAGGAGGCATCAAATGCATTATCAGGCCAGTTTCTTCTAGCTTCCTTTCTTTTTTGACAAACTCACTGCCACCTACGTTGTTTCATGCCATGCCATAAAGAAGGACACTTTCAAAAGATGGACCCAAAACCATCTAATCTAAAAGAGCTAGCCCATTGATGGGTATCAAATTCGTAAACAAACTTCTCTATTGTAGTATAATTCAGAAGAACCTCGTTGCGTGTGAACAGTAATTGAATCTATCTCGAGCCTGTTTACCCTTCCTTAGACTTTGGTGATAAGATGTACCGACAATAAGTCTTGCAGCTAATACGCAGTGGTGGAGTCGACCGTACGTATGGTCAAATAGGAGATCATATAGCTGTGCCGCTCTCTGGCCAATCAATCCTTGCCTTGCGTTATCCAAATGATTGTACCCTTACTTGACAAAAGCCCGTTGCATTAGCTTGCTCAGTCGGAGATCCTGCACTAAAAGAAATCAGGAGATACAGAGGTGCTGTACCCTAGCCGATCAGTACTCTCGTATAGAGAGAGACTCGCTCATAACGAGTTATAACCGCCGGGACTTGGTAATAATTCTCAAATACAGGACAACGTGCGAAATACTGACTTGGTAATAACCTTTTACAGGGGGGGAGCTACGATTGAATCTTTCCGAATAATAACAGAATGACTTGAGTACCTAGTGGAATCCGTGTTTGCTACTCATTTCATTCCCATACTTACTGTGTTTTGAATTAAGACTTGAGTGCTCCTTCTCGAAAGGAAGAATTCGACTCCATCTTGCCAACCTACCTACTGCTCCTTGAAACCAACCAACCCGTCTTTGCAGCAATCAAGGGAATCTGTAACAAACTACCAACCCAACCACTGCAGCTTTCTCATCTACTTCTCCTCTTGCCACTCGGGATGGCGCCTATGCCTATATAGAAGCTGTCCGGGGTGGAGCAACCGTCTTCGGGGTGGAGCAACCGTCTTATAATATATCATATAGTAAGGGCCAAGACACTGTGCTCGAGTTCCAATTGTTAGATGGGCAAGCTAGATCTATCCTTCTTTCTTATCTGTAAACAAATACAGTTATTGCTCTCATCTCATCTAATTCAGACAACTAGAACGGAATTCTACTTCTTCTCCCTTGGCAACTATCTACCTGGGCAACTATCTACCTGTCATTGCTACACACAAGCACTCGCAACTAAAGTTATTGAATCTCTCTCGCCCCCACCCGCCTATAAAGCAAAGGAATAGTTTGAAGCAAAAGAGGGAAGGCTACAAACACATAGAAAGTAGGCAAGCAACGTAGCCGCAACTAAGTAAGGAGAAAAACCTGTTTTCATAAGCAAGATCTGGCGAGGAAGCAGTTTCAACAGAATGCTTGAGTTTCCGTTTCATCCCTAGTGGAATCCGTTTGTCTTAGATAATGACCATATTGTCCTGCTTACCAGGTGGAGTCCCAGAAGCCGAATGCTCATCTTCTAATGCTAATGCTATTGGAGTTGACGACTTAATAGAAAGTATTTGTTGGCTTGACTTTCCCGTTACCCTTGCCTTGTAGTGGTCGACCTCTTGTTAGTAACGAATATTGTCCTGCCCCGCCGGAGCTCTTTGTCGTAGAGAGAAGCCCACGGATCGGTATTAAGGCTCAAACAGCAGAAAAGAAACAGAAGAATTCACCATCTGTGGCGGAAGATCAAGACTTGGAATCCACTGCTGCTATAACAGCTTATTATCGAGTCGGGAAAGCCAATCAGACAAGAAACTACTGAGTTTTGTTCGGGACAGAATCAAACCGGCATCATCCAAGGTAAGAAACTGAATCATTAAGCATCTTTGGCTGAAGATCCTTACTTGGAATCCACTGCTGCAGAATTTCTTTATATTCAAGCAACTCGGGGTGCCGTGCCTTTATTCTTTGACTTTCCAGGAGAAAAGGAGTTATGTTAGCTTACTTTCTGGGGTTAACTCAATCCTATTCAACAAGTAGAGTATACAAGCTTAGGTGCAAGCAGCGCGCTAACATGTAGTCTTATTGTGTTCGCGGGGTACCTCTTCTATAGTTGTGGATCATATCTCTTCTCTCGATTTCTTTTATTCCATGAAAGGTTGACTCTCGCCCTACTGCTCGAAGTTAAGTTAAGTAATCACTGCTCGCTAGAAGTTAAGTAGAAAGTAGCAAGTCCGACAAGGAGCTTTACTATAAGGGAAAGTAACTACGAGGTGCACCTACTTAACGCAATAATAATCTAATTGAGTTGTACCTACTTACTCAGCCTAAGCACACTGACCTCTGTCTTACCTCTTCTGCTCCGCCTCAGCCTAAGCACACTGACCTCCGCTCTGCCTCTGTCTAAGCACACTGACCTCTTACCTATGCCTTTGACCTCAGTCTCTGTCTCTATCCTTCCTTTAATAGGGTTCTTATGCCGAGATTCTAACTAAAAGTCAAAAAGCAGGGGAGTTTCCTACCTAGAAACAGTAAGTACAATGCCTATTGCTTTAGTCTATTGTACAGAGCGAAGGGGCCTATTATTGCTTTAGTCTATTGTACAGAGTGCAGGGTTCACTTAACTCAACAAGCAAGAGGGTATAAATAAGAAAGAAACAGAATAAACAAGCAAGGGAACAAGCAACAATAAGCCTTAGCGCACCAAGACTCACTCTCCTTTAAGCCGTTACTTCATTAAGTAAGCTGGAGGTCAAAACACACTCCTTTAAGCCATTACTTCATTAAGCTGGAGGTCAAAACAATAACTCCTTTAATAACGAGTAGAAGCATAGTCCAAGTATTGCCCGGCACAAAAGAAAAGTCAGCGGTAAGCGAGACAATGAGTGTCATCGTAGATAGAGAGAATAAGCTTTGTATGTAAACTCCTAACCCGAAGAATAAGAAGCTTCCGCCCTTGCCTTGCTTTAAGAGAATCATATTTATTGGCAAGTACAGAACTCCCGTTAGCTAAATATCCAATATTCTGATTTATCTGTTTGTTGACTCCAATCTATACTATGTGGTAAGGTAACAATTCTTAATGAAACAAGAAAGCACTGGCGAAGGGAATATCCCATTGATCTCGACTCTAACCTATCTCTACGCTACGAGAAGAAGCTAAAGCCTAAGCCTACTTAATCGCTACGAGAAGAAGCTAAAGCCTAAGCCTACTTAATCTGGGCCCGCGGATTCTCTCTATGCCATGCCAACAAATGGAAGGAAAACCGAGAACAGGAACTATACTTCAATGAAAGAAAGCACGACGCGCTGAAGAACGAATTGATCTAGCTTCCTTGTAGTTAAGGGTAGAAAAGATGGTGTGAGAGCCTTGCCTAAAACGAGAAAGAAGCCTTCTGAAGCGATTGGTACATTAGTAAACATTTATGCCTCTGTCCTTAAGTAGTTAAAGGGGTTGGCTGCCTATGTCCTATGAGTAAAGGGTTATACTTAGCAACTACCACAAAGGCAAAGCAGGGATACAAGCAACTACTAAGTCTAGGGGGCACTTTTGACTGGGTTTTCTACTTTGACTTAGTTTGAGCGTAAGCAAATGTGAGGTCTAGTAGCTCTGCATCGGTAAAGTATCAATTCCGCGGTTCTTCAAGTATAGTTCGAGTATTGTCTTTACTACATGCTATACCAAGTGCTCGAAGTGCAAGAAAAGATCGATATGAAAGTCCTATTGGCGATTCATAAAGTCAAGTTTAGGTCGAGCGCTAGGCAAGAGAGAGAAATGCTTGTTTTACTTCTCAATTCCTGTTTTCTCGGCTTAGCGAGTCGCACCCCGAATGCATAAATTAGAAGAGACAGAATATATAGCATCTCCTCCTTAAGAAATTAGAAGATAATATGTAGCATCTCCTCTTTACTAAACAAGACTAAGTGCGCTAACGGGAAGAGAGAGATTATTTGAATGATTTGTTGCAGCCGTTACTTAGGCTTATAGTTCAGGGGTGCTTACATTTCATGAGTTCCAGACTACGGTGTTAGGAAGTTATAAGAGCAAGTAAGTCCATCTTCATCTTAATAGGCGAAAATCAATTGAATCAGCTTATCGGTCAATGGTAGAAGGCTAAGACCTAATTGATGACCCTAAAGATACAATACAGATAGAGTAGGATCAAAAGCATAAACAAGAGAATAAGCAAGATGGAGTGGAATAAGAAGTCTAATCAGTTGTATCAAGTAAATTAGCTGCAAGTCCTTTTGATTAGGCTAAGGCGTCAGTTCATTCTTTTCCTGCAATAAGATCTTCCGCCCAAGATTCCATTCCTGTCCTGTTTTCGTCTTCGTCGGCGTCAGCATCAGCGTCAAGGAAAGTGGTTTTCATTTGAATGTTTTGTTTTACTCGGCGCTAACGGAGCAGTGCTTAAAGAAGTAAGGGTAAGGCAAAGGCCTCGGTTCTTTTCTGCAAGAGGGTGGATCGAAAGAACAAGCTTTTTATAGGGTAGATCAAAAGAATAGGGTAGCTAGGGTAGAATTTCATTCATACTATTTTCGACTTGACTCGCCCCCCTTAAAGTCAATACAAACATAGGTTCCACATTCTTATTATGCCCGAAACTAAACCTTTAAGTAAAGAATTGGAATATCTCTCGCCAACTGCAGGTTCGGCTCCAATACATCTATTCTTGCCACAACTCCTGTACAAGTAATGAATTATTTCCTCCTTACTAGTTGACTTACCGCCTATAGGACTCTAAAAAGACCCTCGCACCAACACAGATTATTACTTCACTGCTAGATCTCACCTGCTTATACAAATACTTAACTTACTTAAGGACAATACAACACTATTCTTTTCACTAAGACTAAGGGCAGGGGCAAGCCACTCCGCCGCCACTACTAGTTTCAAAAGAGCTAGACTCCTTTTCTATTTCCTACCTCGGACAGGACAGGACTCGTTACTAACTGCTAGAGCAGAGAGAGTTAGCTTCAACTCGGGCAAGGTCAGAAAGATCTTACTTATTTTCAAGAGCCAGAGTGAGAGGAATACTTATCTTCAAAAAAACGAGAATGGAAATGCAAGAGAAACCCCAGGTTCTCTTAATATCGCTACGGGCGAATCAGAATCAAAGAAAGGCCTGGACTTAACTGGTGCAATTTATGATAAGTAGTATGAATATCCCTTATTACTATTACAAGGTTGGTTCTTTCACTAACAAGTAAGGATGTCGGGGAGCAGTTGACTTAACTACTAATGAAAACGAAAACACTGCTAACAAGCCTGCAACTAACTACCTAAAGTCTTTGCTCTACGACTTTGCTTTATTCCTTATTTACACTCCCGCGCCTTATACTACTTAAGATCAATTCCCCCCGGTGGTGTGAACTGGCCTCTCTAATGTTCAATTCCCTGGTTCTTCATTAATTCTTACCGAAACTATGAAACCCTTTACTTGCTTGTTCCCGGAGAGTAATGTCAAATAGAAGATCTTCACCCAACTTTCTACTCCACTTGTAACTTATCTTGCGAGAGCCGTTGAGAGACCTGACCGGATTACTTGCTACCCTTGCGAGAATGAACCTTAAGTCGGGCCAGGCAACCAGCAATTCCATAATTTTGTCAAGGACAATAGAATTGTGCATTTCTGAAAACTCATTCCCCCAACCAAAGAATACTAATAGGTAACCTAACCAAACTTATTACTTGCTCAGATTGTGAATGGAGTGGCAAAGTTCAATTGAGTGCTGCAAAAGAATGGAATATCAAGCAAGCACAACTGCTTATTGAGGAGAATAGAGTGCACCACCTATTTCTAATAGAAATAGAATTCATTGAGTAACCTCCAAAACACATAGGCGCAGAACAAGGCCTTGAGCCAGGTACTGGTATAAGAGCTAAAAGATGGTGCTGTGCACATAACCCTATAGAATAAGGAGTTACCGAACATAGTTGGGCAGAACCTAAGACTGCTCCGGACTCTAGCCTTTCCACTGGTACCAGACTCCTTACTCTAAGTCTTCAAAAGAATATCATATCGGGCACCATAAGAGACGTACGGGACTTAATCTCATTCATTTATTGATCTGAACCCACCCTGCTTGAACTTACTTGCTTGGTTTGGCTCGGCTAGAGGCACCGTGATCTCTAAATAAAAGAAGATTGACCCGCACTCAACTGATGGATTAACGGATATATTAGAAGAGCATAGAGGCACCTTAATATACCGGGGGGGCAATATAGGGTACGATTCTATACTTCTCTGAATACAATAAGCATCGTTAGATAAGTTTCTACGGCGAACTAAACTGGAACGATTGGGGGACTTACTGTCTTTAGAATGAACTTGAATCTCTCGCCTCTTGCTTCCGTTAGTGCTTCCTTGCCTGTAAGATAGTATAGTATGTCTGCCCTGAACCCTTATTTCTCTTTCCCGAATTATATATTAGATATTAGGCCTGAGTTATTGAATTGAATACCTTAATCTAGTACTGTTGCTTGGCTGATGTTCTAGAGTTATTCGCAAGTCAAACCTGGCAATACGCAGCATCCACTCACACATTGGTAATGCGGATTCCTCTTGGAAGGCTCTTAGCACCTTCTCTTCTGCTGCCGAATGTGGAAGAGACAGCGGACTTTAGCGGGACTGGTGTCAACAATCCTGATGCCAGCGTTCCTAGCCTTGAATCGGCGGAAACAACCGATTCGCTCCAACTTGACGTTTACCTGAGCTCCCTATTGTGTACTTCGACAGTTCTCAAAATGGTGCCCTTCGATCTATATTATGATGAAGATTCAGTCGCAGGCCATAAGGGGATGAAAGGAAGGTGAGTGCTGTCTTCCCAATGATGGTACGTACAACCAGACGGCACCCAGGAAATGGATTATGTGGGGTTGGGACATGTCAAGTGAAGATTGATCATCGGCGACCGCTTTCCCTCTAACATCCTATTTGATGTGATGTCCCCCAGTTTGGGGACCTCCGCAACCGTTGTTGTCATCGTCTCGATTTGATATCGGGCCGAACGAAAGTACCAACTGTTTGACATTCTCGGTAGGTAATAAAGCTAATGGAGGGCAAGGCAAAACCTAGGATTCTGTCTTCCCAGCCTCGAGAATCAAGCACCAACAAGGAATCGAGCACGAAGAAAAAGGTTTGCTTCCTCCTTTCCATTCAGGGGAATAATATCTTACAATTGAACGCCTAGAAATATAAAGAGAAGTTTTGACTTTCATCAGCCGTAGAAGGCCTCATATGAGAAAAAGCTTGATTGAACTGAACGCCTGTGTAATACCTGAACAATAGAGCTGCTTCGAGGGGATAGGCTAGGTTTAGGTTACCACGCGATAGTTTGATGCTGACGGAAAGTCTGTAGTTTGCTTTTGGATTTACCACTTGCTCTGTGGGAATTGAAACCCATCTTTGCTTTACTAGCCCCTGACCTGTGAGTGAGCCTACACTCTCTCCATTCGAGTTAGTTCAACTTCTTATATGTATGCCATCTCTCCTCTCTTGCTTCTGATTGATAGATTGTCCTCGGGCGGAATTGAATCCACATGAGTTGGTTAAGGTGTCTACACAGGAATCAAAACATCTTGTAGGATTCTGTCGAGAGTTCTCCTTGCTCCACCTCATTCGAACGAAAAGGAGGTATCAGGGGTCATTTTCGCTTCCGGTAGCTTGCTTACTCTCTTAGTTAGAAAAAGGATCTTTGGCTAATTCTGGTAGTGGAGTCCATAGAGAGCCTTTGAAAGCTTACACTAAAAGTATGGATGAATAGAGTATATTAATAACCGGGAGGTTTGCCTCGACCTCTTCTTTGAGATCTCCGTGAAGGAAAGCGTTCTTGACGTCTAACTGGGATGATAGTTGGGCCAGTGCTGAATGTAAGCGGGTGCGAATGGTACCATTTTCGCAACTGGACTGAACGTGACGGCATAATCTTCTACTCTATCTTTTTCATAGCCTTGAGAAACCCAGTGAGCTTTCTGACTCTTGAGAAAAGCCTTTAGGTTGCTACAAGCCGTTTGTACCTCTATATCCAAAAACCATATTACTTGTATTTTGTAAGCCCACCTTGACCCAACAATGTTTTTGTCAGGTGGTGGAAAGACAAAGATCCCATCATTCTTTTGAAGAGCTTTCATTTTATCTAACATAGCTCGTTTCCAATTCGAAGAAGATTTGGCTTTATTCCAATTCGAAGAAGATTTGGCTTTATTAGTCCGCGGTTCCATGATTTTGTCTCTTTCTGAAACAAACACTTTCTAAAGAGAGTAGGAACCATAGTAGAGAAATCGATATCAATAGGAGTTTGGATCTTCTTATATTTGGAGAAGGACTGTTCATGCATTCTTTCATTATTGCAGGCCATTCTAGCTATATATATACTTATTGTGGCGCCGGGCCGGATGGCGGAACCGGGCAAGAAAACAGCCCCGCGACAGAACTGCTGGCATCGAGGGACGGGCGTGACCGAGATTATATGCTGCTTCAGAAGCGTGGGGGATTGGATTTCACGGATCAACACATATAGATAAATGAGAAAGCTGTTAACGTCGGAGTCTATAAAGCATGATTAATGGATCATCACCGTGGCACAGAGAAAGAAAGCATGAGAGCACTAATAGAGAAATAGGATAGAGAAAGCATACACGATAGAGAAAGCATACGGGATCAAACACTTACGCCCGCTTGATTTAGTACTGTTGCCTATGTGTGTTTTTTTCTTAAGGCTTTCTGATCAGATGGTTAGGATCATTCCAAACGTGCGAATATGGGTTTGCCAGCAATGCGTCCATTTTGACACGGTCCAGATTGATGACCAAGACGGTTTGGATCTTGGGATCAATCATAAGATGGGTAATATTTCGCTTAGGTTAGCTCCGGACCCATCCTCTATGTTGTGATGTATGTACGACACAGGTAGGTTTATAGGATTCTCTGGTGGCCGGACCGGGAGGTAGACAGAGTACAGGATAGAAAGCCTATGGTCTCCATGCCTGCTGAAGTAAGCTATTCATTTCCTGGTTGGATAGAACCTTGAGTGGGAGATGGGGTCGATTCGATTAGTTTACTAAGTATCTAAATGTGACTTCTAAATGAGTTGGTACCGGCCTTTTCCTTTTCTAATCAAACATATATAACAAATGTGGAATCCCTCGTGCATGAGCGGGCCCGTGAAGCTGCTTGTTTCGGGCGAACACTCTTTACGTTGATACAGGGCATAGTTGTCCTGCTCGTCGCTACGATCCCAATCACGATCTGATAGTGACATTCACATATAAGAAGATGGATTCGTTCACGAAAGAAAGCAAATGCTAGGGTTAGGCTCAGATTCCGAGTTCTTCCAAATATGACGTAGTAGAGTAGAGCCCCGTGCACGCATTAGGAAAGAAAGAATGACGCGAAACTGGTGGCTTCCGGTAGGCAAACAGTAAGATCGCTATATATAAGAGAATATTGCTGGTATAAGGGGGTGGTAAATAGGTAAGCCGGTCGAAAGCACTTCCTCCTAGGAGTCTTTTCCGCTTCAGTTAGGAGTTTCAGATGTTCAGTCATGCTTCACTTGGAAAAAGGAAGGCCCTTCTCGAGCACAGGCAATTGAGCTAGCCTATTCGTTATGGGGAATCCATGCTCCGGGCCGAATCGAGCTTACCTCCTCCTCCAGCTTTCTCCTTAGGGCTTTATCTCGTTAAGCCAAAGATGCCCCAAGACAAGGTACAACTGTTGGGAAGGGGACATGATCAATATAACCTGGCCTAGTAGCCGTGGGAAGATTAGCTTCTTTCTTGCTTTCAAGTGGGGGCTTCCATGCACCAACGCAGACTCCCAGTGCTCTCTGAACCGTGCAAGAAGGTCACACATCACACGGCTCTCAAACCCGGGGCACTTTGTCAAAGCGCTTGATCCTTTGCCCCCGACGCTCCTCGTGATAGGCTTAGCTTGAAGCTTCGGTTCGAATAAGTCAAGTCCCGAAGGTAGGTTCGCTCAGGTGGTCTTACCGCTCCGTGGGCTTCCCTAACGTTCAGAGTAGTTCTGGTTTTCGAAAGGAGCACCGCCACCGCCAAATCCACTAGGGGCGCCCTCAATGAATAAGAAATGAACAGCGGGAGGGAATCAATGATTCTTATTCCACCGAGTTTAAGCTAGCAACATGTCCATTACACACCTCCGGTTGGTAAGAACTGAGGGACCCCCATAACCTAAGTAGGCCTACCGGCGAAGCAACAGGTACTTGATCGGGCGGTTTGGTTTCGCCTCTCAAAACACATTTTACTGAACTAAGGCGACCAGCCGCAGCAAGGGAAGATTAGCTTGTTCCATAAATGAACCAGCCTATCCTCTGTATGGGGCTTTCGCTGGAATAAAGAAACATTTTCATAAATATGGGCGTCAGGAAGATTGGACGAGTCCATTTACTAAGAAAATCGATTGGACGAGCCCCCTTACTAATCAAATAAAGCTCATAGTAAGGCACGGGATGGGATGATCCGCGTCTGCTATTGCCTCCTTACTAATTTCAGGCTTCTAGGGGCTCGAACAAAGAGAGTAACATCTTGAACCTTGCTGTACGGCCCGCTGGCTTTTCAAAGAGAGACTGAAGCGGGTCCACGTCCGCCTACACATCCAACCGGCTTATTCAAAAGGTAAAAAACCTATTGTACCCTATAATCCGCTGTGTTCTTAGCTTACTTCCGGAAGCCCATTATCTTGTGAATTAAGCTGGTGCTCATTGTTCTCATATACAGAAGAGTCAACCAGGGAAAGTTCAATTAGGAATAGCAAAGGGCACAGCAGATGACTTGATTAGTATAGTGGAGTGCTGTTATCATTATGAAGAATAAAAGCAGCATATCCATTGGAAAGGCCGAAAGCACTTTGATTAAGCCAAGCCTCTGTCCGTAGAGTAGAGCTTTCTTTAAAGAGTGAACACAGGTCAAGAAATAACATAACGTTCATCCCATCCTCGTGAAATAACTCGTGAACTAACTTTACTTGCTTTCCATTAACCAAAGAAGGCTAGGCTGCTTACATGAAAATCTGCCCTTTCGACCATGAGCCCCTCTTCCGCGTAAGGCACCCTGGATTAGTCAAAAAGCGTGTTCGATGCATCCTCTTCTTTTAGCTTATGGCTTTCCTCATCTAGTCCAACTAAGAGATCTGGCAGAGGGAGAAGAAGCTTGATCTGATTCAAAAGATAGGGATTCCATTGATTAACTGA
>NW_008991508.1:515278-554524 GCF_000313855.2 Musa acuminata subsp. malaccensis
TTACGCAGCGCCATATTTCTATGTTTTTCACCTTATTTCCCTAAGCAAATAGAAAGAAGTGATACTATACAGCAAAAGAATAATGAATTGAATGTAGTTACGCGGCAGTGTGTTGTTAAGAAGCAAGGATACCATGAACAAATAAAACAATCCAAGACAGGAGCACGAGAGCCGTGGGTTCACTACAGACTTCAAATACAGATAGTAAGGCCGATAGCTAGTAAAGGCAGACTACACTCGTGAAAAAGAGTACTAAATCTAAAACATGCCCCAATGGTTATAGCTTGAAAGTATTGATTTGATTTGTCTAATCCTTCCTGCCTATAGGGTAAACCTATCCTATCAGTTATTCTTGTAGCCAGCTCATCAACTCCTAACCAAGACCTTACTTAACTAGCAACTTGGGAACCAACTACTAATTGGAAGGATCGGACTACTGAAAGAGTGTAGCGGCGCAGTGTGTTAGGCAGTCAAAAGCAAGACTTAGGGCATATAGATAGTAAAGCTAATGTAAGTCAAGTCAGACTCATAGGCACCGGTTCAATTCAGTATTTGTGGACTCAATCTCACAGTGCGCAGTTCAATTCCTTATGGAAAGTTCCAGTATTGGGAAAGCACCAGTCGCATTCCAAGTCCGAAGTTCAGTTCCTGTGTTAGTATAGTAGTTGCTAGAGTCCTATAAGCAGTAGATGCCGAATGAAATCTTTTAGGGGAATCCCAGACCAAGTCCTAGTTGTTGAAGGGACAACTAATAGATTCAAGTCAGGAAAGTCAGCCTACTAATCGAACTAAAGAATACAATTAAGTAGCTAAAGCCTAGAAGCCAGATAGGACAGGCTCCGGATCAGTGGATAAAGAATAAGAAGCATGAAGTTTTGAGTTAGGGTCTCGGCAGCACAGCACTAGTATTAGTTTAAGAGACAGCAAAGACAGTTTCAGTGTCAGTAGGGAAAGTCCTGTGATGCCTACCTTTATTCCTTATGAGGTGTTTCAGCCTTGTTAGTTGCAATTAAATTACCGGTTTCGAGTTACCATATGAAAAGTTGTAGTTGGAATTTCATATTCCTTTTGTGATTATAATAGTAGCCATGCTCTTATGCCCGCATTCCATTCTTAGATGTACCAATAGCATTCTCAGAAGCCCCAACCAGGTACTTTTATTATGACGTTGGTTCTGAGAAGCACAAGTGCATTTCAGATTGGTAGTAGTTATTGTCTGCTTGTAACCAGTTCCATTATGAAAAGAAGTTAGTCCCACCATCATTAAGAGTAGCAGTTCCGACTGAACTAATAGCAAACAGGCTAGAACTGCTGCCATCGAAAGCTGCCCCTGCTCAGTGCACCAAAACACAAGACTTCTTAAATAGCGTATCGGCCTATCACTACTCACTATAAAACGGATATTACTGACCTCACAAAGGTGAAATAAGGTTTTTAAGCAAGGGGGCAAAGAACAGGTATTAGAATTGGGGCTAGGGAAGTTTGACTTGAAACAAAGCTCATAAGCTAGTAAGGACATTCCAGTTAGTGGTAGCTATAGCCTTGTTGGTCATTGTTTAATCCCAAGTGAGTCAGGTAAGTCTTGTTTACAACTATGGGAGTACTACTATTATGGAATACTATGTCTCTGCTATTCTGATTAGCTGCGATTTCATCCTTGGAAACAGCAAGGAAAGTCTAAGTTTTAGGTGAAAGCCCTATATTCCTTTGTTTTAGTTCATAAGCCCGAGCCCAATTCAGAGATAGGAGTTAAGCTCTATTAGCAGCAGTTCCAATCTGATACTCAATAACCATATCCTATTCTACATGTATTGTATTGATTCTTGTCACTAACAGTAAAATCTGACAGTTTGTGATTTCATTCTATTACTAGCCCCCCGATTTCCTATTCTTTTTTGTTGAATGGAATTGCGCGTCTCCAGCTCAAGTCCCGTTAGTATTGTTTTCATTCTCGTCTACCTTGGCTTCATTCTCTTACTTATTGGCGGTATTCTTGACTCTTGTATGGATACTAATTAGAGCGGTAGTTCCATCCTTGTTAGTGTTATTTTATTTCCTATGTTGATAGGTAAGCCTCGTCGGTGCTAGCTCCACTCTAATAGTAAGTAGCGGCAGGGCAGCCTCGAGATCAGTAGCTAGAGGACCCGATGCATTGTTTAAAGAGTCGCTGTTTCGGGTTAAAAGCAAGGGGACGACGGGCTTGTTAGTGAAATCCAGAAAGTTAGTGAGGGCAGGCCTGTTATCGTTGGGTTCAATCTGATAGTGAGTAGTGGAATCCCCTGTCCAGTTGTGAGTTCTATTCTTATCAGTAGGGATATTAGATTTGAATAACAGAAAGTCAGCCTGTTTATCATATCAGCACAGCTCTCTACTTATATTATATGTATTATTATAACTCTTTCTAAGCCTATTCATTCTATCTGGCATCAACACAAAGGAAGTTATGCTTACCTCGAGTCTTGTTCTTGTTAGCACCCGAACACAGGATCTGGTATATAAGATCTGGATACTTCTCTTCTTATTGGGATAGTGGATGTTATTGGGATAGTAGATGACACTGATGGAATTGCCCGTTAGTCCAGGTCAGCTGTAGAATGCCTAGTTCAGCCATTTTCAGGTGAGAGTTAGAAAGTCAGGTGTGTTGGCGCAGAGAAGATACCGCCTTCCTGTCCGGAATAGGAGAAGAAACCATATATTTAGCTATATACCGAGTAGGGGATAGACGTGATAAGTAAGGGCAACTCCTTTTCCTTTAGCCGAGTCAACAATTCATTAATTTCCCGCGCGCATCGAGAGACTTTACTCTAACTCTGCTTCCACAGCTTAAGATCGAGTCGACTTAACATCTCCTGCTTGAAATCCAATCCATCTTCTTCTTTACTTGCTTTATATATGAGACTTGCTTCTTGTTTACTGCTCTAATGCATTTTAGCCTATTCAAATGGACGGACGTTAGCGCAACACAATCACCTAAAGAGACTTCACTCGCGACTTCCATTCTTTGTACCACAACAAGCTTTAGGCAAAGGAACAACAAATATGGATTCTCTTTCTGATTCTCTCGTCGCCAACACCCAGATCGGATACTGATTCACTGATAGCGTTTCAAAGCCTGTCGACATGTAGTATATATAATAGGTAATAACTCTACGGAGGTGAAGAAAGGACTTAGTAGTTGGCGGAAGACCCAAACCCCCGGCAATAAGGCTTTTGTCCTTTTTTGAGATAAGTAAGGCTTGGTTACTACCCTGGTGAGTGAGGTTTGAGGTAAGGAGTTGTAGTTTGAAAGTAAGCATCTAGTCGTATAGTGCCCTTGGATTACTAGTAAGAATGAAACTCATAAGTAGGGATTACTGAATTGAACTCCATCTAGCAAACCGAGTGCTGTTTCTCTAAAAGTCAGAGTGACACTAGGGGATAAACAGTGGCGCGGCAGGGAGCTTTACCTACATAAATGCATTCTAAGAAGTTAACACCAAGTCCTTTGTTCGACCTGCAACTCACTGACGCTAAAACACTTGAAAGGTGAGAATAGAACGGCGTAGTCAAAGAATTCATATAGTAAGTAGAAGGCTCAGAATCAAACAAGTACTCGCTGACCAAATCATTCCACTAGCTACTATCAACTACTGGCAAAGAATGAATATAGTAGATCTCTACTGGATCAACTCCTTCCTGAACTTCACAAGTCTGGTTTCGGGTGAAGAGCAGATATAATAAGTGGCACAGGAACACCCGGAGTAAGTAGTCAAAGAATCAAACAAGGAATATATAATTGACACCCCAATGAGATTGAGTTTAGGTACCATCTAATAAAAGACCACTATAATAAGTACAATCTATTGAAATACCAACTATAATAACTAGAGAGATCTCACTAGAATAAGGTTGGAGCCAGCGGACATCTGACATGACATCGGAATCGAATAAATGATATATTGTAGTAGAACCAAACATAACCAATTGTAGTAGAACCAAACATAACCAACCTAGAGCGACCATGCACCAACTCATTCTTAGTACGCCCCACAGCTGTATAAGTCTTCGGGGACCATGTCATCCCCACATGCATCGAAGGAAGGTCCTACTCTGCATCGAAGGAAGGTCCTATTCCCATTAATAGAAGGTACCTCGGTGATTCTTCGTTCGGTCGTGCACCAACTCATTCTTCTATTAACATAAATGAGTCTGTGGATGGTGTGGTTCTATTGTCATCGCACGTCGGACATCGGTGGCGATATAAGGTAATCAATCCAAATGCGTAATCCATACAAATACGTAATCCATCCAACTCATATAAGTCAGATTTCCCCCAGGAAGTAGGTATAAGAAGTAGAAAGCATGTCTTTTTAGTGCGAGCAGGGATGATTCGCTTCTCAGACACCGAAGTATTAAGCTTAAACAAAAACCTTGGAATGAAAGCAGAGAATAGTAATCCCAAACCATCAACTTGGAATGAAAGCGGAGACAGAGAATACGAATCCAAACCCATACATAGTTAATACACGGGATGTGTTTGGCAATAAGGAACTCTACACAATGTATTTCTTAATGGTTATTCCAAATAATGTAGTTATTCCAGATAATGTATTTCTTAATGGTTATTCCAAGTTTCTGCAACCACAACTGCAGGAAGAAACAACAATGTTTTTTATTTAGAGTTATTACAAGTGATTAATTCGCAGCGGCAGCCTATCAACAGAAAAGACGAAGTGTGGATTGTCATTGAAATGCTTTTTGATAGATATTTGAGCTCGAATTCTTTATTGAGAAAACGAATGACTTTATAGATGCTTATATATGCTAACTGATATGCGCTAACTGAGAAGTCTAAGAACCCTAGTATGCTTATACACGCTATAACCTAACACACATTACGTATGCTTATATACATGAACCTACCACACTGTATGTATGCTTACGTACGCTACCCTCTAACACATTCCTTTGCGTATGTGGAGTGGATCTGCCTCGCCAAGTACATTAGGCTCGAAAGGGATACTTGAAGCAATGGATACCTTACCTTAACTCGAACATAGGAATCAAAGAAGAAAGTCAGGATCATAGCATAGGTGAACTACAGGAATTGCGGACAGGGATGTCAGAATGAGAGACAGGATGGTTAGCTTTAGAGCTAGTTGCAGACGACTTCCCCTTTGTATTAAAGGTCGGAGCGGCATACTTTCATGATTCTAGCAATAGTGAGCCTCAGAGCTAAAGGTTCAATAAATAGTTTCAGGCATGATTGGCAGTTGATGTGTTTATGTCTTTCGGGTAGCTCATTCTTGTGTTTGGGATTCTTTTCTTAATGCTGATTCCTTCGTTCCAATCTAATTCTCATACTGACTTCGCTAATACTTACTTGACTGTTATATCTGATATCGTATAATAATCACAGAAATTGGATTATGGCTTTCCTTACTTTTATTCTCATGCTTACCATTCTAAGTCACTGCCCTATATCTTACTACTATTACTACCAAAATGAGTCCGTTTGTCAGGTTCATAGGCTTCCCTCAACAACTCATTCTCGGTTTCCTTTCTGAGATTTGGACTTTCTAGTTGTGAGTTATACCTGCGGCTGCGGGTGCCCACTCTTCCTGTTATAGGTTGAACTCCACGAAGTATATAGTAAGAGTCCACAGCTGACAAGTAACTACTAACTTATGAGTTGACGAGCGTATAAATAAATAATGGAACTTCCACCCAGGAAACTCCATTCCATCCATAAGGCACCCAGGAAACTCAATTACATCCATAAGAAGGTAAGTCATCTAATGCATAGAAAGGTACGGCATCTAGCACATAGAGTTATATGTACCACGTACCACTAGTTCTTAAAGCAGGTATGTAATCTAGCTCATTTCATTCTAACCTTTAGTTTGGGGGTCAATTCGTATTCTGAGTCTCTTAGTCTATACTACTCTTCTCTCAGTCTCTTAGTCTCTACTACTCTTCTCTTAGTCTTTAGTCTACAACTTGGAATGAGAATGAAAACTCATAGTATAATAAAAGTAAGGCATCTAAAAGGAGGGAGTTTCACTCACTACCTAGCCCTGTTATGCCTTGGTGGTTGGCGAGAAGGTATAAAACTACTGCTTGCTACTCTGGAATAAGAGGTTAAGATATTCTTGCTTGCTACTCTGGAAGAAGAGGTGAAGATATGATAGTTTAGGCAATCAATAGTATACGCTTGCCCATTAGTAGTGACTTGTGGAGTAAACAAATCATTCAACAACTCTACCAGACGCCATTGACGCACTTAGTCTTGATCCGAAGTCAAAAACCTCTGCACTGCAAACAACTTTCTCCTTACGCACCGAGTCGACGATGAAACTGTTTTCGGGAGTGAAACTAAGATATAAAGTAAGGGTAATAAACCGGTACTGGTTCGGTGCTTGTGTTTAGCAATGAAAGGTCGAGTTCGGATAGCCTACCGATCCTTGCTTACGTGACGGGAATGGGTGCTATGCCTTTACTTAGTATGGTATGTATCTCTACCAGAACTTGCTAATGGAGCGAAATTGTAACAAGCAAAGGCTTTTCGAACTAACAAGGGCACTAGGTAGATAGAGGTGGAGGTGGGCATGAATTCTTAAAGAGACGATCTGAGGCTTCGGAGTCGGGGGGCTTCTAGATACTTTGAAAGACACTGCTTCCCTTTCTTTTGAATCAAACCAACCCGCGAGAACTAAGATTTGGCTGAGGCTTATTAATAAGATGAAACCTGGGAATTCCATTTCAAATCAAAGAAGAGATCTCGCATATAACAAGAAAGAGTAAGTGAATTCTTTGACTGCTCAAGCTCCATTCCTATTATCTTTTATGAGATGCGCAAGAGAACAAGCAAGGGGTGCTGGCGTTGGTGTTGGGTATGGATACAGGTAGAATTCTATAATATAATTACCTTAGCTCGAAAGAAGGATTCCATTCCTGTCCTGTGCCACTTACATATCTGCTACTGTATTTAGGGCGGTAGGGCAGCTCTTCTCATCTGATGGCTAATCCATCATTTGATGCCTATAATCTTATTTGTCCAACTCCGTCTCAGTATTCCGATCCGAGTCTGTTTCTGATCTTGGAGTTCAATCTAACAGAGGTGGGCAAAAGGTAGACAATAAGTGACTTGAGAGTTGAGGCCTATATAAGAAGTTTAGGGTGTGAGTGAAAAGAGACTAGCCCTTATAGTAAGTGGAATAATTAAGTAGTTGCTTTGATGCGAGGTAAAGTAAAGGCTTTGTTTGATGCGAGGGTAGTTGTTTCATTCAGTTACTAGGGGTAGGCTTGTGGAATGATATTGACTTGCTTGTTAGGTGAGTTGTGGAATGCCCGAATTGACTAGCGGCTCTGCCGTTCCTATAGCTCGCTACCGCGCCTAACTAGGCTTGGTCATTAGTAGTGTCTTGGTCGTTAGTAGTTGCTTGCCCGGGATTCACTTACCTTTTTGAGGGTTACTTGGCCCTTTTTTGCATTTCATAATTGACGTTCATAGCTTTGTATGGATCTCAGTAATAGTCTAGGGGAGAGGTTTTGACTCACGGCGGTAAGCCAGCAAACGGTTCATCAAGGAGAGTTCCTGATTCCAGTATTGTTCCTTTCCTGTAGATCAAAGTCTAGAGATAGGTTATTGGCAGAACTTGGGTTGACCTTGCTTGTCGTGGAGAATAGAATGTTCGACAATCATCCGTGTAAGCAGTTTCAAGAGCAGACTCCGTTTCCAGATTATAAACACAAGAGAAAAGAAAAGGATAAGATTCCAAAGAAAGGAGAAGCAGTGTATTTACTTCCTTCTATCCCAAGTGCTTGATAAACGAAATGAGAATCTTTTCCTGCTCTGGGAGTTGGAGGAGATCCAATCTTATCTGCGCTAACCGGGCGTTATGCATTAGGCAGTGCCAAGATAAGAAAAGAAGTAGTTTCAACTGAATGAAAAAGTATGAGTGAAGTCTATCGGGCTAAAGTCGACTGTTAAAGCAGAGCCCGTAGTGGATGTGTATTCCAAGTCCGGAAGTCGGCTACAATCGGTTAAGAAATCCCTGTTACTCGTTTGTCGTAGTACAATTGATGAATGGAATTGTTCACACCTCTAGAGCATTGAAACAAGTAATATTACATACTGTAGTCAAAGTTGTGATTACATACTGTAGTCAAAGTTGTGTTGCTTGGCTGAAGTGCTAAGGTACGATTTGGAATGTACTTCTGAAGCGCTAAGTACTGAACCAGAGTCAAGATCCATAGCTAGATCCGGATCTCAAGCAGGGTAATAAGCCAGAGAGGAAGCCTTAGGGCGAGGAAAGGAGACCAGAGAAAGATCTTCAGCAGCAATTCCAGTTTAGGTCGGAAATTCCAATTCAAATGAAAGCAGAGTGAGAAAGTAAGTTGCCCGCAGGTATACAAGCTTAGGTGAGTTCCACCAAGCAACTACGCAACAAGTAACTACGAAACTTTAAGGAGTGGCGAGCGGGACCCTACATCCACTGTTTTCTTTACAGCTGCCTTTAACGCTGAAGAAGGACATAATGCAGGTTTAGGGCAAGTGCAATAAGTCGGATTTCTCTAAGTTGAAGTCACCAAGCAACTACTCGGTCGGTAGAGCGGAAAGGGAACCAGCACTACTACAGTGACAAGTCTAGTACAGGTACAAGTCTATACCAAGCTTGGCTGTAGCAAGAGGAGAAGTATATTTGCAATAGGTAAGAGGTAGTCTAGAAGTTACTTCACACTGAAAAAGACTCCTCTATATGATTCGAAAACAGGTTAGCCAGGTCAGAGGGGTCTCATAATAAAGGTATAGGATCAATAGTTCCAAGATACAGTTCGAGTTCGGTCTAGGTTCCTGCTTGAAACTTACCTTCCCGCCTCAACGCTAGTAGTTAGTATTTGATGAATCTTCTTGCTTTGCTTCTGTACTTTACCTGTTATTGCTGGATCTGCTCCATTGACTTTCCTATAGCTTTCACTCTCACATAGTATTCTTTCGTTGACTACACTGGCACCGCCTATGATCCAGATCTTTCAATTCTAATGTATCTACTTTCTGACGAGGAAAGAACAACTACGAAGGACTATTTCTTATTAGACACAAGAATTCTACTTGATACAGGACCTGGACTTGGATACCCTCTATGACACTGACACTCTAACTTCTCTTGCAGATGCAGACAATGCTCGAACAGAACTACAAAGAGCGGGCAGGGCAGCTCCCAACGGAGAAAGGTATGCTGTGCTAGGAGAGTCAACTCGAGAGGAGAGTAAGAGAGAGAGTCAGAATGGAATAATGGCGAGGTAATATATAAGAGAAGATAGTATATAGGATAAGATAGTATATAAGAGAAGATAGTCAAATCAGATAGGTAGGCAAAGATAGTAATCAAGAAGAGTCGTAACAAATAATAACGATATAAGTGGAAAGTGGAGTTTCTTTGTCTGCGAGATAAGTAATTGTTTTACTGACATTAGATGGATATTGGTAACCAAGGAGTGGCCAAGTAACTACTAAAGCTGCTTAAGAAGTACTATCTTATCTTCTTACCCCACCCGAACTAACTGGTTGAAGTGATAGGCTATCTCGAGCCCAGTATACGAGTTGGAGAAATCATATAGTTTTGAGTTCTGGGGCAGAGGAGAGATATGGGGCAAGACAATTCCGTTCTTGTTGTTGGCAAAGGGTAGGTCTACTCAATAATTAGCTGTTATTGGAAAGGATAATACTCTTAAAGCAAAGGGCCAGGGCAGGGAAAGCAGGGTTGCTACAAGGCAAGCATATACTTAACTTAATAAAAGAATCGAATTGGATTTGAAGACAGAGTTGTTAAAGGCTTATCGGAAGATTTGTCATATAATTAATACTTTAGCAGAATATTGGTAATACTCTCTTATCCACCTTTAGTCTAGAGCAAGTCCATGTCACCTAATTAATAGCTACGGAGCGTTTACAGGGTTTCTTCAGGAGCCAGAGAACTCGTACTGAAATATAGTATTGGAGCCAAGCCCACCTAATAGAGCTAGAGCACTATCAAACCCTCGCCCACTTATTTCATTCCTAGACTTCAACCAGAGCTATCCAATTGACATTACCCTCATTGTTTAACCCGGACTTCCTAGAGATCTTAGTCTAACGAAGACATCTATTGTAATAACTTCTACATGACTGGGAACTATAGCAGCCCCTGAGGAATGGACTCGTTTCTAATTGGTTATAATCTGATTCAAAAGAGAGATTTGAGTTCCCTTGGCCCATACACTATTTCTATACAAAATGGAGTAGCTTATCTTATTATATTATATTTCAGGAGACTAGAGGGCCTTTTACTGACATTGCCTTATGTGATTCTTTGACTCTTTAGATTCAGTATGACTCCCCTTGCTAGGAAACTGACACCAATGCTTCCAAGGCTGCCCCGCCCTTCTTTGTCTCCGGTTTTCCCCAGAGGAACCGATCTTATGACAGAAAGAAAAGAAATACAGAAATAAGGTATTACTGAGGGTATGACCCATCTTCTGCAATTAGGCAATAAGTTACTGAGGGTATGACCCATCTTCTGCAATTAGGCAATAAGCTATCCCTCACTCTGGCTACGCATGGAATTAGTTCTTCCCCGGCCTGACCTCTCTTTCTGCCCTTTTCTATAAAGTACACAGCTTCTATTGTCTCCGTTACTACTGACTCTCTAAAGTACACAGCTTCTATTGTCTCCGTTACTACTGACTCAACTAATACTTATTTCTTGAAGACCGATCCAGTACACGAGCAGGACTATCATATATCTCTTATCTTGACAACCACCTACTGTTCCTTTCCAGCAGATGATCTTAGCACTGATCCTGGTCTTGCAACACTCGATTTATAGATATTGGCTTAAACACAAGATTTAGACCCATAGGAGTGAGACATAGCTTCAATTCCACTTACAGAAAGACGGAAGAGCAGGGAAAGGTCTTCCACTCAGGTACTTCCACTCAGGTATTCCTAAGCGATGTAAACCCTGGACTACTACTATAAGAAGGCAAAACAGCTGCTGCTCCTAGGCAATAGAGCTACTAGGAACATGGCTTCAACGCGGCAGAGGAGTTTCACGGGTATCCAATAGTTTCAAGAGCGGAGGCAGGATTAGAGGCAAGATCAGAAGCGGGGGGTTAAGCTGTTCCTAGGCAATAAACTAGTAGTTTCGTAGTCTAGGTAATAACTTATTATATAACATATTTGATTGAGCTCCCCTAACGCCGATGATTAATACTCCGTTAGCACAGAATTCTATTTCAATGTAAGGAAAGGAAGCTTCAAGTGGGTTGGCTAAAAGAGACAGGGCCCAGCAACTAACTACTAGATAACTTAGAGAACTTTAACTCTACTCTAATCTAACTCAATTGCTCTTTTCTACCTTCATTCAGCTCCTCTACCGTAGTTAACAAATCAAGTTATTGCTCCCGAGCACCTATCTCTCTGGTTGACTTTCGCCTTAACCGCTACGTGTATGGGTGGATTCGGCTGCAACTTACTATAAGGGCTCGCTAACTGCTTACTTGAGAACTGATCCTTCTCTTGCTTCTCAATGGAGATGAGGCTTCTATATAAGATGAAAGTCACCCAGGTAGAGTGACCAAATCAATTAACGGGAACTTTTCGACTCCCTATGCGACTCCATATATGTGCTATTCTTCTACTTATACTAGATGCACTAGCCCTAGGCAACCAATCATTGATTCTTTCTTTCTTTATAGCGATAGCTCCGTAGTCAACGCTCACTTACTTTGTCTCCGGGTGGGGGGTCTGGTAGTGTTTAACTTCAAGTGGTCCTTTAGCTGTTTTTCCGTCATCGGTCTCTTTGACTCCTAAAGAACTGAAAGGGCCGCTGGTTTTCCCTGCTGCGGGCATTACAGATATTCCGACCTAGCTTTCCGTCATTTCCTACTTACGCCATCGTGTTTTCTGTCATGTTATTCCTCTTCCTTTTCCCACGCTTCCTTGTAAGCTATACTCTTCCTTGCTTGGTTTATCTCTACCACCTCTGCTTTTCGAGTACCTCCATGGATTTTCAAGGTGACCTTTTTTTCTACCTCAGCCACATTACCTAGCTGGCTTATCTCTCCCTCCTTTGCTATCCACTCTTCTAGCCCCCACGTGTCTTCATGGGTGTATGTTAAGGCAATAGCGCTTGATATGGCTAACCCTTCTATGTAGGCTTGCATCGGCCACGCAGCATAATATGCCCCAGTGTCCCGCTCTTCCTCTTCTACTTCGGTAATATCTTCTTCTATTATCTGCCGCCATCTGTGTGTGTGGCTCATTTCTTTTTCCACGGCCCTATGGTAAAGGGTCTCCACAAGCTTATCATAGGTGTTTATCTGCTTCCATAGAATCTTCTCCCCAGTTGGCTGCTCAGCTTCTATTCCCCTTGGTTTTCTTATTGGTATGAATGCTAATTCCATGAGTGATAGCACCCCCTCTTTCCTTTTATCCCCATATTCTTCTCCTCGCCTCTTAGTACACATTTGTTCTACATGCGCTTGTGCATTGTAGTGTATGTGCTCATGCGCCTAGAACCTTTGTTTCTTTCTTTTGTTACTGAGCTCAATTCGGATAGGCGCAACCCCGAGTTTCTACTGCTTTAGGTCCATTCTCGAACCCACCACATATTTGATGACTATAGAATTCTCAGTTGACTTCTGACCGGGCGCCATTGGTTTGTTTGCCCTAGTAGAGAAAGAAGATAGCTACGTAAGAGTCAAAGAGAGGAGATAAGGGCTGAGATAAAGTCAAGCAAGGTTAGTTGGCCGGGTAGGGAGAATGCTAGAAGAGAGAGGGAGACTTCAGTTCATAGGCGAGGATCCAAACCCATAGTGAAAGAATCAAAGCATCAATACATAATGCAAGTATGGAGTTTAGGGAATGAAGAGGTGGACTTAGCTGGGTGAACTGCAGAATGAGGTAAAGCTGTGTCAGGCCCAGAGCTATTGGTAGAAGTTTGAAGCTACAAGTATAGAATGAAAAACAAAGGTAACAGAACGAGATAAGGGAAAGGAATACTGAAACAAGGAATTTCGAATTCCAGTAGAAAGTTTCAGAATTCAAGTAGACCATGACCAAGTAGGAGAAGTAAGTAGCAGACCAGGATACCAGTAAGCAAGGCTTAGATTAAGTAATATGAAGAAAGAATGGAATAAGTTCTTATAAAGGAAGAAAGAATGGAATAAGTAGCCAGCAGCAGGGCTTGTTTGATGAAGTTACTCGGGCAGGGTTGAGGAATAAAAGGAATCTTATTTGGATTATCAAGAAAGACAGAAAGAAAGTCACTAATGAGTTGAAACAGCAGAATGAGCCTAGCCAGACAATAGGGGTCTCGTTGCCTGAGTTAGATTAGCTAGTTGCCAGAGGGGCTGTTTCATCCGTTCTCCTTAATTGGACCTATCCGGTATTCAATTACAAACTACAGACAGGGTGAACTAGAAAGTCAGGGTGAAGTATCAACCACTACTGGGTTCAGCACCAAGTGAGCAGCAATCGATAAGGGAGTTGTTAACTGGAAGGCAAAGGGGCCAAGCTTAGGATAGACAAAGAAAAAGTCATTCATTTTCACCGGCCAGACCGTATGATTGGACACATACACAATGCACTTTAGGAAAGATAGTCTATATTATTAATACAATTTGGAGAGGAAGCAAATTGGCCTTCGATCGGACCCTACTGCCTACTTGCTCTGATGTGATAGGATTCAAACCTTAATTGGGTCATACAACAAAAGCTCAGATCACCATTAGTTCAAAGTGGAGTTCTTTTACAAGTTCCCGGATGGAGTTATCTTTCAAAAGGACAACCACAGAGGGAACCGGGGCCAAAGAGGAGATTCTTTTTCTTTCTGACACTTGCCTAAGTCTCTTTCCTTTGCTTGCCCTAGCCATGTATCTGCAGGATAGAGGTATAAATGGCTACAGGTAATAAAACGCAAACAAATACAAAAGAACAAATCCAATCTCTTACTCACCACCTTGAAAGGAACGACAACTATGCCATGCTAATAACGAGCGAGATCAAAAAGGAAAAGGCGGACTCCAACTATGAGCTACTGCTAGACATAATAAGAATATAGAGTTCCGCTTCTAGATAGCTATGGATATTCTCTCCGCTTCTAGATAGCTATGGATATTCTCTAGGTGGGGAAGGAAATGGATTTCTCACGGAATTGCTTAAGGCACTTTACCTTGAAATTGATAACTAACTTAACAGGTAAGCGGCTGTAAGAGAAAGAACTCGATCGAAGGAATGGACGGGCTTACGCTTCATAGTGGAATCCTTTGTGCGTGGATCGAAAAGCTACGGTGGCTCCATACAGAGGAACCGGGCACCAACTCTCGATTCTTCCTTGAACCTACGACTGTAGATGCTACTCGAAGCAATACGATGGGGGCAGGGGGCGCCTTTCTCCCAGAGGATTTCCTATAATAGTAAGTAATTCGTTTCACATTTATATAATCTTCGTTTCACATTAGGTAATAGTAAGTAATTCGTTTCACATTTATATAATCTTTCGTTTCACATTTATATGATCTTCGTTTCACATTAGGATTCTCTTCTTTCTTTTCTTCCCTCTAGACAGCTGAACTCCGTCAAGCATGTAAGTTTATATATAGAGTTTCAGTCGGTTGTTAACCCGTGGTGGTTAGCCTCTCATTCGTTTTAAGTGCTCTCCGAATCGTGCGGGAAGGTTTCTGGCTCACCAACATTCTCTTCTGCCTGCGGGAACCATATGTCCGAACAGGCCTGGAAAAACAGAGAGGTGCGATCCATTCCTTTGCCACTCAAGTGGTAGTCCGTGCTCACTTCTTCCCTTTACTAATGAAAGAGTCCACCGCCTGCCTTTGTATTGTAGTCTCAGCGTGCTGGCCTTCCTTTTTAGACTCTACTATATGCCCGTTCGTGATTGGTCTACTCAACTATGTAGCGATCGAAAGGTTCCACAAATCCAGAAGGCAGTTTTTTCGTCCAGTATGTTCTCACAAATGACCGATATGCTATGGTACCCAGGGGTGTGCTTAGGAACAGATCGATTCCGTATCACCGCAGAGCAACACAACAGCTGTGTCCGGATCAGATTTCTCTACTCGGCAATTCATCTGGTTACTTAACGGTCGCCAAAGAAGCATAAAACATTTCCGATGAGATCCCCCATAGAGCAATTCTTAGATAGCAAGCACTAGCTCCCAGTGCGACTTAAGAAAATGCAATCAAAGATCCAGATCGAAGAGAATGAAACTAGAGTAGAGTAGTGGTAATTATAGCGGTTCCTTATGAGCCTAGAAAACTAGAGAAATTACCTGAAACTAAACTACCGAGCATAGGAAAAAACACTACCCGTAGATACAACATTTATAGTGTGATCCGACAACAACAAATCAGACAATGGCAGAGCCGCCTGTGATGGAGTGATAGATTTCTCTACGTCCGGAGAACGCTCGACCATGAGTTTTCAAGGTTACAAACAAGGAACTTCCACTTAGAAAATGAGGTCCGTCTCTATGAGCTCCTGGGCAATGCCGTTATCACTATGTGTATAAACTACTACTCTTTGTTTGGGAGCTAATGAATCTCCTCCGATGGGTGACCCGTGTACTTCTTTTCCTACAAGCAATACATTACCAAGGACTCTTGCACCCTTCCAGAAAGATGATCAAGATCCTGAACGAGATGAGAGTAAGGGAATAGACCTAGCAACGTTTCAAACGCTTTACCTTAGTTCCCGTATATAGGTTGCTTCCGCTTCCGATTCTTCTTCTAATCCGTATTCTACTCCTGCTCCTTATGTATCCTTAGGCGCAGTTTCGAAAAGAGCATATCCATTTGCGAACTGGGATGAAACTCATTGACTTAGCGCTTATAGAGTTAGGCACTGAACGAACAGAATGGAAGAGAACGTTATCCATATAGAAAGAAGTCACTCCACAGCTTACTCACTCTTATTGAATTAAAGTAAGGCGGGAAAGAGTAGAGTGGAATGGAGTTCTGTTTTTAAGCTCAAATGCATTAGAACTACGGTTGTGGGCAACATTCTAGGGATTTGCCATAAGAGTCGTTAACTGAGCTTCCACTTAGGGAAATCCGCACTAGGCTAGGCACCGAACTCAAACAAGACTTTATTTCCACGGGCTCCTTTAGCCGAACACAGGACTTGTATTCCCTTTACCCAGCTCCAATTCATTCAAATAATTCCATTCCAGTTTTAGGGTTAGTAAGCTGTTCATTAAAGAAGGAGTAAGTGAGTTCCGAAGACCCCTCCGGCCCATCAATACTCCATCGAATCTCACTCCATTTCTTTGATACCTGAATTCGGCAACTATACCTCTGTCTACAAATCCAGTGTTGGCTCTCATCTCATCTAACTCAATGCGGATCTTATACCTTTGACTAATTCCATTCAATTCTAAAGTTGTTGCTTGCCTGCCATAGGTAAGTATATGAGCCTAATTCCGCAAGTCCTGTGTTCGGGAACTAAAAGAGAGAAGGGCCTAGTGGGGTCCTCTCGAGAGTAAGGCTTAGATCTCCCCTTAACGCCTAGGTTATGAAAGAAATCAAGCAAAAACTAATATGTATTAGTGTAATTCTGAGTGTCTTAGGCAGTACCGATCTTCTTCTTTAAGATGAGAAAGAGGCCTTACTAGGCACAGTCTACTTCATACTTCGAGTGCTTTTTTGTGTACTAATCGAATTTCCTGTCTTCGCAGCTGCTTCTTATCCTTATGCTTTAACCAGATATAGCATCCAGTTTTTTCTTCCACCCTGGATATATAGTTACAGATATGGTTTCTTCTTCCACCCCCCGCGGATATTGCTTTCTCGGCCCTCGGCTACTGTACTCGTTTTTTCTTCCACCTAGTTATTCTTTATCAACTCCTCATATATATACTCTTCTTTATCCTATCTCCGGATGTATATTTCTTGGCTTATGCATCTCGGTATTCTTTCACAAGTAATCCATAACAGGATCAATCCATAACAGAAGTATAAGTGAGGAAGTTTAAGTAAGCGAGGATACAAAGAAAACTCAGTAATCAAACACAGAATCAAGTACAAAAATAATCAAATCAAATAGTACCATAAGAGAGATAGGTTGGTTCGCCCTGTTCCACTTTACATCATTCTCAACCATATGTGTGCTCAATAAGATAATAAATAATAAGATAATAAATAGAGTATTGATTTTCAACAAGCAACGAATAAACAAGCAAGGGGGCAAAGAACAGAGGAAAAGCAAATAAGGTAATAAGGGGTCCTCGCCAATAACCAACCTCTATCATGGACACTTGAACTGGGATTAGACTCAACAGGAATTACACTTGCACTGGGATGGGATTACATTCGAACAGGAATGGAAGGAACTTGTATGAAGCCCTAAGTAAACTCATGGAAGTTGAGAACCACACGCACTACACTCCGTAAGCGCAACAAACAAAGCTTGTTTAGTTTCAGGTTACTCTTCATTCTATTAGTTCTTAGTTCTATTGGATTTTCAATGAAATATTGGCATAAGCAGAATAATAAATGAAAGAAGCAAAGGAACTGACTGTTAACTTCAATCTAGGGAAGCAAGGGAAAGAAACTCAACTGAAAGTCGAGGTCGGAGCAAAAGGTAAGGAGTGGATTTTCTCTATACTAGGTGTAGGTGCTCCATAGATTTCATTGAATTCTGAACTTCCAACTTCAAAGATAGGTCGGCAACAAGGGTAACACGCGAGTCAGCAGCAGAATGGACTGTTAGATAGAGTTTCATCGACAAGATAAGAAGCTAGATTAGGACCAGAAGCACAAAAAGCAGTAGCTGGTGAGGAAACAGTGCGTGCTGTCATTTACGATGGAAGCCCACTGGATGGTGTTGTGGAATACTCTCAAGTCAGAGTCTAAAGGTGGTTTTCAATTCTTTCTGGCTTGGTTGGCGGTTTCTTAGTGTTAGTTTCAAGATCCGTTGCCAAAGCCTAATCCGGATCTTTAGCATAAGCAGTGCGACATCTCGGTTAAGGTATAAGTCAGAGGTCAGCTTCACTTCATTCAAGTAGAGTTTCTTTTAGTGCTTCTTCTGCACTTCATTCTTTTCCTGCACAATCTTGTCTTCTAGACTCGAAAGAAAGCAATGGGATAACGAATAAAAAGCGCGAATTAAGAGCTCGAAAGAAAAGAGGAAGAAAGCCGCTCGTTCCTTTACTCATTTGCATGGACAACCCAATCCTGAGAACAAATTCATTGTAACATTGGGCATCTGTTATTGAAGGAAATATGATAGGCTCATTAATTCCAAATTCATAACATTGGGCATCTCTTACTGGACAATGAGCTTTATTATTAGATACTTCCCAGTACTTAAACAATAGGGTACCATTACCATTACATAGATAGAAATGATTTAGCCCACTTTCCTTAGGCTCCAGTCAGTTGTCGTTGAATCCGGGCGAGGCTGTGGACCCGCGGCTACTGGTCTACTCTTCGTAGATCTCCTGAGCGAGACCTAGGGTTGCCGTGTTAACATCCTTCCTTACCGGTTGAATGATAAGATTCTACAAAGGTTAACCAAGCCCAACCAAGATGGAAGATATTGGAGTTTTTGCATAAAATCAGATACGAAGACAGTTGCCTTTACTACCATGCTTTCTGTGGTCGTGCTCTGTCTTTTTCGAAGCTTTTCCTTAACAGCAAAAGGTGTTTTTAGCTTCTATTAGTAATCTTAGACAGCTCGCAGCTGAACTCTTTTCCTCTTTCTTTTGCTTGCTTTGGATAGATCTTTCAAGGGCACTTTTGCTTGCTTTGGATAGATCTTTCAAGGGCAAAGTATTCATTCCGGGCATGACTCAGAAGATTCAGAGGGGGCAGGCACTTAAGTCCAGTCCTATATTGGTTCCTCATTTCCCTATGGTCGAGCGGTGGCGTGATGAAGAATAACTTAGATGATGACAATGGAGCTAGTCACAGAGCTTAGTTATAGGTTTCACTATTCTCCCGATGCATGAAAGCGAAGTTAACCTACTGATGAGAGAAGCAATCCTCCTTCCTTCTAGGTGATGAGAGAAGCAATCCTCCTTCCTTCTAGGGCTGGGCTCAGATCTCTTTTGAGTCGCAGTGTCTTTCCACTCCTGCGATGACTAGGTAAAGCGGCAGAAGCTTCTTGCGCCTAATTCCATTGAGCTGCTAGGCTTCCTTACCTAAGCCCTTACTCGGAAATGAAGTGTAAGACGCTAAGCCTAGGTTCATTGGCCTTTTTTCGATGTCAATGCTCTTAGAGTGATTCTCTAATCTCTCAAAAAAGAAGGGTCGAACGAAAGAAGAACGTCTAGACTTTTCTCTGTAGGGCTATTACTCGCTCCTCAAGAAAGACGGCTAGAAACTTCCTATTAGGAATGGCTTCCTTTCAGGTTCTGTTGTTACAAACCAGACTGTTATAACAGGGCTTAGGGGCTACGGAGAACTCATTTCATACAGTAAAGCAATGATCGGGCAATAGCGCAGATAAGATCAGACGGAATGTGTGAAGGATATGGTTCTGGTTCTGGTTTAACCCCCTTCATTAGTTGTTTAATCCCGAGTATCGTCTAGGCGACATCCCTTGTTGAATCTAACAAGTCACTTATCATGTTACGCGTTAGTCTAAGTAATCTTTAGATAAAGAATAAAGAGAAAGATATACTGTAGTAGTCGCTTTGCCTCTATCCTTATTGGCTGCCGACCTCCACTCTTGCTACTTAGTGAAATTCGAACTTTGACTACTTAGTTTCCCTAGATGCAGGCCTAGGGGCTTACTTCTTAGGGCTTCGGAGAATTGAGACCTTGACAACCAGTTGCATTCTTTTATTGACTTGTTTCATTCTGATTTTATGAGGTTTCATTCTGACCTTTCCTACCGCGGAGTTGAATTCTGAGTGGAGTCTGTTTTCCTATATGAAGTTCTCCTATGTTTTCTATACTGTGTTGGTATAGACAAAATGGAAGTCGTTTTTCGCGTTAAGGAAGTGAGTATCCGAGGCAGGAGCGGCACTGGAGGGTTCAGTGACTTAACGAAAAGGAGAGGGTGAACTTCATCCACATTAGCAGTAGGATCCGCAAGAGGGCGAGTTTCTTAGTTTCTTAGATGAGAATGAGAAAAGAAATACGGAGTTACTGACGATACTGGCCTTATAGTAAGTTCAGTTTGCAAGTGAGAAAGCTTAAGTAGGCTGTTGCTCCTTCCCTTGTTGTCTGCAAGAGAGGTTTAGTTGGTTGTTAGTCGGCTTGGCTGTTGACCTCGCCCAATAAAGTAGTCCTGCCAAGGAAATCAATCAATCAAGAAATCCAGAAAGTAGAGCCAGATTCAAAAGGACTCGAATCTCACTCTGTCAACAATACTTCTGATTATAGTTTCTAAGCACCAATACTAGACCTAGAGATTCCTACTACAACTTAACATATAAGCCTTTCACTCCTGGTGTTTGTAACCTAATTAATAGCTAAAGTCAAGTCCGGCTCGTTCCTTATTCAATAGATGCAAAAGGTCTTGGGAAGAAATAGACTCGTCGACAACACCTTTCTTTTCAGCGGAGAACCCCTGGGAAACTTCCTGCCACGCTACATTCGTAGTTGCTTTGCTTAGCTTTAGAAGATACCTCGCCTCTGCTCTTGCTAAAAATACAGATGAGTTGCGAGAACCACCTTGACCTCATATTAGAATGAAACCATTGAGTATAAGGCTATGAGGGTATCAAACAAAATACACTCCTCTCTCATCGCCAACAACAAATACAGATGAAAGTCGTTCCGGGTAGTCCTGTTCTGGTGATTGTTGAATCTTATTTAGCAGCAGTGCCAGGAAAGGAAAAAGCACTAGTAACGGCTGTCCTCTATTGCTTCTGAAGTTTGATCAAATGGGACAGGACTTCACTTAGGATTCTACTGGCACTTGACGCATCCCTTTCTACTCCCCTTATATACAAGTTCCCACTCCCCTGATTCCGTTTCTAAGCAACAAATACAGGACAAAGAAATGCATTACTACACAAGACTTAACTGGAACTTGCACTAGAGCAGTCAATTCTCCAGACGCGGGGGCTCCTTCTCATTCTTCTGATCTTGAAACAGCGGAAATTCCATTCCATTCTTATTGGCACTACCGGTAAGTCCACAAAGCCCCCTAAATAATAAGTTTGAACCTCTATATAGACAGGTAAGCTTTTGCCATGAACACAGGACTCGGTAACAACTGATACTAACGCACACGAGCACAGGTGCAGATAATAGGATAGAGATTGGCTGTTTCATCTTAGCCTAGGTCTTATAGAGGCAGGTCGCCTCCCCATAGTAACAATTGGTTACATAAGAATTCCACTCTAAACAAAGAAGTACGCCGCTGAAGACAGAGGCAAGACAAGAACAAGAACAATACCACTACTACCAGGGTATCTCGGGCGAAAGGATGCTACCAGTCTTATTGGAAAGCAAAACTCTTCTTTTTCAGAATGGAGCACTAGGTGGGTCGACGATAAATAGGTTCTACTTACGCTATTAATTAGGTGAACTCAGGATTATACGTGACTTGTCTAGTGTCGGCGTAGTTGCTTGACTGAAAGCAATTCCGATCTCGTATACTTGGACCAGGTACCCTATTTGAAAACAGTAACACTACCGCCCTTCCCGCCTCCACTTTCTTTCTTTTAATAACCCTCTCACGCCAACACACCAGTAATGCCTTATTCGATTACCTTAGAAACAAGGACTTAGCAACCCGGTCAACTCTACCTAGAAACTTTCCTAGAGCTACAGCACCACCAACATCGAGATACCTAACTGCTGTAACAGCGGATTCTCTTTCTTACCTATAGCTTCTGTCCTCTCTTTTCCTTGGCCTAACTAACGAGTAATTGCCTGTTTCCCTGTCCTCTATGGCGACTTAATATAAGGGAAACTTATACGGATTCAAAACTGGGTTCCTTGCCTACCCGAACTAACTCTCACTCTGACCTTCCTTCCTGCTGTCCGTCAGAAGGGGAGGTCGGCACCCCGAGTGTCATCTGTCTTTTCTCCTTTATTAAGATAGAATTCATTCTACTTTACCGGCAACTACAAATATCTCTGGGCCAAGCAGACAATACAGATTCCATTATGAATTGTTGACATAGGTAGATGAGAGAGAGGGAAGTAGATTATTGATTATTATAAGATGTAATTTACAAGTGCTTTCTTTGGAGAGTTGGGGAACCTATGCATTAAGTATGAAAACTGGGATTACTCATAGTGAGTGACTTATGTTGAGGTATGCGAGGGAAGTAATTGGACTGAGCCATAGTTAGATGATATGCGCATCACCCTGAAACAGCCCGCCGAGCTACTACTGAAGTAGGAAAACACAAAGAATTCAGTTATACAAGACCTTGCCGGGGCAGCTGCTAATGGTTTCGAAAGTTCCCTTCATGAGGTAGGGTCGGGTGTGTGGATGTAGCAATGACAGGTATATAGTAGCTAAGGGATAAGAAGAAAGAGGTGTTGCGGGGCACTATCGTCTCAGCAGGAAAGAAAACAATGGAGCGGTAGTAGTTTCATCTAATTTAGTATTCCGTTTTCCACCTTAACACAGGACTTTCTCATGTACTCTTTCCAATAAGAAGCTGTACTACCGGTATGATACTCTGCATCTAGTATAAGGAAACTCATCGAGCTGGTACGATGTTCTGCATCTAGTATAGGTATAAGTCTTAGAAGCAGGCCCTATACAACATTGCTAGTGCATTACCTTTCCACTCCTATAGGTAGGCGGGAGAGCAATAACTTTCTTAGTTGACAGAAGAAGTCTCCGGGTTAGAGGAAAGCTGTCTAGTCCGCAGTGAGAGTTTAGATCAGAAAGAGATATTCTTGTTTGGAAAGAAAGGAGACCGGAAAGCACTTTGTAATGGCACCAACACCCGAAACAAGACTAAGTGCTAAGGCGAGAACAAGTGCAAAGCTTCAGTAAATTCAAAGACTTCAGTAGCAGTTTACAATTCCAATTTCAATCCTATATCACTATTCTAAATAGATTCAATAGATAGATTCAATTTGAAAGAGGAGAGTAAGGAGTGAAGTAAGCAGTGAGGTAATAAGTAAGTAAGCAGTCAGGGGTTAGGGTTAATAACTTAGATCTCATATATCAAGAACAAGCAATATGGCACTAGATGCAAAATTCTATTGTATGGAAGCGGGGTAATCAGTCAGAGTAAGAGATAGATTCCACATTTCAAGTCATAATTTAGGTTACAAAGTTTGAAATTCAGAAGAAATTGAGGTTGCGAAGCAAAGAGATGCTTACCCTCTGTTTGCTAGCTAAGTACGGTTGACATGACAGTGTTGGCAATGATAGAGAGATCAGAAACTTCTTCTGGAGCAAGAGGCGGTTATAACGAGAAAAACCAGGATCTGCTTGTTTGTTTGGTTACTTGATTCAGTTGCCTATCAACAGCTTACAGAGACTTTACCTTATTGGTCCGCGTTCATCAAGTCAAGGATGGAGCAGGTGCTTGCGCTAACGACTGAAGCTAGAAGATGTCCTGGAGTATTTCTACGCTAGAGGTTGTCCTGGAGAGGGCTTTCTCTGTGCATTCATGTGCTGCTAGGGGAGTTGCAGGACTAATTGACTTTGGCATAGCTTAGAAGTACTAGACTAGACTCTAAAGGCGATTGGCTTGGTCTTCATTCTGCTTTACTAGATGCTGTAGCCCAGGCATCGATGCACTAACTCAAGACTTCTATATACGAGATGCACTGTGGGATCAAAGCAGTAGCAAGTAATTCCTCTCACACTCACAAGTCAGTTACCTTTCTTCTAATTTCGACATTATCCCATTTCTACGTGAAAGGGCAGATAATGAGTCTCATCTTTATCCTATTGTGATGTCATCTCTATGAAACCCGCTATTCCTATCATGCGCTTCACTCTTCTCTTCCAACAGAAGCAATAGCTGCTCCTTCTTTCTCTTGAATCTGATCTGCGGTATCAAAAAGGAAAGAATCCATTTGTTACCCACTCTTCGCCTCTTTACGCTACGGAGCTACAGAGCCCAGCCCTACTGAACCTTTCTACTTAACAGCATCTGAAGGCTTCCTTTCTACCTACATTAACAGCATCATAAGGCTTCTTTACTCACCACCTCGTCGACAAAACATCTTACTTTCGCGGAACAGTCAAATCTTACTTTCTTTAGAAAATTATTACTTATTACTTGGAGTTACACCTACATAAGAATAGTCACATTCCAAATATCTATGCAATATATATAAAGTAATATATGGAGTAGGATCATAACCAATTCCATTTTTGTAGCCGGGAGCTAAGCCTATGAATAACTAGTGACCAAATTCTTCTATGAGCTACAGCCGGGTGCGGGGCATTAAGGGACATAGCTGGTACTACTGCCCTTCCAGTTAAAGGTAGTAAGGGCCTCCCCTCTTTCTAAGGAGCAAACGAGTTGGGTGTTTGTCGGGTATAGATCTTGGTTTGGATACTTACTTCTAGAAACAAGCTCGAAAGATGAAGTTTTGGGGTAAGAACAAGTGCGCTAAGGGAATTGCTTGTGTGTAGCAATGAAAGTAGAGTGAGGGTGCGCTTGCGGCTCATCCATCTATGTCATTCTGAACTCAAAGTAGAGGTCGAGTGGGGGAATAAGAAAGGGAAGAGCTATGTCTTTACTTATAGATCCATCCCAGGTGCTCGATACGAAAGAGTCAATTACGGTTTTGGTGCTCGATACGAAAGAGTCAATTGCTGTTTTCCTTGCCGATCAATAGATTCCGCTAACGTTGGCACTTCAGCGCAAGCATCAAGTGATGAACCGCTCCAGCCGCGCAACCACTGACGCACACGAACAACTATTAACTGACGCCGAAAGCTGGACTTGCTCATAAGTAATTGCTTGCCTCTGAGTAACTAGTAGAATGATTTGGTAAGCGAGCCCAGCCCAATAGTAGTAGCTTGAGGAGAGGTATGATAGTTTACAGAGGAGAGAGATTGGCTAGTAGCAAGAGAGGAGAGGCAAGTGTCATAAATAGAGGTCGGGCCCTTATAGTACTTTCTTTCCCCTTGTAATGGAGGTCGGGTGCTAAAACTAAAGAAAGAAGTAGGGTCGGTATGAACCTAATGCTACTAGTAGTTGCTTGGCCCACTTCACCTTGCTTCAAAGCCTGTAATATATTCTTCTATAAACCCAACAAGTCACGTATACAGACGCAAAGAAAGATAGTAAGGAACCCAACAAGCAGCGGCTAGAAGCAAAGATAGTAAGGAGGGACTCCAATCAATATGGTTAAGTTAATCACAAGTCTTTTATCTGTGCTGCGCGTCAGTTAGTTATGAGTTAATACGAGTTATAACCCCAGTCAGAATTCTTACATTAATACGAGTGATTCCTAAGTGGTTTATCATAGCGTTAGGTACGTGCCAGGCTCACCAACATTCACTGTGTCGTGCCGCTTACAATTATTGTCAGTATGGAACTGTGCGCGCCTATATTCTATTTACCTTTCCGCGCGAAGGAGTTATTTTAGCGAATGACTTATAAGGCCAGGGATGCATTAGCTTACTTTTAGGACATGCTCTGGGCTACTGGGCAATAAGAATTAGCGGTGGGGGTTTAGTTACAGAAGGAAGACAGAGTCTTTAATTAAGTGTTTTTACAACATTCCATATTGTGCTCGATATATTCAATTGAAACAAACAGCAAGTGAACAAGCAACGGCACTAAAACATTGCAACTCAACATACAACACAACGGAAGAAACACCCATTCTTTACGGACATAGTATATGGTAAACATACTGTCTCTCCTTCCTGACTTTCGAAATCAATGCAATCTACCTTGCTTGCGCCTGTAACATGAGAAAAAGATCTTATATCATTGCCTTAGCAAGCACCTTGAACTTGACCTTAGTTGTCGAGTTGGACTTGAAACTGGATACTTGACTTTGCAATCAATACTTTCTACTTTACCTTGCAATCAATATAGTAGAGGGAGCGTAACATAGTAGGGAGAGTGTGAAGCCACCAGCTCCAATTGAATGGAATTTAAGGTAGCTACACAACATATAGAAGAAAGTCAAATAACACTAGAAAATGAAACAAACAAATAAGTAGTGTGCGCGCGCATAACATAATAAGAAAGATTTCATAACTCGACAAAACACCTATGATTATTACCCTCCGCGACGTATCCTGATTCTTACCCAATTCTGAGTATCCTTCTGAGTATTCTTGGTAAAGTGAATTGCGCTACCTATGCTATTGATCTCTACCTATGATATTGATACAAAATAGAGAATATAGTGAGGTAGCTTCGTTCCATCAATATAGTCGGGTGGGTTTCGTTCCATATGTCAATTGGGGTTGATCTGATGAGAATGAGTGGTTTGCAACTTGACTAATGAAATGAGAATGAGGAAGTCCTGTATTTTGGTATTTTGGAAAAAGAAAAGCGTTTGAAGCATATTGGAAGGGTCTGGATCGATATGTATAGGGCTCAAAGCTGGACAGAAGGGCTTACAGGGCTCTGGGAAAGAAAGGGGAGCTGGACTCCAAAAAGTAAACGAATTCTTTCAGCCATGCAACGACTCGTTCCGCTCACTAACCCCTGCTGGATTTGAGACAGAATTGCACCGGTGCCGTCTACTCCTAAGCTGCTTTCTCTACTGCTCCTTCACACAGGGGTATACCTAAGGAGAAAGTGTAGAGTTCCTTGGAGCTAAAGGTTGAAACTACTCCCATGCTTTCTATTATGTTGTAAACCAACCCGCTTTCTATTCGAGTTGCCCTAAGGTAGGGATATTAGTGGAGGTAGAGGCTAAGAGAACCATGAAATGGAATTGGACCTGTCTTGCACATCAAAAAATCCAATTGTGAAACTATAGCCTAGACGAGACGGCGGTCATTGATGGTTATAAGGCGGGTGATGTCTTTTAGCACGGGGGGTAGCATGTCCTTTAGCACGGCTAGGAACCTTCCTTATCCAACAAGCAGGAACCATCCGATCTTTTTGACATATTATATCCGAAATTGGTGAACCCTTCCAAATGGCCCAGAAAATGACAGCCAGAAAAACGCCCTAAGCCCATATCATATAGCCTCGGCCTGTGAAAATTATGTTCAGCGGTCTATACCCAAGTAGCTGTGGCCCATGATCCAAAGGACCCGAAACCTGTCTGCTATCCTGACCCTAAAACCAACCCCACCTATATCTTTTCGGCTTCTTCAGCAGTATAGAATCTCGGTCCCTTACCTTGATGCCTACAGCTCTATTTGTTTTCCAGTGATGGCAAGACGAAATACTGCTTTGGATTCAGATTATTGTGGTGTGTTGTTTCTGAATGGCATCATAGCTACACGAGGGAAAGCAATGCTGCCCACTCTGCCGCAAAGGGGGGCCCTACGAAATGCCAGTTACACCATAAGGGCCCAGCAAGCATAATAATGAAGTTCCGAGGCAGCGTTTCATTCCAGCAACATATGGTTCAAAACGCCTTGTTCCATCCGAATCCCCTCCATAACTATACTAGTCTAGTTTAGGTGTTATTAGTATTGCAATCAATAATGAATAAATGTGAAAAGAACACTAATAATGAGCAGACCACTTTGATATGTGGGTGCATTTTTGCATGTAAGTGAGTTTCGAATAAAGAAAGAAGCGCGCTCCTGTTAGTGTAACGTAGGTTTCTTTCTCGGTTGATGGATGGTATAAATGCCTATATCGCTTTGTAATGTTATTGTCATGTTGATGCTATTGCTATATTAAAGAATATGAAAAGTGGCTCTTAGTCCCATTCTTGATGATTGTCTTTCTCGTACTGTGTAAACGAACTTCAAGTAGGAATTGTGTACTCAACAGGAAGCGTCGCAGCCTAGGTTTGGTTGGGGCCACCTCCGATGTCGATCTGCAGTAATTGTTTTCTTCTAAAGTGGTTTTCCGAGGTAGGTTCTACCTAGAGCGATTTGCCAGCATCTTTCTAGGATATAGTTTACCTGTATAATGCAAATGTCTCTTTCTAGGATATAGTGTTTACCTGTATAATGCAAATGTCCAACACTTAGGTGCTTTATAAGATCATCCTATATGAAAGATGTATTATATGTGTGGATAATGAATGACTTGCCTGGTATGCAATCTGAACGTCCACAGAGTCAAAAAGGTCAGACCTAATAATCGAAATGAGCTTAGCACAATACGATATGGGATAGAAACCTAATCCTAGAAAACCCATCACTGAACAATCATAGGAATAGAAGAAATAGGTTAAGACCAAGTGAAAGAACTCTCTATGAGTTGGGCTACATAAAAGATCCTATTCGCAAATGGATGTAGCTTAACCAAATTGACCCATATCAACAACAAACGCTGGCATACCCTTATACTTCAGAGGTTGTTCCAGAATCAAAACCTACAGGGCCTTCTCTGGGATGAACTCGAAAAACCAGAAAGAAACAAAAGGGAGGAGTGGGAGCGCAATCTCATGACCTCGAGACAGTTTCGCGCCACAGAGCGGACCCTTTCAGAGTTCTCACACAGGGAATGATCAAAGAGAGACCACCTCGTGAGGACTAGAAAGAATCCGGTGCACGAGCCAGAGGACGTGAGCCGCAGATATACTAACTTCTAGTGGAACGGGTTTGGTGGGGGATCCTAAATTCCTTGCTCGTAAACAGGCCTCCATTGCAAATGAGAACGAACTCTCGGGGTTCTGGATGGAATTTCCAAATCCGATCAAACGACTATTTATACCCGACGGAGGGTTCATGTAGGTAGGTGTAGGCCAGACCGCTTGGTTCGAGGACCCGTTGGTCAAAGGGGATTCCGGGAAGGAGCCGTATGACGCGATAGTTTCTACTCTTTAACTCTGGGCTGGGAGCGAGACCCTAAAAGAAGTTCAATAAGCTATGAGAAAATAAGTTCAATAAGCTATTAATAGTTTGAAAGGAAAGATGGAAAGAGGGGAATAGCTAGTTTGAAAGGAAAGATGGAAAGAGGGGAATAGCACGTAATCAAAGGGATAATCGGATATATGCTTCGTAATCAAAGGGATAATCGGATATATGCTTCGTAATCAAAGGGATAATCGGATATATGCTTCCCGAAGTTTCGCGCATTTCTTATGGTGGTAAAGTGAGACCACATAAGATAAGGAGCTCTTCCTCATTCAGTCAGATATGGTGGGTTTTACCCTTTCTCTTTTTGTTTGAATCTTCATATAGAATTAAGGAACAACCCTTCCTTCCTCCCTGAATTCATTGAGTTGGAGGAAAGGAATACACTTGAGGCCCGCCCGTTATGCATTGCATGAAAGAACTGTAACTCACATCGGTGAGGGCTGACTGCCCAGATCCTGGTAGTACTGCTTTAGCAAAGCGAACGGTAGGTCGGACCATTCTTCTGGAGCAAACCTTGCCTTTACATAGCGGTGCCCTTTCGTTGTAGGCAAGACCCGACTTGCCCATCATCCAATCCATAACAAATAGGGTGAAAGCCTTACTACTCAACACTCGATTGAAAACCACCATTACCACTAGATTGAAAACCACCATTACGTCGAATCGGAAAAGGTTTGGAATAGGGCTGAAGGTCAGTTCGGTGGTAAGATCAGAAGGGTAGATTCACGGGTGACTTCGGAGGGTGGGGAAGGAAAAGCTGGTGCTAAGCCGCCCTCACGTAATGCCGCGCACAAGGAAGGGTTACAAGTTGGATATTAATTCCTCCCCTTTCGACGAAGGGTTTTGATATGGTCTATCGCCAAAAGCGGAAGTCCAATCAGAAGCCGCAAGCAAATGCCGTTCGTAGCTCGAGCCAGTTTCGTTTTCCAACAAAGTTCCAGTTCGCCAAGGAGTGTGAAGGCACAAAAAGCCGAATCATAAAGTCAGCAGCACCACCTACTACCGTCGAGTCGACCAAAAAGCCTTAGGCGCCAGGACTTTTCTTTCTCAAATAAATACGAGCAACTATTTTAGTAAACCAGGGTCTAGGATTTTCTCTGGAAAAGGTAAGAGGTCAACTTAGAGCAAAGCAAGCGAGCTTGCGAAGCAACCGAGGCAAGAGCGTGAAGCAGCTTTTCCCGGTTCTCTTGAAACAAAAGATCTTTATTCCTCAGCATCAGGCGATGTTTCAGTAGAATCTGCATCCAAACCAGAATGGGACTACTCAGAAAGAAGGAAAATGCACTTTTCCATAAGAACCCGACAAGTCGAATACATATCATAAGAATCGAGTCCTACGCCTCTTTGCCCTACTATGAACTAGGATCAGAAAAGGTTGGCTCATAATCGAAACTAAAAGACACCTGAAAAGCACACTTAGCGCGGTTCATCAGGCAGAGGCTCCTTACTTTATCGCCCACTACCCAGCTTAAACATATCCTAATTAGGTTAGGAACTGATTGATCTTAACGAAAAAAGTGTGGCGTTAAATGCTTTTTGAACCTCCATGGAGTCAGTTTGTCGCTTCTTTCAGGAATACACTGAAAAGTGAGCTCGTGTTGAGGTTAACTATATCAATGTTGGGGGGTCATTATTCAGTATGAGCGTATATTTCTTTAAGCAGTATGAGCGTATATTTCTTGAAGCTTCTGGGGAATAGGTTGCTTTCAGCAACAGGAAGTTATGAAGTGTGTTCAGACTCACTTTACACAAAAAAGGGAACCCTAGTTCGAAATATGAAACAAGTTGGTTTGCAACAGGAGAGTCGGCGAAGAGATCAACAGTCTTCCTTCAGTAGAAAGCCCCTATCCAAGGTCAGGTGTAGTGTCTTCGCCCACCTTTACATGTGCGATTCTTCGCTCGCAGCGTTACGAACTATCAAAAAGCTATAAATCGAACTCACTCTAGGAATTCCCAAGCGTTAGCGAAGAAAGAAGCCTACTTTAAGAAGGCTGCCAAGAGGAGTCGAGCAAGTGGTTAAGTATATGGTATACCTTGCCATCGTCAGTGATGGAGACACATTGTAGACTCATGACGGTTGGTTAACTGGAAGATTCTTTACATCCGTCTGAAAACTGTTATTGGATCAGGTGGGTCCTGCACTTCTCCACAAGTCTTCATAGCAGCCTAAGGAAATCTAAGCAAAGGATCAATGCTTGAGGCTGAGGCACGTTTATTAGGAAGGAGGGATAAAGATTTGGATGCCTCAGTGGATTCAGATCATGGATGACGCATATTCTCGTATGCCTATTTTGTGGATTACGATGCAGAGAAGAGAGATCGATCGCACTTCTGAGAATTCGAAGATTCTTTATCAGTAATTGGTTAACAAATCATTTCCTTTCGCTGCTGTTCGTTGGTTCATAGGTCCCAGGGAAGAGAAATTGATGAATTGGAGTAAGCTGGATGGCATTCACCTACCGTGGAGTATGAGGGACTAGAAGAGAGAGACCTAGGTTTGGGAGACGAAGAGAGGGAGTGCTTTTCACTTCCAAAAGATTGATTGGCTCGGCCAGAGAAGATGGATATTGGATCACTCGTTCCCTCCCTTTGATGGCAGCTATCGGCTTAGTAGGTGTAGCCGGGATTGCTTTTGACATTGCCAGCAGCAGTTGGATCGAAGGGGGAGAGGCCTTTCTTTTAAGAAGCACGAGTGCGCAATATCGGCTATTTGGCTCAGTCAGCTTCAAAGCCGCCCGCAAGGTTCAATCAACTCAATGAATCAGATGAAAACGGACCTCCTACCCCTGTAGGGAGAAATACTAGAAAGTCGACGTTCCTCAGGACTTGGCCGTTATTAAAGTATCAAGAAGAAGCACGGTATCAAGGAACACAGTCGAATAATCAGAATAATCAGAGCACAAGTTCTAAATAATACGAAGGAGCCCCTGCTGCTGCAGAATGACCTGTTCGACTGCCCTGCAATAAAGCGCTATTACTAGAGACCGTAGTTGCTTTCCTACCGCCCTGAATACCTTACTCCGGGCCAAGCAGCCCTTTAGCACTACTTAACTACGTAGCTTGGCGAGCTCTGACTGAGATTCAACCACTCCGGATTCTTATGAGATTGTTTCTTGATTGGCAAGAATCCCCAAGGAAATAGGCCTCCCTGTCCTGTGGAAGAGTCACATCTGAGTCCACGCAATTGAATTAGTGAGTCATTAATGGTTTTGATTACTTCACTACGCCAATTTAGGGGTATGGTTGCAAACTCGATAGCCGATAATACTCCTTTTTCCTGCTGCTCCCCTATTCACTGTCTTGGGTTGAAGTGTGCAATAAAGCGTAGGAGCTCATCTTTCCTTTCATACGGAATCCTTTTGGCAACGTATATTTGTGCTACCTGTTTTTGGAGGTGGTTAATAAGCATCGGTCTCCTTCCTGTAAGAGCTTATCAAAATGGCTTTCAATGCTACTCTCTCTGTCTTTAGTTTTGGTTGGAGCTGTAAACAGGAAAAAGTATCTGTGCGGTTTCCTCATTATACATTATCTTTATGTTTTGAGCGTTCTCCCAAGGAATACTTTTCTGCTGTAGTCTTCTTATAATGCATCTGTATAAGGTAGCAACAACCCTTTCTTAAACCAAGTTCTTTATTTTGTTTACAAACCAGAATATACAAAAACCATCTAGGAAGTTGACTAAATGCCTAATACTTTCAGGGGTGGAATTGGTGATGGCAATAACAGGTACATTTAGATTCTTGTGAAAACATCTTCCATACTGAACCTACAATCTTTCTGCCCATCAAGTATTTGGAGTATAGAGCTGTGTGAGGCAGCCATAGCAGCTTTATTGTTTCCCCATCCTGGCATGCTATCCTCCGGAAAATGAAATGAATCCAAAACCCAAAGAAATCATAATAGTAGTGTGCTCCTTGGAAATCACGGAATCTAGCACATGGTGAATAGATGTTGAGAACTGAGCTAAGCATATGCTACATTTAGGTTTTTTTCGTACTGGGTTTTCCATAGAATAGTAGTTCCTTAGTATTCAATGGCCTATACAAGATTAGGTTTCATGTGATCCCATCTAAAAGTCATTATTTTTCCTTTCACTCGTCAAAGGAATATTCTTGTTAGGGTATCCTTTTTGGATTAAGTACTCTTTTGACCTATCTTTCAAGCTATTTTGCCTCATCTTGATGCTTATAGTCTCTTCGAAGATAGCTTTTAGAGCGTTAAAGTGCCTAATGAGGTGAGCTTGTAATTAAGGATCATCATATACTTGTTGCTCCCACTCATCTAGGTTTTGGATCTTATGCAAGACATCCACTTTCCATTGGGGGGCTGGCTCTTTTTATGCTGTGCTTGTGCTTTAGCGGTTTCCTGAATTTGTTGAAGAGAGTGTTTCCCCAAAACTATGGGCTGTTGATCCTCTTTTAGTGTGTACCTGCATACGGAGGCCCACGCTCTATAAAAGGAGACATGAAATTGTGCCCCAAAATGATTAAGTCTCAGGTAAAGCCTTTCTTAGTATGGAAGGAGTGCTGTTTTTTGTGCTCTTTCTTCCACTAAGATTCCAACATGGAAATTAGGCCCTTGTTCGCCGAGTAGCAACAATGATGGTAGTACATTTCATTACTTTGAGAATCCTAATCCTAATTGAATCCTTATCGATTTGCTATCTTTCTCTAGTCTTATTCGCCCTACTTAAGGTGAGCAGAAGATATTTCCGGAGATTTGTATTGATCCTAACACTGGGTTTCGTACTAGAAACTACTATGAGAGAGAGAAATGAAGCATAAGAGGAAATCAACACACTGTCACACTCGGGAAGATCCTATCCCACAGGGGAAAGAAACTACCTAAAATAACTAGGAGAGGAAAACCGGAGGCAAACAAAACTCTGAACCGAGGGAACAACTACAACAAAAGGAACTAACTCAAAGAACAACTAAGTATATGCTGAAAATGCATTTATTGAACGGGGAAGAAAAGTAGATAATAAGAAAGAGAATCAACAGCCTATATTCCCGCTTCGCTTACTGCTGACTTTGGAAAAAGTGCTATTCCCACGCTAAACGCTGACCCCAACACCGAGGAGTGGGTATTCGCATTCGGCTTCTGTATCCGCATAAGATGAAACTCTCACTTCGATTTCTGAACCAAGATTATGGTCCTTCCTTTTCACCCAAAAGAGATTATTGACGCCAACACCTAGATACCAAACTTGATACGGAACTTATCATTCGAGAGTCGACTTCCCGCGACAGGTTTGATTCTGCCTCGACCTTTACTAGAGCTCTACTTTCTGGTATTGCTGCTTACTTGCAAACTGGCAATTCTCCAGCATACTTTCCAACTCCCCTTTCTGACCCAACAAGAAATTCATTGAATCTTTCGTATCGAGCACTGCGTGGTATAGATCTTTGTGAAACCATACCTTCCCTGCATTCTTCAACAGAAACTTATGTACAGAGTCGAGCACCGAGTCAACGTCCTGAACAGAATCATAAGTGTGTTTAAGTTGAAATAGAGGAATTTGTCAGGTATTATAGAATAGGGTAACTAACCAAGTACAGTACGTGCTCTTCACTTATTTAAGAATCGAGTATGAGGAGTTGAAACATAATCATTAGCCCGAGGGGTCTCATAGATTGGATTGGGGTATATCGAATCAATCTATTAGGGGCAGGGACAGAAAGAGACTCGTCTGAAAGAGTAGCAAACAGCGAAATCCCCTTAAGTAGCTTGGCCTCTCTTCTTTATGTCTGCTGCAAGCGATTCCACTTCTTTCCTCTCAATACCCGAACAAAGCACTCGTTTTCATCACTCTTATCGGCACTATTAACTGCATGCAGCTCATCCAACTCTGTAAACAAATACTTTTATTGCTCCCGAGCACATAGCAAGTAGTAGTCCTGTGCAAGTTAGTAAGGGAAGCTTAGTCGATATCACCAAGCCGGTATCACAAAAGCAAATAGATTAGTTACAATCGGGGTTTCATCCATTACAGGCTCGAGTGTCGGTGCCCTAGCTATAAGTCTACTCGATCAGATGCAAGCGGGAAGGAAAGAAAGACAGACTTATGTAAACCACTCCACAAAGTCGATTTCACTGCCCTACCCGAGCAAGTAAGTAAACAACACTACCCGCTTCGTCACCAACAACAAGATCTTTTCCAATAAGGGCTTTCCTATGATGCCAACTCTATTAATTATACAGCCTTTGATGCCCCTAGCCCTCTGATCTTGTATGGCTCCGATACCGTAGTAAACAATTATGACTGGTTGTACCTGACCCGACGAGCAACTACTCCTCTTGAGCACCCTGCTACAATACCACCGAGAAAGAGCCCTGCCCTACTGTGGTTGGTTGGAAGGAAGGAGCTGAAAGCCTTCTATCTCTTAATGCGCTCGATCTTACCCGCGGAATTCTTCTCTTGCTTCCTAGCCTGTTCCTACTAAGGATTTGGAAACGACTTCTGATCTTGTCGACGCTAACTTTCTTCTTTAAGTGAAGTGGAATCTATGTTTGTTGAGTCTGATTGCTACCCGGGAAAACATCTCTGTAAGTTTAGGGAGTTTGGCGAGGCGATAGTCGCTACTGTAGGAGTGTTGTGAGGCCAAGCAGATCGGATTTGCGAGAGGGAGGATAGAGATTCGCCCCTTATTGAATCAGTATTTCTTGCAATAGTCGAGGCCCCATCCCGAGTGGAATCAGTATTAGTTGACAGAGGATGGGTTTATTGATCTGAAGCTGGAAGGAAAGAAATCAATCTGCAAAAAGGGTATGGTTTCTTTGTTATTAAGTTAATGCGCTAGCAAGCCTTTCACTCCTGGCATTGATCCTGACCCGACTCACAGTTGACTTAGACAGCTTCCCTATCTTTTGAATCTTACTGGCTTGGCACTGCTTCCATTCCTTGACTTCACAAGTCTAGGCCTCCATAATAAGTTTCGGGAAGCAAGGCTTTCAGCACCTTACTTTAACCACGGAAAAGAGGTGGGTACGGAGTGGCTCTTAGCCCAAGGTGTCGAGTTGGGGGTAGGGAGAGTGGAATGAAGTTACTCGGGTAGGGAAAGAGACTTTACTGACTTTGGAAGCTATAAGTACTTAAGTCTTGGATCGTATCGGGTAAAAGAATCTTTATAAAGAAGAAAAACAGTGTGACAAAAAAGAATAGAGTGGACTGCACTCGATAAGCAAAGGTCTTCCCCGGCTTCCTCTCTGGCTCTTGAAACTAGAATGTTGGATCCTATCCCTGGGTTACTTTCATCTTATATAGAAGCCGAAGCCTCATCTGCTCTAAGGAAGGATCACTAGAGAAAGAAATCAATAAAGAAAGAAATCCAGTGCTCTTCTCTGGTATTCCACTCCTATTATACCTATTAATACAAAGAATAAGGGATCTACTAAAGAGCTAAGGTCGACCACTACTCGGTTAAGGTAGTCAACCCAACAAGTAACACCGCACAACTACTTCAGAATGGAATGGAACCTTGAACGGAAGAAACATAAGAAGAGGCTAAAGTAAGGTCTAGGCCGGCAAGGGAACCAGAAAGCTCTGTTCTCAAGTCAGCATCAGCTGCGGGAGAAGAATCAAGGGAAGCGTAGTTACTTGGCTACTTGTCGGCTTGGCTAATTCACTTCCAGAATATATATTTGTTGGCTGCCCCTGTAGGGAATCCTGTCTTTATGGCTTACGGGAGTTCTGCTAACTGTAGTATGTGCTACTTCCTTTCCCTAACCCAGTATAGTACGAGTTACTTCCTTTAAGTAGTGAGTGACTGAACACTTGCAAAACACCTATAGTCCAAAGAAAAACAATGAAGAAAGGTAGGCAAGCGATAAGGGTACGATGTAGCGAGATCCTCTTATAGGATAAGATAAAGATAAGAAATAATAGAATAGGAGGGAAATGATACCAATAGACAGAATAGGAAGGAAGGAAGTAGACAGAATAGGAAGGAAATGATACCTATAGTTGAAAGCCAGTGCTAGGATCAACAGTATTAAAGAAGGGTATAGCTTGGAAGCCTGAGAGTGTCAAGGGGACAAGCAACGTAGTGAGTTGCGCTAAAGGGCTGCTCTTCAGTAACTAATTCCCTATAAACCGGACTTGGTCATAACTCGTAATAACTACATATTTGTTGCTGATGTAGTAGTAGCTTGTTGGATTCAAGTATCGTTCGGGCAAGACTCAGTGGTGTAAGAGAGTTCCGTAAGCCGTGTAGCATAAGCGGACTTCTTCGGGCAGTCTTCCCATACGCGCTCATCAATAAGAAATAGAGTATTAGTTGAGTCAGCAGTATCAGTAGTATAGTGAGTTTTGGAAGTGGGAAGTCGACTCGATCAGAATTTCAAGAAAGAGAATAAGCTTTATCTGAAGCCGAAGATGGATTAGATGCAGCTGCAAGTGAAGAAATAGGCAGAGGCGTAGGCATCCTTTCGTTAATAAACAGGAATGGAATATCTTTCTTGTCTTGAATATTAAGTCGTCAACTAGAACAGCTTCTGAAACTAGAACAGCTTCTGAAGAACAGGAACTCGCCGAGCTACAGCATCGACACTAAAACCGCTAACAGGAATGGAAATTGACCTAGAAACGGAGATTGACTTTATGCAACAACTTTACCGTTAGCCTTGTAAACCTTGGGGGGACAGTAATCTTTCTCTGACTCTTATTACCACTACGTAGGTCTATACCCTATAGCATTTGCATCTTTTACTTGCGCAAGAGACTTTTGATACCACACAACTTATTCTCTTACCGCTGAACCTCTTTCTCCACGACCGACGTAAAAACGGGTTCCCCCTATTTGTAGATACAAGTGCTTTCAAATTCCATAAAGATATTACGAGGCAGTGGGCTCTTTAATTCCTCTCTTTCTTATATGTATATGAGACCTGCTTCATAGATCCTAGAACTGTAATTCGTATGGAATCTGGAACTCGACTTGAGGAACCGACAACCCTGTAGTATAAGTTAGCACCGAACCTTGACTTTGCTACAACAAATAGGAGTGGAACAGAAAGAGTACACGCAACTGGATCGGATACAGATTAACTTCCTGCGCGTACTTTCCTCTGCAACTTACTATAGGGCTGTTTCTGGTTTCTCTTTTGAGTTTAGCTTAGCTGTTTTGAAAGTGTTAGTGAATCCAGAGTTTCATCCCGAGTTTACTGTGGAAGAAATAGAATAATTCGGCAGGTCTGATAGAGCTTAGTCACACTTATGTGCCCTTTCACTGAAGTCTTTTATACTAGACTCTGATCCTAAGGTATGATCTAGACCCGATCCAGCAGATGATCTTGAAACTGAGTCTGGACCTGGCAATACTGTTCGAATGCCTACAGGTCTTCTCTCTCTTGCACCGAGGCAAACTGCACTGGAATCCTTCTTTCGAGCTGCGAGTAAAACAACCAAGCATATACTACAGTAGCAAATGAACTCCGTAGTATAAGAAGTCATCATCTACTAATAGGAATTCCACCGGAAAGCATGAGACTAAGCATAGGAAGAAGGGTAGTTGGAATAATAACTAAGGACAGGAAGAAGGGTGGTAGGAATAATAATAGTAAGTCAGGATATTACTAATAAGATAATAATGGGAAGCCAGGGTATGAACAAAGAAACTCGAAACAAAGAATACAGAAACAGCCAAGCAGACAATCAACTACTTTTCTCTACCTTCAGCCGACTCAGCCTCTGTCCTTAATGTAAGGGCTGCCTCTCATTTGTAAACTAATACTGTTCATTCGGCTCCCGAGCACATAGCAAGTAAGAAATATATTCTAACAGGAATTAATAGGGAATGAATAAGAAATACTTGATAACCGCCAGACTTAGCAATAAACAAGTTATAAACAAGTTATAAACGAGTCCCTTCTTTGGTAGTCCTAGTGTTTGCCTGTATTCGTTGTATTCGTTGCTTGTCTACTTTCTTTTGACTTTCTTTGCCTTTGCCTAAAAAGTAGTTGCCTGTTCCAGCTCTTGCAGATGATCCTAATCCGTATCCTGATCCAGGTGCTCCAGAGATCCAATTGAATTCTGAATTTCCACTTGACAATTATAGGCGAGGTCGGCGAAAGACAAACGTGGAGGTAAGGCAAGCTGACAAGTATATACTAGACAAGAGCGAGCTACAGGGTTGGCTAAGAGCTACCAAGCTACTCAATTTCCCACTCCAGTTACTGTTCTTATTGAAGTTGCAAGTCCTGTTAAATGCCCGCTCTGGTATTCTGACTTTTGAGTGGAAGTATCAAGATGGGTTAGTACTTACTTGGTCCGGAGCATTAAGTTGAAGGTCAAGGAAGAATCAATTCCATGCTTTGAAGCGGGAAAGAGAGAATAGTTGGAAGTTGCCAGAGCTCGAGT